>JAKSZU010000015.1:88839358-89321858 GCA_026018925.1 Tupaia tana
TGTGTGTGTGTGTGTGTGTGTGCGTGTGTGTGTTGGGAGGAACGTTGTGTACGAGGCTATGATTTCAGAAGGTCCAGCAAATGACTGAGAATTGTTATGTTAGGAGGTGGAATTAATAGTCTTTCTAATCTGCCTTTTTCTTTCTTTCTTTTGTCAGAGAGTGTGGTCACACCACAGACATTTTTCCTCCTTTTTTTGTCAGTATTTTGGACATACATGCACAATCACCTGGTGTTTTTTTCAAGCCACCAGGGCCAAGATTTGAACTGCAGCCAGAAACCCTGGATCTGGCTTCCCTAACTGCTGCAGTACTGGGCTGGCCTGAATATTTCTAGTTTTCATTCTTTTTAAAAAGTTTTTTTAAAAAGTTTACTTCCTGAGAGAAATAAGACCCCTTCGACGGGATCTTTACTCCATGATCCTCCCCTCAGCCACCCTGCTAGCCAGAGTTGCGTGTGTGCCTGGGCGCTGAGGTAGACCCAGGACATGAAATCTTTTATGTGGTCTGCAGCATTGAGCAGCAGCACGGCACCATGCCTCCATAGCCTGCTCCACTTGACTGGGCCTCTAGTCTTAACTCTTCAACTGTATATTTCCAGTCCCTGAACAGTTCTCTGCAAAGAATTTGCAAGCAACTTCTTTATTTGTGCTCTCCACAACCTTTGCCTCCCTGCCTGTCTACTTTCAAGTTCTGACCATTTCATTTGTTTTCTTTTATCCAATATCTTTGCATGGTGCTCCTTTTCATTTCTTTAGAAATAACATGTTGAATGCACCCTCCAATGGTTACAGTCATGACACAATCCCTTCTCCTTTACCATCCTGTTGGGATTTTGAACAGGTCTGAACTGTTTTATATGGTTGTTGTTTTCATGGCTGCACAGTTTTCATAAATAATTTCATTTTATCTGGTGTTCCATTAAAATAAAACTAATGTTAATAGTAACCATAAAGGTTTTCCTGCAAACAGATTTCGGTTTTAAGGATCTTGAGAACACCTTTATGACAAGAGTTTAAACACAGAACCTATAGTAAGTTTAATTTCTTTTGTAATGTTTAATAAACCATTAGAAAAATAACTTAGTTTCTATAAGAATGTCTTAGGAAAAGATGCCATTATTATCTTTGAGATAATAGATATTGAGCAGATGGATCAGAGCTGAAAGGAGAAAGTTTGAGACTCAGAGATCACAAAATGGAGTTCTGCCATCTGGTGGGATTTGCCATTTATTAGACCTGTCTGAAAATGGATCCTGACTTTGACCTGCTACTCAACCTTAGTTCTCTCTCAGGATGTTTCCTCTCCCGTAAATTTAGGACAGCCATCTTTGCCACATAGGTGTGTTATGATAATTAAATTCATTCATTCATCAAATAGTTATTAGTTACCTACTGTGGATTAAGAGTTGTACAAGGCATATGGCTTAATCCAAAATAAATGACTCAATAAACGGATGATCTGGATTTTTTCTCTCTCTCTTTAAAAAATTTTCCAGAGGGCATACCCACTTAACAGAGAGAGACAGAGAGAGTGAAAGCAAGAAAGAACCACCCACACATGGACACACTGCAGTCTGTTCTACACCTCCTGCTTTAAGGGATTTGGGGCACACATGCTCTTGTGTTCAGTGCTGCTGGGTCCAGGGCTTGAACCAAGTGGTCAGCATGTGAGATACAGCTGTCCTAACCACTAGGCAATGAACTGGCCCCTGTTTCTCTTTAATTTCTGCTAAAACACCCACAACACACAAGTTTTAAGGTATTTAGTCAAGAAGAATTTGGTATAATAAAACATTAGCTATTTATTGGCTATACTTTAGAGGTTGCTTTAAGGGATCTGAATGAAGCAGCTTGCTCCCTTAGAAACATTGCTGTAAGTTGTCTGCTGTATTCATTGCCTTTCCATGCCAAGGGTATGTTTAAGCAAATTTGTCATATTCTTTTATGTTGGTGATCCATGCATTTTATATTTTTAATGTGATATGAATTGTATTTATCAGCCATTCTTTCTAACCAAATTATTGTGCCACAATTGTCTCATCTGATCTTTTTCTTCATGAAAAAGAAAAAATAATTTAAGGCAAGAATTTCTGTTAGTGGGTTTTGTCTGGCCTCTTTGAACCAGAATGGTTTTGTAATACGGTATCAGTATTCTACACTTTCTGTTATTTTAATCATGAATAACTGTATTGGGCAGAATGATGCAAAGATTTCTGAAATCCTGTTTTTGTAAAAATAGGCCGAATCTTTTTAGCAGACCTTTGAAATGATCTGGAGACTATGAAAAGATTTGTTTGAAGAGATCTAACATGTATTTACCTGTAAAGTCAATGCTTAAATCCTGCAACGTGAAAAGATTCTTGTTTATGACATTTCCTATTCCTAATTCTGCTAAACTTTATGAAATCACTTCAAAGCATCGACAATGAGTTGAAGTTTAGGTCCACTTACATAGAAAATTTACAAATTATTATTTGTGTTTTTGTGTGCATGATATTTGAGATAATTTAGTGCCATTGGAAGTAGCCATCCCCACTAATCCCAACTTTGAAATTTGAGGGGGGTCTTCATCTTCCATCACCAGTGGGAAAGGGAATTCAAACATTCCATATACTTATTCTCTTGCCAGAGAAAGAGAGGGAGAGGGAGAAAACACCCCTAATGGGTATAGTCATGACACAATCCCTTCTCCTCCATTTTCCCATCCTGTTGGGATTTTGGACATGCACACACATGTACTGGGCCACAATCCCTTCTCCTCCGTTTTTCCATCATGTTGGGATTTTGGACATGCACACACATGTACTGGGCCACAATCCCTTCTCCTCCATTTTTCCATCATGTTGGGATTTTGGACATGCACACACATGTACTGGGCCACAATCCCTTCTCCGTTTTTCCATCCTGTTGGGATTTTGGACATGCACACACATGTACTGGGCTACAATCCCTTCTCCTCCGTTTTTCCATCATGTTGGGATTTTTGGACATGCACACACATGTACTGGGCCACAATCCCTTCTCCGTTTTTCCATCCTGTTGGGATTTTGGACATGCACACACATGTACTGGGCTACAATCCCTTCTCCTCCGTTTTCCCATCATGTTGGGATTTTGGACATGCACACACATGTACCAGGAGTTTTTTCAAGCCATAAGAGCCAGGATTTGAGCCGTGGGATTGGCCTTGTGGGATCTGGTTTGTTTTCCCAGTAGGCCATGGAGCTGGCCCAAGAAAGACACTTTGTAGAGCAGATGTGACAGCAAGCCCTCTGACATCTGGGGGTGGTTCTTGGACCTGATCAGAGGTAGTACACATCAGTTAGAAAAGAGATGCCTGGCTAGGCTTTTGAGGTTCTTTTTATTTGATCAGGTTAAAATGCCTCCAACCTAAAGAATTCTTATTTAAACCAGGTTGACTTTGGATCTCAAAATAATTATACTCCTGTGCAATCTTGTTAGCTCTTGTGTCTAGTTAAGGGATACAGATATCTTTTCTCATTCTGTCCTTAACTTTATAGGACTGGGAGAAAATTTAAAACTGTGTAAGTAATCTGCCTTTGAGGGGAAATCCCCCTCCCCTTCCATTTCCTGTTGTACTTAACTTGCTTGGAAACATGTTTATGTGAGGATGGTGAGGAGAATATGCAGTGATGTTTCTTTTGGCTCTAGGTATTTATTCTTTTTTTTTTTTTTTTTTTTTTTTAATTCTGAGAAAGAGAGACAACACTCCCAACAGGGTCTTGATGCCACAATCCACCTCCAGTTTCAGCCAATACAGATCATGGGCATATGTGTACATGGCATACTCAGGAATGTCTCCCAGTGTAAACTTTCTGTGTGGGTGTGTCCTGCAGATCATTGTATTTTACTGCTGCTCCCATGCCTGGCCTCTTTAACTTAACTATTCTTTTCTTCTATTTGTGAGAAAGACAGCCAGCACTCCTAACAGCTCTCAATGCCACAATCCTCCCCATCCTCATCCAGCCCTAGATCATGAGCTTGCACATACTGGCATATTCAGGAAGATCTCTGGTCATAAACTTGTAACCTTCCAATGTGGATCAGTCTCGAAAAGTATCATGTTTTACTGCTGTACCACTACCTGATCCCCCTCATTTTGGTTTATAATCAATTTCTCATTGTCATTCCTAGTGGCCATATTAAGCTCGCTCTTTCTTTCTTTCTTTCTTTCTTTCTTTCTTTCTTTCTTTCTTTCTTTCTTTCTTTCTTTCCTTTCTTTTCTTTCTTTCTTTCTTTCTTTCTTTCTTTCTTTCTTTCTTTCTTTCTTTCTTTTCCTTTTTAATAGCCATTCTTGGAAGAGAGAGTAAGAAAATACTAACACTAGGAAAGATCAATGGCAATAGTATTGGGTTGTTGGAAAAGTGATGATGCATTTTTGCATAGAAAAACCTGGAAAAAAATCTGTCATGACTTTTCCAACAACCCAGTGTTTGCTTACTGTCTCTCCGCCAGGAACAGTACAACTACGGAAGTTGTTAGGTGCAAGAGAGGAGGTCTCCAGATGGCCTTAGCTGAATGGGCTTTTTCCCCTCACATTTGCAATTCTTGGGCAGAATAAACCAAAAATGTAAATCCTGAAAAGAAGAATGCTGTAGAACAGCCTGGACTTTGTACTTGTCTCTTCTAGAACAGGATGTCCTGCAAAATTTAACCCAGCAATTCCAGTTCCCCTGGGGTATAAATACCATTCTCTCCCAAGAATGATATTAATGCATAGTACTGGTGAGATATTTAAAGTCCTCTCCTGAGATTGATAACTGGTGAACAGTCTTTCCCTCTAAGAGATTGATAGGGCTCCTGGTATTCTGCCTCACAATAGGGATCTTTTGGAAGAGTAAGGATATAATGATTCCTGTTCTTAGAAAGCTTACAGACTAACAGAATATCGATATGTGAAAAACACTCTAGGGAAGGTTGCAGGTAGTTGAGAGGTATGATAGTCAGCAGGTCTTTAAGGGTGATGTCCACTGATTGGACTGGTGCAGGAAAAGGTTTGCCGGTACTGGGAGCACGGACGGAGTACTGACGCAGACATAGTCTTTATGACAGGGCTGACACATTCATTTCTTATTTATTTTTATTTAAATTAATTTTTCATTTTACTTTTTGTTATTTTATACCTTCAATCAGTATACATTACTTACCTATTAAGTGATTTTCTTTTTTAAATTAAGGCAGTAAACAGATGAAAAATGAGGGGAAGCCTGAGAAACAGGTACTATGAATGAATGTCTTTGAAAGTTAGCCCATGTGGTAAGTCTCCTGAGAATTTGTGCCTATCCTATGCTTAATTCATTGCAGTTTCTGCATCTTGAGTTGTGCTCAGCTCATGGGTGCTCCAGAATCATTATGTGGTGAGAGGAGGCCGTCAGTAGCAATGCAGAAGATACCACTGTGTGCTTTGCGATTAGGACCTACTCATGGTTCATTGTCAAGGATACTTTTAAGCTCAGAGTGTCAAGACACCAAAATGTAATTATAAGTAAATGGAAAACAAAACAAAACAAAACAAACAAACAAACAAAAAAAAAAAAACAAGCCAACAGTGAATTCTGGGTCAGACTGTAGGCTACTATAAGGATAATGCAATTGACTACTTAAGACAATGAACCAGTTGAAGTTTTCTACTTAGTGAATTCACTAATTGTTAATTTCTGAAACATCAGTCTGATGCTTCCTCTTGACTCATATGAAATATAATTGTATTTTGTGATTTTTATATTCTTTGGGGTAGAAGCATATTTCTGTAAGGGGAATATAATATTACCAGAAAGTGACCTGAATTTTGCCATAGAAATGTACCAAAAAATGGTAGTTTAGTAGTTTTATTTTATGGTAAGTAAATCTGCAAAATGAAGAAAGTCACTTAAAAAGAATTTTGGGGAGGGGGTAAATCTTGGGAGAAATTTCAAGAGTTTTTCTCTTTTAATTGTCAAGGCTATTTAGACAATGAATGTGTTGAGAGAAGCAAAACAAAAACAAAAATACAAAATCAAGAACAAAACCCCCCAAATTAAACAAGCAAAGGACTGTGGTATCAGTTCAGAGCTCCTGAACTGAAGGAGCCCTGGAAGGAAAATTCCAGGATGAGCTCTGGAGGTACTTAAAGTTTAAGTATTCATGGGGGATTTCAGCATTGAGACATCTGTTGACTAACAAATAGCACTAAACATTTATCATCAGAGGGTAGTTCTGGGTTTTGTAAAGGACAGTTCCAAAAAGGAAAAGCAGTGCTATTTTTTTCTTGTTATTTTTGTTTTTGTTTTCCCCCCACCCTACACACATAGGGCGAGAACTCTAATTCTACCTTGATGTGGATTTAGTATTACTGTTTGCGTAAACTGCCCTGAGTGTTCATTTTGTCACTCAAGAAGCAATGTATGTATTCAGATGTTCCAATAGTTTTCAAACTGTTGGTTATGACTTTAGAGTGTAATTGAGATTAAGAACCAGAATTAGGAACATATAGAATAAGGCATTGTGATGCAGCAAATAAAGAAAGGGTAAATATTGCTTAATAAAGCTTGTTTCTTCTCTATGAGTATATGTGAATGGGCGTACAATATTGGATTGAAAAAGATAGTCCTTACTATGAGTTATGGTCAAAATCTATTAAAAACAAAAACATAAACCCAAAACACAAAGGTACACTGTTTCATGAGTTAAATCTCTATTATGTACAAAAGGACTTTGGAAAATTAGTGGAAAGTGGGATTAATGAACAGCTTTATTTAATGTTGAAATCTATGTATAGCTTTTTCATAATATGCATTTTCCTTGAAGTTTTTGAAGACCATCCCTCTTGTTTACGTTAGAACCTGAATAATGCTTTTTTTTATTTGCCAGACATGGCTTGCACTTGCCAAAGAGAGACAGAGAAAAAGAGAATAGGAGAAGAAAGTAGTCCCCAATAGGGTATGGGCACACTGCAGTCTCCTCTCCATCCTGTCAAGATTTCAGGCATGCATGCACCCTTGTCCAGTGTGATTTTTTTCCAAGCCACCAGGGCTGGGATTCAGACCATAGTCAAGCCATGTTTAATCTGGCTCCCTTAACCACTAGGCCACATGGGCAGCCCACAGCTTTTCCATTTTTTAAGTTTGTTTATTTTATTTATGATAGTGAGTGGTTGCATGCACATGAAAGAGACGGACAGAGAGAAGCACCCTTGACAGGGTCTTCTCATGCCGTGCTCTCGCTTTCTGGATCTTCTAGCTCTTCAGAATCTTGGGCATGTACCCAAATCTTATGTTTCAAGTTGACTCTGCTATCGGAACCTGCTATCATGGTGATGATGAAGATGATGGGGCTTCCAGCACTCAGTTTGCTTCCCACTATACCTCCAGGCTGGCCTGATTTACTTTTCTTGGGAAGAGGGGTTGGGTGGAGAAGTGCTCTAGTGTCTCAGCAGGTTTGGAGGTCACAGTGTTCTTGGCATTGGCACATTCCACAAATCCTGCCAGGCCCTTCAAGGCAGACTCTGGTGAACCCCATTGTAAGTAGCTTTTGAAGGTATTCATAGCCACTATATCTGGTAGCTGACAGTAAGGTCAAGAAAGTTAATTTATCTAGTTCTTTAAGGCAGGCATTTTCTGTGCAAATGCATAACCTGGAAATAAGCTATGTCTTTTTATTTCATTTTACTGAGAATATCTTAGAGTTTGGGGAGAGGAATAGTTGGGTTGTTAGAAAAAAAGGAAGGTTTACTCAAGTGACCAAATTTGAAACAGAGTAGAAAGTTTGAAATCCTATAAAGCTTGAAAATGAGAAATAAATTAGACAAAGTTGCAAACAAATCAAGAATAGAAAAATTAAAGTCACATATAGGTTGTGAATTTCAAAATGGGCTTCAAATAGGAAAATAAAAATGTATTTCTGAAGAATAGGAATTTGATCCAGCAGGTGGCATGGTGGTAAAGGTGCTGGATCTCACATGTCTGACACCACAGTTTCAGCCCTGGTGTGGTGGCTTAAAAAGTGTGCCAGGAATGTGTGCATGTGAGCCCCCAATCCCTAGCGGAGAATGAAGTAAGTAGAAGGGATTGCTGTGTGCTGATCCCTCTGGGGGGTGATTTCTTACTTGCTCTATTTCTGTGTCTCTGTCTTCTTACTGCAAGCACATGTGCCCTATGGTAAAAATCTAACAAAACCAAAACAGAAAAGAACAAGAATTTGTTCAACAAATTTCTACAGATCTGTGCTGTAGACATAGCTACTGCCTGTCTCTCTTACTCAAGATTAAGCTGGAAACATCTGCTATGTAGTGCACAATGATTTCTCACATAGGAGATATTTCTTGTTTGCTTATATAGTGAATACAAGATATGCTTATATATTGAATAATAGATATGCTTGTATATTGAATGGAGAGATTATCAAAAAATATGAGTAAAAGTGAATTCAATATTGACTACATTGCCATGTAAATTAGTTCCTTGCCCATGAAAGGGTTAGATACTTTATTTAATAGACTTATGTAATTGGTATTACTTTTTGATAGATCCTGTATCATTTGATTAAAGCTTTAAATTATTATTTAATGAGTAGTGTTTGTGATTGAGAAAATCAGAGGAAGTCATTAAACCTCATGATTTATTGAGTACAGTTCTTTTATTGAAAGAACCAATCTTTCAAAGAAAATACATAACAGAAAAAGTATTAGGTCATTGGGAAAGATATGACATATTTTTCTATGCAAAAATGCATCATGGCTTTCCCAACAATCCAATATTTGGAAGATCATTGGATTAATTGAAAAAATGAGAATAAGAGCATTTGCTGCTGGATAAACTGAACGATGCCATGGCACACATAAATGAACTCAGATTTCTGGCTTCCTAGTTTCCTATTCACCATTAGCTATTGTCATGTCCTCCTGTTGAACTTCTGGCCATATTGAAGAATATCAGAAGACAGCTCAGCATGAATTAATAGTTCTCAAGTTAAGTAGGGATTTTACTTCAGATTAAAGCTGTGACTACAGGATGTATCCACTTTGACCTCATTTGGAAATTTTGACTGTCATAACTATTTAACATCAGTCTCCATGGCAACAAAGAGAAAAACTCTAGGCAAACAAACAGATGAATTCAGAACAACGTAAGTGACGAAGTTCAGTAGGAGCCAGCAGCTGGTTCTCTGGGCCTCATACTAGCGTTTCCCTTAGTGTGTGTGTGTGTGTGTGTGTGTGTGTGTGTGTGTGCGCGCGCGCACGCACGCGCGCGCTCCACAGTGAGCTGGAGGTCAGATCTGTGCTGTAGACATAGTCACTGACTCAAAGTTCTGGTTTATAGCCACAGGCAGCCTCACCTATATATCTCCTTCTCTCTCCTTTTTCATTTGTGTTTGCGGAGGGTGGAGTGGAGGGGCTCAGAATGACAGGTGGTAAAACTGGCAGCAAAGAATACTCTTGATTATACCAGCTCTTCCTTCCAGTCAGACATTGTACATTCTGAGTTTGTTAGTTTACATAAAAGAAAAATGAAGGCATCTCACACATTGACAGAGAAAGGTGCTTGAAAGGACAAAAGGAGAAAGACCGTGGCTGGATAGTGGCATGTTAGTAAAACCTGACAGTCTGTGAGGCTGAGTCACGAGGCAAGTTTGCTAGTTCGCATCTGGAGACCTCCCTGAGAACACCAGGCATGCATGTGCCCATGATGCAGGGCTGGCTGAGGCTGGGTGCAGAGACCGCTGTCTGTTGGGGTTGCGGTCTTCCTGTCTCTCTTACTCATAGAAAATATAAATAAATAATCTTAAAATAAAGGAGTAGCCAAGAAAGCACATTAACGAAGCTATTTATTATTCTTGTCCCAGGCATTATTCCAAGCTGAAGTTTTACCCCCCAGCCTTGCCTCCCCTGCTGAATCTGGCTGGTGCCAAATTCCTGCTGCTGACTGAGTCATCACGCCCCAGTTGTCTAGTTCTGTAGTCAACAGTTGTAACCTTGATCATTGTTGTTTCAGAGCAAGGTCATTGTACCTTTTGTTTCTCTCTACTCCAAGAGGTGGCAGCCAACAGTGGGCAGGTTGGGAAACTAGGGAGAAGTGGTCTCTGGGCTGTGGTTGTGATTGTGACAGGTGGTATTGTCGGTTTTTCTAAATTGAGAATTAGCTGGTACTGAAATCCTGTCCCAGAATCCTGCTGTGGTCATGGTCTGCGTGGTAAGATGGCCTACTGTATGTGAGACGGAAAAATGCAATCATTCTGTAATTTGCTTCACCAGGCTTTTTACCAAGTGCCCCCAAATGAGATGATCTGACAAAATTAAGTGGATTTGTTTGTTTAAAACCTAAAGCAAATAAAAAGTTGTTGCCATGTAATGATTGTTGGTAATGTGGGGGAAAATGGCAAAAAAATTCATACCAGCGACTGTCCTATTGTTGGGAGTAGGATGATGATGATGATGATGACGATGATAGTGATAACTTAGGGGAGAGAGAGAGCAATACATAGAGGTAGCCAGATAGGTATTTTTGACAGAGTTGTGCCATGCCGAGCTCCTCCTGCCCCAGCCTCCTAGTTAGCTAGGGGCATGACTGTGTGCCATTAAGCCTGGCCTATTTTAGGTTGGTCCAGGAACCAAACCCAGTCCCTTCCATGCAGCCCTTGCCTGGTACAGCAGGACCCTGCTTAGGCCACTGCTTGTGCCACTGCAGCCAGGCTTAGGAATGTATTAGGTTGTCAGGAAAGTCATAGCACATCTTTGCATAGAAAGTTATGTTGTGACTTTCCCAATGACTTAGTAATTAGTTTTCTTCTATTTTCCAGACTCTCTCTAACATTTCAGAACTGTTATGCAATAATAATAATAATAATTTTTAGTAATAATGGAACTTGGGGCCTACAGGTGGTGTGGTAGTTGAGATGCTGGACTCCCACATGGCTGACTGTGGTTTGAGTACTGGACCCAGCAGCTTGAATTTCTCATGTTTCCTCTCTCTCTCTCTCTCTCTCTCTCTCTCTCTCTCTCTCTCTCAGTGTGTGTGTGTGTCTCTCTCTGATCAAATTAAAATAATAAGAATGAATAACATTTGATAAATAATTCTTTAAAAATAATAATAATAACGGAACTATATTTGTTCTCCTGGGAGAAAAACAAGTCCAAGATGAAAATTCCAGATGTATGGAAGTAAAAACATAACTAGATTTACTATCTTGAAGAATGTTTTAGAAAAACAAAAAACAAAAAATGGTCAGCAGGTGACATGATAGTTAAGGCAGCTGGATTCCACATGGCTAACTGTTCAGTTGGGTCCTGGGTTGGACACGTGAAAAACACACCAGGAGCATGCATGTATGCATGCCCATAATCTTGAGAGGAGAATGGAGAAGGGTTTCCAACATGGCCATCCCTCCTGGGTAGTATCTTCTCACTTTTCCTCCCTGTCTGTCTGTCTCTGGTGAATGCAGGTACCCTGTAGCAAATTAAACAGATAAGCAAACAAAAACAAAACCCACAGAAAATATGAGGACCTTTAATATTAATTTTATGTGACCATATTACTTGAGGTAGCAGATTTTTGGGGGGAATAGGGAGACACCTAGTATCGAAATGTAATGTTCATTGAACACACATGGCTTTTAACAATTTAATATACACAGTTATGCACACAGTTCTTAAATTAGGCTTTTACTTTTTGTTAAATTTTGCATAGAGTAGGCCTTTAATTAATATATTTACTTTTGTTTTTCTCTTATTACATACATTTTTACTACCTTCATTCAGATAAAAAAATTACAGTATTATAACAAGGATCTTAAAAGGTTTTTCATGCCATGTGTATTTGCCTCTTTAACTTCTAAGGTGCTAAAATTATTAAATGTGAGTCAGCCTTTTTAATTAAAAGACTATTAAAAGGCCTCTATTAAAATATGTATTTGCCTAAGAGAGGTTTATTAAATAAAAAATTTTTTAAAGAATTATTCATTTAATTTTATTTATTCATTTAGTCATTTTCATTTGACCAGAGAAAGACAGACACACAGAGAGAAGGAAAGTGAGAAAGCAAGCTACCAAGTCTGAAACTCGAACCATGGTTAGTCATGTGGGGGTGTTTAGCACTTTAACCACCACACCACCTACTGACCCTTAAATATAAAATTTAAAAGTAGCAATACAATAGTATGAATGTATTAATTATATTAGCTTACTGGCAACTAGAAAATTATAGTTACCTAATTTTTTTCATTCCTTTTTTCCCCACATTTTTTTTTTCTTTTTTTTGGAGAGGTTTTCGCTATAGGGCGCGTGCGCTCACCAGAGAGACAGAGACAGAGAGACAGAAAGTGAGAAATCACCCCCCGGGGGGATGGCCATGCCGCAATCCCTTCTCCTCCATTCTCCTCTTGGGATCTTGGGCACGCACGCACACGCGCCCAGTGTGAATTTAAGCCACTGGTCCGGGACTCGAACCATGGTCGACTACGTGGTAGTCCAGCGACATAGCCATTACGCTAACTGCTGGTCCCTTTCCCCCAGATTTTATTGATTCACAAAATTTCTTAAATAATCTAACTCCTTTCAATAGCAAGTTCAGCTGGTATATACATATCTGTGAATACATGTCTGATTTTAGGCGTCAAACTCTGAGTAGAGTGAACATACTATAAGGTAACACTTAGCCGATGCTATATATCTTACTACGGTCATTAAATAGGTATTTTTAATATATTTTTTAATTTCAAGAAAAGCAGTTTTAGCTTTACTAAATCAAAGATATGCTAAGGAACTTTGCTTAAAACTTAAAGCAAGGAAACAGGTTAAGATTCTGTTCAAATAGTAGGTCCATGAGCCTGTTGGCAGCTCAAGACAGGACAAAAATCCTTAAAACTGGAAAATCAGCAACGTTTTAGTCAAAAGTCATAAAATTCTATTTCACCAATTCAGTTTCATATACTTAATCTATCTTCGGTTGTGGTTCAATCTTCCCGATTAAATTCTGGAATATAATATTCAACTCCAGACTTGTCTCTATGATTAAGTTGGCTATTTTCTTAGTTTTTGAACTTTTACTGCTTTGTGTCTGTAATTTTCCTGGTATAGCACTCCCTTAAGAACTTCTTGGAGATCTAGTCTGGTGTTGGTAATTTCTTTCAGATTTTGTTTATATGAGAATGTTCTTGTCTTTTCTTCCCATATGAAGGATAATCTTGCTGGGTACAGTATTGCTTTTCCCTTAACACTTTGAATATATTTTCCCATTCTTTCCTTGTTCGCATTGTTTCCAATGAGAGGTCTGCTGTTAGCCTGATGGGATATCCTTTGTAGGTAAATTGACGTTTCTCTCTTGCCAATCTCAGTATCCTGTTTTTTTTTTTTTTTTTTTTTGTTTGTTTTTGTTTGTTTGTTCATTTGTTTTCCTGTGGTTTTGGTCATTCTGGCTACAATGTGTTTTGGAGAAGATCTTCTTGAGTTGATTTTATTTGGGGTCCTTTGTATTTCTTGCGACCGGGTCTTCGAATGCCTCTCTAGGTTTGGAAAGTTTCCTTCCAGGATTTCATGGAACAGATTATGAATACCCTTATGAGTCTCTCACCTTCTGGGAATTCAATTATCTGGATGTTTGGACATTTGATGGAATCTAGTATTTCTTGTATATTATTCTTATTTTTTTTTGGACAGATTTTTCAGTCTTTGTTGTGGATATTTCTAGGCCAGCGGTTCTATCTTCTACATCTGAGATTTGAATTTCTGTATGATCTAGTCTGCTTTTAATACTTTCAAGGGAGGTTTTGACTTCCTATATTATAGCCTTCATCTCTAACAGGTCCATTTGATTCTTTTTTATAGTGTGTGTTTCCTCTTTTAGTTCTTGTAAGAATTTCCTCACTTCCTGGAACTTGTCAGCTCCTTTCTCCTGCCTCTTCTGCAGTTCATTGTCTCTCTTCTCTTCCATCTCTGTTAGCTTTGTCACTATGAATATTCCAAATTCTTTATCTGAAATTTTCATGAGTTTCATTGTATTGTCTGAGGATGAAGAGGGGTTATTCTTTTCCCTTGGAGGAGAGGTATTTTTTTGTTTTCCCATATTTCTGGTGACCCTGCAGTGATTTCTAGTCATCTGATGGATGGTGCATTTCTTCCTACTTCTTCAAATTCAATCTGAGCATTCAGAGGCATGCAGGAGGAGGTGATCTGCAATTTCTCTTTTGTCCCCTGGGGGGGGGGGATGGGTGAGTAATTTCTTGCTTTCTGTCTCTCTCAGAAGTGCATGCACCCTGTAGCAAAAATCTCAAAAAAGAAAAGTCAAGTAAAATAGAAGTCTTTGTCCAGGGTTAATTGCTGGGTTAGAGAAGTAGTGGAAGCTATGAATCAGAAATTGGATAGGTCACTTCATAGTGGAGTAGAGGTGGTCACTAAAGACAAAGATGAGAGGCCCTAAGTGCCTAAGTTGAAACTCACCACACTATCACAGTCCTAAAATAAGAACCCAAAGTATTAATGACTGACTGGGTTTGTTTACTCAAGTTTGCTAAATAATTCATCCAAATTCTTGACCAAAAATTTGATTAATTATTGATAATTTAAGAGTTATTTGAATCGAGAACTAACTGCAGACTGAGTCAGCTATGAAAATAAAAGTCTCTAACATTAGTATATTAAAATTATGTGCTCTAGGGCCAGCCCCATAGCACAGGAGTTAAACACTCTACAGAGGAAGGTGGATCCCACATGGCTAACCAGGGTTTGTGTGTCAGCCCTGGTGCTGGGCACATGCGTGCATACCCAGGATCTAGATGTGACAGAGTGAAAAAGATCACAGCATGACCAGGCCCTATTGGGTAACATTCTCTGTTCTCTTTCTTTTAGGCATGTGCACACTCCCTTTGGCATAATAAAAGAAAAAAAATTTAGATGTTGTACTCTGGGAAGAGATAAAAGAATAGTGAGCAAGCTCTCTGATTGTATACACTTGAGAAAGTGACCCCCACATCTAATAGATAAAGCAAGGGAACTGGAATATAATCAATCTAAATTTGAATCCTGTCTCTGTTCTTTATTAAGTCTGGACATAATGATGACACTGATGGATTAGAATGATTGACAGGAAGGAAATAATTAAGTCATTGTCACATAGCAGGTATTCATTAAAGAGTTGCTATTAGTCAATAGTAAAAAACAATATTTGTCATATTATTATATGACAAATATAATAAAATCTTTGAATAAAAGATACCATTCTGGGTATGTTTTTAATAAGTATATGCTAATAAATGACAGGTTACCATTTTGTTTAGAACTACTATGTAATGCAAATTAAAAAATTTTTTTGATTCTTGAGGAAAATAGAGTTTATTTGCAAAAGAAAGCAATAGTATTTGGGGAGCTGTATTTCCATATCTGTAATCTACATGGAACTCTACCAAAAAGTCATTACGGAACCTCACCAGGGAGGGCTTGTATAATTTCAGCCCCTTCAGTGGATGATTGAGCTGCTGCAATCTTCGTTGTCGTGGAGATGATGGGAATTACTTTCTCTTAAGTGACTCAGCTCAGTTGGGCAAACTTCTCTGTGGTGTTTCTGTTTGTGATCACATCTGTACCAGCTGGGCTGCATTTGGCATTCCTTTGACCTTGCTCAATTTGAAATTATGACGCCAGCAGGGAGGTGAGGTGAACCCAGGGGGGCTGCAAGTTGAGGAATGCTGCAGAATTGTTTTGGAGATTTAGGGGAATGGTTTGAGTGCATGTTGGTTTCTGTTCCTTACTGGGATCAGTGAGAATCACCTGCTGCCATGTATTTGAAGAACCATGGATGAAAATGAAGATGATGAGCAAATTATTACTATTTTATTCTGTAAGGGTTTTCCAACAGTTTGATTTGATGTGGTTTTATACAGCCTACCTGGAAAATCATCAGTATTTATTGCACAGTCTGAATTGTGCTAGTAAGGGCTAAAATATAAAATCTGCTTATGTGACAAAATAAAAAGTATGTGTTTGGTTTCTGCTCCCAGTTACTGGCACAAAGCTGCTGAAACCCTAGGAATTTCTGAGCAGTCATTGTTTTAGGTACATCTTTTGTCCTAATGTTTGGTCTTTTTTTTGGCGGGGGTGGGGGGGAGGTTTTTGCTATAGGGCATGTGCGCTCGCCAGAGAGAGAGATAGAGAGATAGAAAGTGAGAAATCACTCCCCAGGGGGGATGGCCACACCACAATTCCTTCTCTTTCATTCTCCTCTCAGGATCTTGGTCACGCATGCACACTCACCCATCGTGAGTTTAAGCCACTGGGTCCAGGACTCGAACCTCGGTTGACTACATGGGAGTTTAGCGACATAGCCATTATGCTAACTGCTGATCCCAATGTTTGGACTTTTACTCTGGTTTGTAACACAGCACTGCTAAATTCTTGGAATTTGTGGGTTGACAGGCATGTGTGGCAGCTCATAGTGGGCTATTGGGTAGAGTCTGGTCACCAGAAAGACTCTACCATGGTTAGAAACCTGAACCTTCAGCCTCATACCCACTCCCACCCCTTATCCTACAGAGAGGGGAGAGAACTACAGGTAAAACTAATAATGGATGATGCTGTTATGATAAAGCCTCTATATATTTAAAAAAAATCCCTAGGGCTAGCAGGTTGCATAGTGGTTAAGGCTCTGGACTTCCTCATGGCTGACTGCAGTTCAAGGTGTGTGTGTGTGTGTGTGTGTGTGTGTGTGTGTGTGTGTGTGTGTCTCAAGTTGCAAGAGGTGAATGGAGGAGGAGGGATTGCCCTGTGGCCATCCTCCCTGGGGGGGTGATTTCTTATTTTCTCCTCTTTGTCTCTCTGACTGTCTTGGGCCCAGAGTGTTTTACAAGCCATATGGAGCTGGAGTTTGAACCCCAGTGAGTCATATGAAATTCAGCTCCCAGTGTATAGCTCTGTGTTATAGGACCAGCTCTTCCAAAAGTAATAATTTCTAAAACATTTCTAAAATAAATTTCTTCCAAAGCAGAGTCTACCAAATTTAATAGAATCTGCTTCCTTGTGCCTGATGTGAGGATCAGGAATATTATGTAACACTGTTTCCCCTCCTTAGTAAGTTAAGTTTGTCATCTGAATTTCAGATAAAGTTAATTTGACCAAATATACCAAATATACAAGGTGTTACTTTTTTGGGAAGATTTGATGCACTGTGGATTTTGTATCTACATTTTCACAAAGCCATCATAATTTCTTTCATCAAGTACAAACCAGGAAGAAAAACTTAAACTGCATCCTTGTTTTGCATTTTACTGGTAAGTTTTCTGCTCTCTGCTGAGCATCAGCATCCGAGTTCTCTTTAGGAGAAAATCAGCAATTTTGTATTTGACCTCAGAGGTACACATGGCTATTGAACCTTATGTATTAATGGGTGCGTATCTGAATGCAGAGGGATCCTCTGGGCAAGAATAGCCTCTTTAGGCTGGAATTTAATCAGAGCTAGAAAGCCAGTGCTGCTTTCCCTCAATCATATTGTAAGCTGCACAGTATATACACATCAAAGCTAGAATTCTTAAGGACTGTCAGGATGACATGTGTCTTTCATTAAGCCTTATGAAAATATTGACATAGGCCACCATGTCCAAATAATTGCAAAATTTTAATAGCATTTTTTTCTTTTCTTTTTTTTTTTTTAGTTTGCAATAGGGTGCCTATACTCACTAGAGAGAGATAGAGAGATAGAGAAAGGGAAAGTGATAAATCACCCGCTCTCCCCCAGGGGGGGATGATCATACTGCAGTCCCTTCTCCATTCTTCTTTTGGTATTTTGGGCCTGCGAACACACGTGCTTAGCATGTTTTTCAAGGAGCTGGGTCTGGGACTTAAACCGCTCAGCCAGTCATGTGGGATCCACCCGCCTTAACAACCATGTCACCAGCTGGCCCTCCAATCCTTTTTGTGCTACTTAGCCTTGAAATCTTGAGAGATACTTGATGTATTAATTCTCTAACATTAAGATACAGATTCAGCTAGAACATGTGCTATGTTAATTAGCCAACCCCAAAATACTGAGTCAGATTGTCTTGTTCACACGTTTCATATTACTCATAATGAAGTACTTTATAGTAAATCACCATAAGTCTAATGTGACACTTGGGCATGTAAGCCCAGGATTGAGGATGCATTTTCCCTTTATGCAAACCAAGTGTAAAAGTTGTAGCTAAGAGTTTTGATTCTGTAGTTCACTTCTTGGATTCAAATGGAAGTGTAGACTCCAATTAATTGTGTGACTTAATATATCAAAGCCACAGTTAGTTAACATATCCAAGTCTTAGTTTCCTTCTCTATGAAGGGATAGAAGTGCTTAAACTCATAGGATTGTCATGAAGATTATGTAAGAATATTTATGAAACCTTTGACAAGTCTGCACTACACAGCACAGACTACTTAATAAATTTTAGTGTTAAAAAATTTCACCTGGCAAAGAGCTTTTTTTTTGAGTGTGTATAGCACTGTAGGGTTAAGAAAAGAGAAAGGTGTATAAATCTTTACTTTAAGTACCTACTTAAATTATGATGGATGACTGAGGGTATCCCATAAATTGAGATCAACAACAAAATTCCTTAAGAGATTAAGCTCTCTTTGTTTACTTAAAACATACCCTGTTTACACAAAATAAGACACACCACAGGGGACCAGCAGTTAGCATAATGGCTATGTCGCTGGACTCCCACATAGTCCACTGCAGTTCGCGTCCCGGACCCGGTGGCTTAAAACTCACACCGGGCACGTGTGCGTACGTGCCCAAGATCCCTAGAGGAGAATGGAAGAGAAGGGATTGCGGTGTGGCAATCCCCCCTAGGGGGTGATTTCTCGCTTTCTGTCTCTCTCTCTCTCTGTCTATCTGGCAAGTGCACGTGCCCTATAGCAAAAACCTCTCCAAAAAAAAAAAACAAAAACAAAAACAAATTAGGACACATGTTGCTTCTAGAAAATTTATCAATATTATAATAAACATTATTTAAAAGCAAAGGTACAAAAGTAAAAACTAAGGTTGTTCTTTCTTTAAATTAACTTCATCATTAGACCATAGTATTTAATGATGTGTGGAATACTTTACTTAGCTCTCTGATTTTTCTTTTTTTGAAAATTATCACACTGGGTCAACAAAGGTGATCTGATTACCTGATACCTGGTGACAATTTTTTGTTTGTTTGATTTTTAGATTTTTGCCTTAAGGCACATGTGCTTGTCAGAGAGGGAGACCAGGAGACAGAGAGATGGAAAGTGGAAAATCACTCTCTCCCACAAATAACATGAATTTCTTTACAAATTGTCAACAAGGTGGTATCAGCAGATGGGCTAATGGCTATGTCACTGGATTTCCATGTAGTCTGTCGTGGTTTGAGTCCTGGACCTGGTGGCATAAAACTCACACCAGGGATCTCAGACCAGGGACCTGTGTATTTATACCTAAGATCCCGAGAGGAGACTGGAGAAGAGATTGCTGCATGGCCATTCCCCCTGGGGGGTGATTTCTGTCTCTTTGTCTCTCTGGTGAGCACATATGCCCTATAGCAAAAATCTCTCTCAAAAAAAATTGTCATCAGAGTGCCAGCAGGTGGCATGGTGGTTAAGTTGCTGGACTACCACATGGCTGACAACAGTTTGAGCCATGGATCTGGTGACTTGAAAATCACGCCAGGTGTGTTGTGTGTGTGTGTGTGTGTGTGTGCATGATCAAAATCCTGAGATGAGAATGGAGGAAAAGGGATTGCGGGGAAGAGTGTGTGTGCACGTAAGAGAGAGAGAGAGACCGACAGGAATACTTGACAGTGGCTCATTGTGTCGTGATCTCTTCCCAGCCCTCCAGTTTGTCAGGATCTTGAGTGTACACATGCCCTGTGTGTTTCACAACTGGGGATCCAACCCTATGGTTAGCCTTGTGGCTTCCAGCACTGCAGTTCAGTGTGCTACCACCTGCTCCATTGAGGCTTGGCCCACTTAGAGGTCTTAAAAAATGTGGATATAATTTCTTTCTTCTTCTCTCTTGATCAAGTTAGCATTTCTCTATGATTATTTTTAAATGGACAATAATTATTAAAGGGTACATATTAAAGGGTATTTTTTTTTGTATATTAATGCAGTGTGCTTTGATCAAATCAGTGTAAATTGCATATCTATCATCTGAAATAGTTATCATTACTTATGTTGGGGTCTTTCAGAAGACCTTTTAGTTATTGTGGGATATACAGTAATAAATATATGAATAAAATAATAATGAATTTTTGTTAACTATAGCTATTAACCTACTGTGCTATAGAATTCTAGAGCTTGTTCCTTCTGACTATAATCTTGTATTCATTAACCAACATCTCCCTATCCCGACTTCCTGCCTCCCTTCCCCTTTAATAATTATTAATCTCTCTATTTGCATGGTGTCACCGTTTGTAGTTTTCACATCTGAATGAGAACATGTGATTTTTCTCTTTGCTTGCCTGGCTTAGTTCACTCAATCTGGTATCTTCCAGGTTTGTCCATGTCCTAATGTGAATAGCAGCATTTATTTTAAATATGTATCAACTTCCATGAATTTACCAACTATCACAGGATAGGCACACCTTACTTAATGACCAAGTTACATTTGTAGGTTAAGTGAGTTGATCAGTAAGCAAGAAAGTTAAAGATATGTCTTGTGTGTTGTAGCACCATAGGATATGTGTCTTTCAACAGATAGCACGTGACACCACAGTAGAATAATGTAATTCTATCCATACAAAAGCATATATTAGATAAGCCCCAGAAAGAGACAAGACACAACACAACACAAACGTAAATCTGCTGTAATTGTTTTTATTTCTGTGGAATTACTACTATGGGTGCCCAATAAAGTACAAGTTTATAAGTGAACTACGTAATATTGTGTGATTGTGAATGTTTTGCGTAATGAATACTAACCAACTGCGGAGATGAGAGAAAGGGGATTCCTGAGATTACCACGGCCTGAGAAAGGGGCTCTCCTATGATGGAGAACTGGTTGTAAATTACAACAGTCATTAAACAAGTAGATCATTAAGTGAGGAGAATCTGTATTAGGACTGTGAGTATCAGCTGGATCACGTGATACGTTTTTATGTAGTAGGGTAGTATATAAGAGCAAAGAAATTACAAGAAGACAACTCAGTTATCAATATTTTAAATCATCACTACAATTTCATGAATGTGTAGAAAGGAGTGAGGCCTCGGTTTATCTCAAGAGGCCAGCCTTGGTCAAGTAAGGTCTGTTTTTAAAAACATAATAGTAAGTATTATAATCTGTTCAATTTGTCAGAGATTTTGAGCATATCTGGACTATCGTACAGAATTTTATGTTAATACTCTCTTTTAGAAGGTTCAATTTCGTAAAGCCACTTATAAGATAGGCTATGACTCGTTCATAGTGGATAAAATAGATTCCTAACAGTCTAGTTGATTATATTGTTTCATTGATTTAACAAAATCTTTTTTGATATACTGCCACAATAGTACCACTGGCAGATGTATTTTTGCTTTAATTACACTTATTCATTTGCCTGTTCCTGACTTTTCTCCTGATGGTGTGTATTGGAAGAAATGTTCAGAGAGTGGTTGGCCCAACCTTCTTCAAAAAAAGGTGTAAATCGTATTACATGATGTTAATTTGGTGCCAATAAATTATAATGTGTTTTGTCGTAGAGTCTCGTTATTCAAAGCATGTTCTACAGACCAGCACCTTCAGCATCACCTGGTACTGATGACTGATTATGGCTTATCAAGATCTGCTGCAGGCCTTCAGAATCATGACCTGTGGTTAACAAGTGCCCCTAGGTGATTCAGATTCACCTTAATGTTTGAGAAGCACCTGCAATGTTTACAAGAGCATGGCCACACAACTGTGCAGTACAACAGAGTAGGGGAATACTGTGCAAACTTTGGACAGATCTGTGCATCCTATCTTCTTCTTTTTTTATTTTATTTCTTTTGCCTTTTTCCCCACACAGGTGTTTTTCTAAAAAGCTTACCTTTTTAAAAGTTTTACACAAAAATAAATAACGGGGCACTGGTTTGAATGTCCTCCTCCCCCCACTCCTGTGTTAAAATTTGGCAAGACATTGTAACAGTGCTGAGAAGGTGGAAATAATAAGATGGTGCTGAAAGGTGAAGCCTTTGGGCAGTGATAGAGCATTAGTGTGGGGAGAAGAGGTCTGTAATTGAGTCCTGGGATGTTTATAAGGAGAGGGAATGAGCCAGAACGTAGACATGCGTAGCTTAATCTCCTGTCCTCAATGTTAACAACCAGGAAGAAGACCCTTCCCAGAGCCGGGCCCCTAGACCTGCGACCTCGAAACAGTGAGCTAAACAAACCTATGTTTTTTTATAAATTACCCAGACTCAGGTAGTTCTGTTGTTAGCAACAGAAGGGCCTTACTGGGAATAAATAAATTTGAATTTGACAGATAATTAAAATCTGTACAACTTTCACTAGAATATCAAAAAGAGAAATAGTCCTGATTTCAAAAAAAATACCAGCAGAGTTAAAACTTTACTGGCATTTGTGCTTAGCAATACTTGATTCCTTGCAGTCCTGAACTCTGGGGTTCTTCCTTCCCTAAGAAAAATCTGTCCCATGCTGTTGACTTCATAATTATTTTGTTTTTCATATAAACAGAATCTGCATGCACAGCTTCACTACATAAGTTAATGCTGTGGAAAGTGTAGTGGCTCTTGAACTCACTGAATCAGCCACTTCTACAAGGGGAAAAACTCTCTTGCAGGATTTTTGGCATTTTTCATATAATCTTTATTCATAAGGCTAAGACTTTTTTTTTTTTTTTTTTAATGGTTTCAAAAATGTCAGCATGTTGGGGGAAAATGCCACTTGAGCCACTGTGACTTTGTTATACTCTGTACACAAATGATTTAACTCATAGAAACACACATTATATTAGAGCTGACTGAAATTTTCAGTTTTTTCTTTTTGTATTTCTAAGTGGGACACAAGTATGCAGATACCAGAGATGGAACACCTTTCCTTTTTTTTTTTTTTTTTTAAAGAATTACATAACTTTATTATTTTAATTTGAGCAGAGAGAGAGCAAGAGAGAAAGCACAAAAGCAAGCTACCAGGTCTGGGACTTGAACCTCAGTCAGCTATGTGGGAATCCGGCACCTTAACCACCACGGCACCTGCTAGTTCTGGAACACCTTTTGTTCAATAGATTGGTTCCTGAGTCTGAAGATGCATTTGGTTTCTACTGATGACAGATACTGAAGGGAAATTGAAGTGCACATAGTGTGAAATAAACTTAAAAAAAATCCAGTGTTTGTCATTGGAGGAATCTGGGTCTACTCAGTGCAGCTGCTAATTGGATGTGAAAGTTTCCACCTGACCTCTTTAGGATCCAGAGTCTCACTGTGTGGTGAAGAGTTAAACCTGATTAAAAAAACAATTGCATATTTCCCTTTTCGCTCTGCTTTTCTCCAGTTTTCTCTTCTAAATATTTTTAATGATTGCTTTCACTTTGTGTTTTAGAGTTAATACTGTACCAAGACCGGGTCAAATCTATCACTGCTCCTTCTTTAGATTACTGTAGTGAGTGGACTCTCCCTTTTTCTTCCTGGTCTCTTTCTTCAGCTGCTTGCTAACCTCTGGAAGAGGAAATACCAAAAGGGACTCTGATAACGGAATCACTTTATGTCACTTTTCTCTATTTGGGGAGAAGTTTGCATGCTTTCCAGCTTCACAGCAACTTTTAAAAGATAGAAATAGGGCCAGCAGGTGGTGTGATAGTTAAAGGTGCTGAATTCCCACATGACCAACCACGGTGTGGGTCCCGGACCTGGCAGCTTGCTTTCTTGCTTTCTATTTCTCTCTCTCTAGGTCTAATTAAAAAAACTAATAACAACAAATGGAATTAAATAAATAGTTCTTTTAAAAAAAAAGTAGAAATAGGAAAGAGCTGGGTGAAGGTCAGCTCTATGACAAAATTTTACTTGTACTAAAGTATTTGCTGTGCTGTTGAAGTGGGCATGTTTACATAGGAATTGTGAAAAGGCCGTGTGTGTACAGTATTCAGAAGTCGAGAGGGTAAAGAAAAGCTATACAAAACAGGATAGTTTTCATGGTTGGGGCATATTTTTCTCAAAAAATCCTGGACTGTTTCCCCTGGGAGCCATAGTTTGGTCACCCCAACATGGTGGTGTGGTGGTTCTTGTGTTTTGCTTTAAATTTTCCAGAGGACATGTGTGCTCCCCAGAGAGAGAGAGAGGAAGAGTGAGAAAGCACTCCCATGGAGGATGGTCACACCGCAATCCCTTCTCCACTTCTTCCTCTTTAAATTTTGGGCACGCGCTCACACCCACTTGCCTGGCATGTTTCTCAAACTGTGAGGCCTGCGACTTGGGCCATGCAGTTAGTCAGATAGGCTACAGCTGAAGTAACCACTTGGCCACAAACTGGCCCAGTTGTTGTTTGAAAGATGAAGCTGTAGTGGCTTGATTAAGGACTAGGGATAAAACACTCGCATCACTTTGGAGTTTTCTGAGCTTCTTCATTCGTTTAAGTCTCCGTTTTTCACATTAGTCTGAATTTCCTTTTTGTGAACCCATGTTGGGCTTCCCAGTTACCACTTGAGAATAGCCAGGATGGGAGGGAGAGGTTGGTGGAAATCCCCCTTGAGCTGCTTTCCTGGAATAAACCTGGGTTGAGAAACTGTGGGACTCTGGGCATGCAGAAAATGCCTGGTAGACAAATCATGGGCTGCTACTGCAGTCCTATCAAGTGTGGTAAATGGGGCTTGGATCGTAGAGTCAGTGACACAGCTCTGAAAGGTGTCTTTGTGTGTGTGTTTTCTTTCCTGAACACTGTCTTTTTGTTCTATCAATTGATTAAAGAAAATAGTAATAACCTGGTAGCACCATTTGCAGGAAATAGAATGATTTTAAACATTAGACCGGAAAGGCCCAGCTTAATTTCTCCAAAATGACTTTCATGTTTTATTGTTAAAAGCTAAACAGTTTGTCCTATTCTAATTGAAAATGTTTGTTTAATCAACAAAACAAAAAACAAGCCCACATCTTCTGTCAAAAAGGGAGGATAAAGGTCCGGGAGAAACAAATTATTCTGGCTCTCTCCATCTTTGACCAAGTCTTTCTCCCCCCAAGTCAAACTGTATCCAACTTTTTTTAAGATACGTTAAATAAATGATCATAGTATTTCAGGTAGAAAGTGGGTATACAACTTTGAAATTCCCTTTTTTAATGGACTACCAAAATCAGAAAGCTGTAATAAAATCCAACAAAGTCTTCATTTGATGCTTTGAACAGGGTCAGGGGCAGGGTTGACTTCTTACATTAAGCATTTTAATAACTTTCACAAGCTGTCCCTGACTTGGGAAAAGAAAATGGCACTAGTATCCATATGAAGATCCACAGCATAGAAAAGGAGTCACTACTCTCGTGGGGGACACTATTTCAGTGGTGTCACTGTGAAGAACAGATTGCCTGACATAACTGGTAACCAGTTTTTTTTTTTTTTTTTTTTTTTTTGTGGTCAGGTCACTGGGTTTAAGAGAGTTAAGTCTATGCTAAGTCTATGCTGAAGGTGAAGGGGGGGGGGGGGGCGTTAAAATTGTTGCTAGTTTTTCCACACTGCAAAGTGTGTGTGCCAAGGTGTGTCAACATCAGGGAATTCCCTCTTCCTTCTGGGAACCAAGAGGAAATCTCTAAAAACTAAAAGGGGAAGATTTTTTTTCTCAAATCAATTCAGCTTGGGAGACATTCTATTAGTGACATATGCCTCTTTTCCCCAAAACAATACAGTATTCTGTGTGTTCACAATAAGGCCTAACAAACAAACAAAACCACAGAATTTTGCATTTTAATAAGATGTAGTAAAATACATAGCTATTGAAAATGCACACACTTCACTTGGCATCTCCAGCACCTTGAATTATCTATACCTGGTCTGTTTTGGCATCTCCATTTTCTTCAGTGTTATTTCCATCCCAACTTGGGTCAGCTTTTCTGCTTTTTTCTTTTGAGTCAGCTTTTCCCCTTTTCTCTTTTCTTTTCAGGAACTTGGGGCCTGGCTTTAGAGGAGCAGGTTTTGAGACAACCTTGCAGATCTGTGTGTGTGTCCTTCATGTGGCTTTCTCTCTTTAGCATCCCCTTCAGCCTTTCTGGGGCATCGTGGTGATGGTGGCAGGATATAGGTGCTGGATGAAGGGATGCATCTGCACACAGGCCTTAGCTGGTCTTGGGTATGTATGGGGGGGGGGGGGGGGTTCATCCTTTTCTTCACTTTGCTCCTGATCAAGTCTTTACACAGAACTTTTGGATTCCAGGAAACACCAGGGAGAGGGGAATGAGTTCAGCAATACTTAGTACTTTCTCAAAGCCATATCCAGAATTTGAGACTTCCTACAGGACAACTGAATCTGCTCAGTGAATGAGTCATTGGCTTGGGATAAAAAAAGGCATAAAGAATTAGTCTATCTTTAAAGAGATTTAGAAAGATTTAAGGGACATAAGCAAAAGCAGTGAGTGGGCATTACTAGGATTCTTGTAAACAGGTACAAAGCAAATAATATGATAAATAATTGGGAGTTGGGGCCAGCAGGTGGCATAGAGATTAAGGCACTGGACTCCCACATGGTTGACCCTGGTTTGAGTCCCACACCGAGTGGCTTGAAAATCACATTGGGAGCATGTGTGTGCGTGCCCAAAATCCTAGGAGGAGAAGGGATTGTGGTGTGGCCATCCCCCCCGCCCCCCCGAATGGTGATTCCTCACTTTCCCTCTCAGTGTCTCTCTCTCAGGTCAGTGCAAGTGCCCTATGCCAAAACCTTTAAAAAAAAAAAAAAGGTGGGAGGACTAGAATATGGACTTTGATCTTAAGGATTTGTTAAATTTTTTTTGTTTCTGTTTTTTACAAATGGTAACAGTCTTTTGGATATATAAGAAACCTCTCCCCTCACAATGGATATTACAAGACGATTTCCTTAACTTCTTTCAGGAGTATTTTCTATAGCAATGAAAAGAAGATGCTTATTTTCAAGAGTTTTATAGGGTTGATGTGGAACTAGGATGAGGTAGTATTAGCATAGAGTCTGGCCCAGGATTGTTGTTACGGTTATTTTTACCATCACTATTAATCTTCCTAACTGAGGTTGATAACTAACCTTAGCTTGTCCTCTGAAGCTTTTGTGTTCCCATTTTTTTCTTTTTTCTTTTTGTTAGAGGTTGCCAGTGCTCACCAGAGAGAGAGAGAGAGGGGGGAGAGGAAAAAGCATCCCTTGGGGAAGGGTCATGCTACAATCCCCTCTCCTCCATATCTTGCTTCCCTAGGATTGTGGGCACACATGCACATGCCCCTGGAGTGTTTCTCAAGCTGTCAGATGTAGGTAGGACCTGAACCATCCCGTGGGCCGGGTGGAATCTGGCTGCTTTACTCAGCAGGCCACAGGGCCATCTCTCCATCTGTTTTTTTCTGGTGATTGCCATTCAATGATGTCCTGCCATTCCATATTGACAGTATTTTAGATGACCTATTACATGGGGCTTAGGCGTTTTGGTCTTGCTTAGTATTAATTTGTATCACTCTGTCCTATGATCATCCAGTAATTGGTCCTGAATAGTAAAAGTTCAGTTGTTTGTTGACTGAATTAGCTCTACTTTCTGTTTCATAGCAGAAAAATGAATCTTTATTGAAACTCCTTATTGACACTCAATGATAAGAGATTTACATTGAACAACCTGTTGGGAGAGGACTTAAAAGGGACCCACACCTAGGACTGTAATGGACGCTAGTGTCTGGATTCCATTAGTGTTTCAGTTGTTCCTTCGTTTTCTGTAATCAGATCTCTTTCCCTTCTTCAGAAAGTACGTGCATGGCTATCTCTTTTTCATTAGATTTCAAACTTCTCATAGGGTGAGAAAGAAAGATATATTAGAATCCCTTATGTTTCGCACATAGTAGGCAGTTGCTATTCCTCACAGAAGACTTTATTTGGGGTCCAAGAAATTCTTGAATTTTTTAAAAAAGAATTATTTCATTTTATTTATTCCTTTTTTCATTGTTATTTAATTTCCTAGAGGGCACATGTGATCATTGAGAGAGACAGAGGAAGGGAGGTGAGGGAAAGAGAGAAAGTAAGCCCGCAGATCTGGAACTTGAATTGTGGTTGTCCATGTGGGAGTCCAGCGTCTTTAACCACCACACTACCTACTGGTCTGTGTTTGGATATTTTTTTTTTACCTTTTTTTTTTTTTAAGAGATTTTTGCTATAGGGCACATGCGCTTGCCAGGCAGACAGAGACAGAGAGACAGAAAGCGAGAAATCACCCCCCAGGGGGGATGGCCACTCCGCAATCCCTTCTCTTCTGTTCTCCTCTCGGGATTTTGGGCACGCACGCACACGCGCCTGGCGTGAGTTTTAAGCCACCGGGTCCGGGACTCAAACCGCGGTCGACTACATGGGAGTCCAGCGACATAGCCATTACACTAACTGCTGGTCCCTGTGTTTGGATATTTTAATAGAGAGTGAAAGCTCAGAGACTATTCAGTGTTAGAAATGACTTGTTTCAAGTGATTAGGGAACTTATTGTAGAGAGACTGTGATAGCCTTCAAATTATAGCTGTAAAATAAATGATTTAGTTACAAGTAGTATAAAGTTTTAGAGGTGATAATTGCATATGTTCTCTCCTTTTTAATATTTGTAGCATGGAGAGGGAGAGACGGGATAGAGGCATTTTTGTTTTTGTTTTTGTTTTTCTTTTTGGAAGAGGTTTTCGCTATAGGGCGCGTGCGCTCGCCAGACAGACAGAGAGAGACATAGAGACAGAAAGCGAGAAATCACCCCCCGGGGGGATGGTCACGCCGCAATCCCTTCTCCTCCATTCTCCTCTCAGGATCTTGGGCATGCACGCACACGCGCCCGGCGTGTTTTAAGCCACTGGGTCCGGGACGTGAACCGTGGTCGACTACGCGGGAGTCCAGCAACATGGCCATTACGCTAACTGCTGGTTCCCGAGGCATTTCTTCAGTGTTGATTGGGCATTCAAATGTGGAAGGGCTAAAATTCAGTGAAATAATAGAAGAGATTAGATGCTTAAATGCTGTTTTCTTGTTTGTTTTTTCATTTTTTGTTTGTTTCTGCAGCCTGTTTGGAACCTTAAAATACTTTGGTTAGCAAGGTAAATGGTTAAGCTTGAGTCTCACAACTTAGTACCATCTTTGTATGTGGTTTAAAAAAGTATTAAGTAGGGCCAGGGGATGGCGATGGTGTAGGGGTTTAAGGTGCTCGTCTCCCACATAGCTGACCTTGACTTGAATTCCGCACCTGGTGGTTTGCGTCCTCACTTTCCCTCTCTAGTGAGCACATGTGTCCTATAGAAATATTTAAAAATGATAATGATAAAATAAAATTAAATAATTCTTCTTAAAAAAGTATTACGTAAAGGATCTGATATTAGCTTCAAGACTCCCAATAGAGATAACTTATTCTAGCAGATGTGTTTTTTTCCCCTTTCTGTGCAGTTCTATCAGAACATAGCCCATTATTTTTGTGTAAGTGGTTTTTATCAGTGAGAGTCGTATGTGTAAGGCTTGTAAGCAATTTATTCCCTTATGCAAAGTGACAAAGTATGTCGTTAGAGAGCTATTACTACCAACTACTAAAGAGAGAGGAGAAATATTTTATGACAAACTGACCATGTGGAAATCTTTTTATTATTACATTTCAAGTTTGAATACTTTTTCTTTAAGAAGCGGGGGTGGGGGGGAAGGGGGATCTGCCTGTTGGATTCCGTACTAAGGTCAATGCTCCATATTTTGTCTGACTTTTTCATAACATTCAAGCACAGGCAATCAAGAAGCCACTCCCATTGTTAAATCCATAGCTATAAAAAAAGCATGTACTTCAGAACTTTAAGAAAAGAGCTGTTTGTTAAGGCCAGAGCTAGTTTAAGATCTTTTTGAAAAGTGATTGTAATCTACTAGAATTTTAGGTATAACAAGGAAACACACAGTAGAAATACACAGATTTGGCAATAGCTTTTTTTTTTAAAGTTGAATGATCTTAGAGTGTTTTTTGTAACATCAGGTAGCTGTATTGCTCTTATAGCTTGAGGTTTGCTCACTGGTTACCTTTAGTCTGAGTTTTACCAGTGATATTTGAAAACAAAAGTAATTAAAATCGTCATGGATTTTTCAGCAATTTCAAGATCTATTTGCTTAGATTTTAAATAATCTTGTTTCAGCATGATGAATTCTTGAAGTTTTGATACCCTGAGAAACATTTTTTCTGTGACTCACAAAAATTGCTTCAAAGTATTGTAGATACATATCGTGACTGTTTCTTTTTTTCCTAGTCGAGTTTCATTTGTGTAATGAACTTTAGTAAAAATACTCTTAATTCAATTTGTTAAAGCAGTAAGGATTAGATATTTTGCACAGTGAAGTGTGCGAAGTCTTAAACTATTTCTAGCATTTTTAATGAAAACTGTTTCAAAGTGTGATGTGAGTAACATCCGTGAATGTATCCTCCAGTTCCCTCTTTCCCCTTTGTCTAATAAGTCCCTTTTCTTATTCCATTTTTGTAAACATGAATTGCTTATGGCTTGTGTACTGAAAATGCTTCCAGGAAGTAGGGTGAGCAGAACTTCTTTTCCCATGACCCTCCGACTCATGTTGTTCCAAGGGTTCCCTACTTAGAAATGCCTTGATAACCACATTCATTCCTGACATACCCCGCCCCCCAGCGCACAACTGCTGAGTGCCCTCTGACCAGGCCAGCTGCAGCTTCATAGAACACGAGTGGTGATTCTTTTACCTAGAGCAGTGACTCTCTGTGACAAGGTTTTGTGTGTTGTATTTGTGCTGAAATACTGTTTTTTGAAAGAAATTCTATTACTCGGTGTCAACCTGCAAATTATAAGTTTATTAGTGCAATTTCCTTTTTCTTTTGCTTCATATTTTGTATTTATGAAAGCTTGTGTGTGTGTCCTTTTCGTATAATTTCTGGAACTTTTCCTGTTGACAAGTCTAAGATGCAAAAGCACTCTTTAGAGCCTCTTGTTCCATAATTTTATCATGACTGTAGAAGTTTTCCAGAAGACCAGGTGTGATGTCCACCATCCATTCTTCCTTCACCCCCAATTTTTTTTTTTCTTTTTTTTGGAGAGGTTTTTGCTATAGGGTGCGTGTGCTCGCCAGACAGACAGAAACAGAGAGAGAAAGTGAGAAATCACCCCCCAGGGGGGATGTCCATGCCACAATCCCTTCTCCTCCATTTTCCTCTTGGGCACGCACGCACATGCGCCCAGCGTGAGATTAAGCCACCGGTTCCGGGACTGGAACCGCAGTCGACTACATGGGAGTCCAGCGACATAGCCATTACTCTAACTGCTGGTCCCACCCCTAATTTTTATATGATGTGTTTAGTTTTCTCCTTTGGTGTAGAAGGAGGGAAAAACCTTATTTGCTGAGTAAACACAAAGGCACCGAATTTATTTTTCTAATCTTCCAAACAGTGCTGTGAAGTGAGTACTAGCATTCTTCTTTCCTATGTAGAACATTGAGATGGCAAGGAAGCAATTAACTCACTGAAAGTAAGAAAAGCTAGTCTAAAGCCTTAGAATTAGGATTTAAACATGTCTGTCTGATACCTAAGCACAATTCTTGGCCATTTGATTGTAGTGTCGTTCAAGCTATAGGTGTTAGCCAGGAGCTTTATGTTCTATGGGGAATGAAGTGGAGAGAGGAAGATACCTAGAAAGTGGAGTCTAATGTGGAATGGTCCCTGAAAGCAAAGCACAAAATGATGGGGTGCTGTACAGATTTGTCTCCTGTTGGCAGCTCCTCTTCTTCCTCCTGTCGTTCAGCGTTGAACGTTGCTGTTCGCAGGAGACTTGGCCACTGTTACACTGGTAGAGGATTGGCACAGGGTTGAAAAAGCTTTGGAACATTGCTTAGTTTTTTTTTTTTTTTTTCTTTTTTTCTTTAAATATACAAACACAATGGGTCTGTGTGTGCATACAGAGAAAAAGAGGGGAGAGAGAAAGGGAGTGGGAGGAAAGGGAAGTGGGGTAGAAGAAGGGGAGAGAAGGGTTATACTTGATTTACCCTGTCCTAAGGAGATGAAAGTTGACAGGGCTCTGTATGAAGTATAGCTCTCCCTGGAGTGAGGACGCAGGCTTGAGGGGAAGCAGACAGATTTATCCATGGGCCCTGAGGTGACTTTGCAGATGATGTACTATGAAGGGAGGGAAGAGGGGCCTTACTCTTGTGGTTACTGTGATGTGATGCCTCTTGAAAATTCACCACCATGAAGGTGAAGTGTGTGTAAATCGAGTATGGGATGAAGGAGACTGTTGTGCACTGTTCCTGGTAGGGCACGTCTGCTGTGTTACTGACCTCTGCACCTCCCTTACCTTTTCTGCAGCTCCTAGCCTAGACAGAAGAAGCTCAAAGGCCTCCCTCCCTGTCCTGTGTCTGTGTCTAGGACTCTGAATAATCTGCACGCTAGCTGACTGCTCTTAAGCCTAGTGAGTGTTGGATTGAGGGTGCACATTATTGTGATGCTGCCTGTAGAGCCCGCTTGTCTGTGTATAAGACTTTTCCCAGGGTGTCCCATTATGAAAGTAGCGATTACTTTTGGTGAAGTAACATGAGAAGGATTTACTGTATCTGAAAATTGTCATTTTGTGCTTAGCCGATGCATAGAACAAGTTTCATGTCGCAGAGCGTAGGCACTGCTCTGTGCAGTTCTGGCGTGCCTAGATTTAGAGAGCAATCAGTAGGGTGGTCTGCTTTAACCTGAGACTTCCAGTCTTCCTCAGTTAGGCCTGTGGGTTTTTAAGTAAATAAACTTCAGAGGAAATCTTAGTCATCTCTTCAGGGACTCAAAAGCTAGGCAGCTGATCTGCACAAAACTATAGCTAGATTTTTCCCCCATCTCCTATTCATACTTCAAACCATCTCCTGCTGCTGCTCACATAATATTTCCCTGTGGGTCAAATAATATTTTCACACTGACCCTATTGATGAAAATAATCTGTTCATTCTCCACCAGGCTATTAACTCCCTGCTGAGAGAATCGGTCTCATTTTTGGTGTAACTATTATAATATGTGCCCTCGTGTTGCAATGGTAACTAATGTAATATGTGCTGTTGTGTTGTTGTCGAACTAGCATTGGTGTCTCCATTCATTTCCTTTGAACATTTGAAAGGGAGGTGACCCTAAGACTGAAGTGGCCATTAAATCTGATTTGGTAGCCAGAGTTCACAGTCTTTTGTCCTAAAGGAGCGCTCTCAGTACAGGAGTACTGAGAGTGAGCTTTTCAGATTTCTGCGTTTTGATGTTCTGAAGAGCTGAGTTTTCAGGTGTGTGACTTCCACATAGTGGTGGTGAAATATTTAAAGTACTTGCTGGCTTCCTTTGGAATTAAAATGCTCTATATTGGAAGCAACAGATCTTATTGATTATAGATCTTTTTCTGATTCAGCTACTTCAATTCAGTTTCTTACATGCCAGGCTCTCTGCTGGCAATGGCATTTTTTTTTTTTTTTTTTTTTTTTTTTTTTGGTTTCCAGAGTTTGGCTTTATTTTGCAGTACAGAAATCATTTGGAGCCATTCTGAGACACACATCATTGAGGAGAGGCTCTGTCAAATCAATACTGCATTGCAGCTTGGTCCATTGAAGAAACCATGCCTGGGATATAAAAGATGCTTCTACATTTTACCTGCTTTCTGACATCGGTTCCTTTCCCCTGTGTCTTATCAGTTTTATTAACTTAAAACACTACTGGTTTCTCCAAATGAATAACTAAGCCTGGAGCTTGGTTAGAATTTTATGCCCACATAAACCAAACTTGTGGCTATGTTATTTGGGCCCTGCCGTAATACTTGACATAACAAAAAATATGAAGTTACAAGGAAAACTTAGGGATGCTGTCTTTAAATGATATTCAATTTAGTATTTCACTATCCAAATGGCACACAATTCCTAGGGACCCAGCTCTTGAGCAACAGAAGCAAATAATTGCAAAAGCTACACTGATTAAAAGATACAAATACTGTATCAATTTCTCTGTATCAGTATCACAATGTTCTTTTTAAAACTGATCATTCACTAGGAAAAAAAGCCAGTTTGGTTAAACTAAACAGAATGTGGTAACTAGCCAATTCTTAGTAGCCATTCCATGAAAAGTTAATACATGATATTAGAAAGATGAAGGTGAGGAATATTTACTGGTAAAGCGCTCTTCACTCTCCATTTTGATTATATAAAAGTAGGCCATACAATATTGATTTCATACAGTATGCATTATTTGCCAATTTTTAAATTTGTCCTAGTTACATAACAACAACTGCCGTTAGTCTTCCCCATAGATGTCATTTTTCTTGCGCTTCATTCCCTCAAAGTCAAACTCTGATCCTGTCATCCTCTTATAGATGTCTTTAATGTCATCACAGGTTGTCTCAAAATGAGTTGTAGCATCAGATGTGCGAGAAATAAAGATCTGGCTTTCTGTCCCCAAATCTTTCGGTACAAGGAGGTCACTGATACTAACACATTTCTGTTCAGTTGGTTCCAAGAGCTCCAAAGCTGGTCTAATTTCCTTCTCAGGTTCCTTGGTTTCCACAGTTGTACTGACTATGGCAATTATTTTCCTTGTGCTGCCACATTGTATGCAAAGGAGATCATGCAAACGTAGATATCTGATTTTCGACTGACTTGGTTCTGTGGAATAATCATCTGGCAGGAGTTGGCATCATTGGTATTCTTGATGGGGTGGTTGAGGATGCAGATGACACGGATTACCTGGCCCACTTTTTCTACCCTACCTTTGACATAGCTGGGGTCACAAATGAGCTGTTAAAAATATGGAACGTTTCACGAATTTGCGTGTCATCCTTGCACAGGGGCCATGCTAATCTTCTCTGTATCATTCCAATTTTAGTATATGTGCTGCCAAAGCAAGCATGGCAGTGGCGTTTTTGAGAGGTCCACAGATACCATCTGAGGTCCAGTCTCCATAGATTCGGAGAAGTGGTCATCTACTAAGTTATCACATAGGGCCATGTATTAAATGAATGCCAACAGAAGTAGGACTACAACTTTGACTTCTGACTTTCCGTCCAATTATATGTGAAGAATAATCCAAAATCAACATGGTTGTAAGTCCCATTAGAGAGTACATTTTTGTCATATTAGATGAACATTTATATTCAAAATCTTTGAGTTATTCCCTTTGGATTTACATATAAAACCACATGGTAGATGAGTAGAAATTAAATTTGGACTGGTTAGTTTGGAAAATGTCCAAGAAAATCTTTTCTTGCCAAGTTGGTAAGATTCCACTTCACCATAGTGATTTAATCTGCATGTATACGTAAAGTTTTTTTTTTTTTTTCTTAAACCAATCATTGTAAACACAAATACAACAGATTGTGGAAGAACAGTAAAGTTGTCTTCCTCAACTTGGAATTAAAGCACTCAACCCTGACCTTGAAATCATATGTTTAAGATTTCTAGTAGGGAAATGAAGAGCTGAGTATAAGCTCTTTCCTCTAACATGCGCTGAGTCTTAGAAACCAGCTGGTATTTGAAAGAACTTTGAGTTCAAATTGCCCTTCATTATCATCTCCTTTTCCTGGCTGAGAACTGTTTCATTCTTGTGGCAAATATATTTCTGAGGAAACCTAATTTTAGTCTTTGATTACTTGTTTGGGATTAACTGAAGAAAGAAAGATAAAGAAAAATCACTTAACACTGAAATGAAAAACTGGAAAACAGTTTTTTTCAGGTGTTTTAAAAATGCTCTTGTTTTCTTTAGTGATATTTTAGTTCTGCTTCCCAGACATGCCCATAAAATGACTCCTAGAGGAAGAACATTCTAAACACCTACACGCTTACATTATAAGGCTAATTGTTTATATAGCTTCATTTTGCCTACTTCAAGCCAAATTTTCCTTAAAGCTTTTTTTTGCCTTTATAATGTATTTGAATATGTTTTCACATTAAAAATAACAGAGTGCTGTGCACAGTACGTACATAACCTATCTTAGAAAGGCCACTCTTAGTGGACCTTACTGGGTACTGTTGGTCTCATTCGTCAGTTTCTGCGAAACAAAATTCCTTGTGTGTATCAGGCTCGAATCTGTTTGTGTAGTAATCAACAAAATAGGCTAATATTTATGCTTTTGTAGAATGCATATTCTAATGGGTGACGTACTACTGAGTAAAGTATGTCATAGGTCAGATGGTGATAAATGCTACTGAGAAAGGTAAATCTGGGCAGGACATTGGAGTGTGTGTGTGCACATGTGTGTTGGTAGGACTGCTGGGGGTTTTAATGGAGTTGTTGGGGAAGGTCTTACCAAGAAGACATTTGAAGACCTGAAGAAAGTGAGGGAGTGAGGCTCTGTGTTTGGGTAATCCAAGTACCATTTTCTTCTTCACTTCAGGGAAACACATTTTATTTTGGGTAAATTCACACTTATCTTAATGTTTCTTTTTTTGGTCAGAAGAGGAATGCTCTCAACAGAGAGGGAGAAAGCACCCCCCCCCCCCCCCAGTGGGGTTGAGGTCATGCTGGAATCCCTTCTTCTTCATTTCTCCATCCTCTCGGGATTTTTGGACATGCAGGTCCATGTGCCGGGCTTGTTTGTCAAGAGGCTCAAGCCAGGGTTTGAACCGTCTTCAGCTATGTGGGATCTGATTCCCTTAGCCACCAGGGGCTAATCTTAGTGGCCCCAATCTTAGTGTTCTTTATCTGATATACTGCTATTCCTCATCTTCCAGTGCCTGTTACGAATCCAGAGGTGAATTTCAATTAGCAAGTGGTTTGACAAGGCAATAAACCCCCCTCAATCCTGCCTGATTGAACTTAGAGAAAGTTCTATCTTCAGTTCTTATATCTGCAAAGTTCATTTTCCACTTATCTCTAGCAGTCACCCAGCTGTCTGACATTCCAAATCCACTTTGGTTCTCAGCTTCCAAACTGTCTGGATGATAGAAAGTGGGGTCATTGCAGACCTGTAAGCCAGGAACTGCTTAGATAGTGGAGTTAATGTGTACCTTTTTTATTATTTAGCCTTCACGTGGGAAATCTTTGATAAAATGCATGACCTACTTTTTTTAATCTCTCGAATCGTTGCAATATTTTCAGTAAGAATCTCATTAATTTGTACTTAAATGTTTTAGAATTTATTATAATTGAAACTCATGCATGTTTAATATTTACCCTTGTTTAAGCAAATCATTTCTCCACAGATAGTGAAAGCGTGAGACCAGCAGTTGGTGTAATGGCTATGTTGTTGGACTCCCAAGTAGTCGACTGTGTTTTGAGTCCTGGACCTGGTAGCTTAAAGTCACGCTGGGCGCGTGTGTGTGCATGCCCAAGATCCTGAGAATAGAGTGGAGAAGAAGGGATTGTGGCATGGCCATGCCCCCTGAGGGGTGATTTCTTGCTTTCTGTTTCCCTGTCTCTGTTTTTCTTATGAGCACATGTGCCCTGTACAAAAAAAAAAAAAAAAAAAAAAAAAAAAAAAGGAAAGAAAGCTCATAGCATAACAATTTGTTTGTAAGCTAAAGGTATTTAGGAAGAAAATCTTTCAAGCCCTATAGAAACTATTAAGTGATAGGATGATTGTATATTAAGTTTACTACTTGTTCTTTGCTAAAATCCAAGGACTTCTACTTTATTAATACTTCATTTTTCAAAATGTTTTTCTTTACTCACAATAGAACACATGTGCACGTATGTGAGAGAGAGCCGACCACCCTCCCACAGCCTCTGTGCCTTGACCCCTTTCCTCTAGTCCTCCAGTGTTGGATCCTGGGCCCTTGTGCGTGTGCCTGGCATGTTTGAGACCTACTGGACTAGAGATTCGAACCTCCTTACCATGTGGGATCTGCTTTCTCTTGAGCAGTGCAGTACTGCTGTGCTATGGAGCTCCCTGATTAACACTTCTCTCTTTTTTTAAGAATTATTTATTTTTGGGATCAGTAGTTAGCATAATGGCTATGTTGCTGGACTCCCACATAGTCAACCATGGTTCGAGTCCTGGACACAGTGGCTTAAACTCATGCCGGGCGCATGTGCATGCATGCCCAAGATCCCGAGAGGAGAATGGAGGATAAGGGATTGTGGTGTGGCCATCCCCCCTGGGGGGGCGATTTCTCGCTTTCTGTTTCTCTGTCTCTGTCTATCTGACGAGTGCATGTGCTCTATAGCAAAAACCTCTCTAAAAAAAGGAAAAAAAAGAATTATTTATTTTTAATTTAATTTACTCATTTATTTAAAAAAAAAATTTGGAGAGAGAAAGTGAGAAAGCAAATCACCAGGTCTGGGACTCAAACCATGTTTGTCCAGGTGGGAGTGTCCAGCACCTTTACAACCACACTACCTGCTGGTCCCCCTGATGAATACTTCTTGATTCCATTGGTTCAGTGGGTCCTGATGCAAGAACTACAGCATTCAAGTTCATTGAAATCATCTAATAATTTAAATGTTTTCTTACTACGATTCAGTATAGCCTACTTTTTGCAATGAATTAATCAGCTGGAATCAGTGCTTACCACTGCCCAGTTCTCACCACAGGTCTGATGGCAATTATGTGCCGTAAAAGTCTCTGACTGTGAAGCACTAAGGCCTGGCTCCCTAATATCCAAAGTGAATGTGAGTCTCTGAGTATAGTGACCTTTCTGTACTTCAAAAGTGAGGGATGGAGCCAGCAGATGGTGTAATGGTTATGGCACTGGATTCCCATATGGCCAACCATGGTTCGGGTCCCACACCTGGTGGCTTGAAAATCACAACAAGCACATGTGTGTGGGTGCCCAAGAACTCCTAGAGGAGAATGGAGGAGAAGGGACTATGGTGTGGCAATAACCCCTGCAGGTTGTTTTTTTTTTGTTTTGTTTAACTTTCCCTCTCACTGTGTTTGTCTTGTCTGTTTCTCTCTCCAGCGAGTGCACACACCGTAGGCAAGAAGAAAAAAAAAAACCTTAAAAATAATTATGGTCAGAGAGCATGTGGGAAAAACATAATGAGTTACATAATCTGTTTCTCAGTTGTATATCTCTTCTAATAGCTTTCATCCTGAAAATACCTGACTATCTTTTTCATTATCTGGAGAGCCCTAGCTAAAGTATTGCCCACGATTCCCCTGTTTAAGCATTCTAGGGTTCTCAGGTGGCTTACATAAACAAACAGCTCCTGGTAACCACCTTCAGCTCATTGTTTTGTTTTAGACATCGGGCCTTTGCCAAAACCAAACCCAAGGGACTGGGTGGGTTGAAAGGTCCTCCGATATGCCCAAAGAATGAGAAACTAAGATAGAATGATTTTTTTCTTTTCTTTTTTCTCTTTCTCTTTAAATTTGCCACAGGGCACATGCATTTGCTGGAAAGATAACGAGAGACAGACACAGGGAGATGGACAGAGGGACAGAGAGTGAGAAAGGGTGAGAGAGAAAAAAAGAGAGAGACCAAGAGAAGGAAGTTGAGAAAATATTGCCTCCCCCCCCCCACCCCCAACACACACATCCTTGGTACATGTCATGCCACAATCCTTTCTCCATTTCTCCCTCCTTCCAGGAATTTGGGCATGTACACACATGTGCTCAGTATTTCTCAAGCCTCTGGGTCTGGGACTTTACAGGCAGACATGTGGGTTCCAGTCATCTTAATCACCACACCTTTGCACCTTTGGCTGGCCCAAGAAATGGATTTTCATTTCCTATTCTCCTACCAATTAGAGTGCACAGATAATGATTTCCAATGCAGGCCTCTCAAGCTGTTAGGGTTTTGTAGCATTTGATGGTAGCAAGAGGCCGTTGAAGGCACTGCAGTGTGTGCTCTTTGCTTTGTTAGGTTATTAACTCTTTAAGGTTAGCGATAATGCTTTTCTTAATTGACAGAGTCAGATGATCAGTCTAATGCCTTGTTCAATATAACTGATTAAAGTATAAAATAAAAAGGTACAAGCACAGTTTTCAGATTTTGTCTCTAAAATCGCTTTCAGTTTAGCATCTTAGAATTTAAGATATGGTAAATAAACATCACAGCGTCTAGCATTTTTAATAGTTGAAGAATTGAGGGTAAGAAGCTTTGAAGTAAGCCAAAATACCAGGTAAGAAGAGCTGAAAACCACATGTATATTGAAGTTGTTGAATTGAATAATCATCAGCTGACTGTGCTGACTCAAAGCCTGGTATAAATAATGTGTATGGTTTATAGGAAGAATCTCTTTTATTTGTAGCAATGCAACAATTAGAGGTAATATGCCTTCCAGAGTGTGGGAAGCTCTAAAGCTCAATACAGTTGCATAAGCTGACACAGTTGGAATGTGTCAGTTCTTGTTGCTAAATAGGTCTTCCCCAGTCAGTCATAGCAGGCAGTTGCAAGCTATATACAGATCATCTAAGTGCATGTATGTTAGCAGGTCAAATAAACAGTAGGACATTTTAGGTGAATGAATTTGAGTTTGTGATTAGTTTCAAAGTAAAATATTAAGATTCATATTTATGCTTTTGGTCTGTATTAATTAATCAGCCTAATAATAATAATAATAATAAAATATTACTTTAAGCATATGTGTCTTCAAAGCCATTTATGTATTTGTGTAATAATCATTCCATGTAAATACCCAGTACATCAGAACTTAAAATAGTTATGTAATGGGGATATATTGGATCATCAGGAACGTCATGATGTATTTTCTGTTTTTCTATGCAAAAAATGCATCATGACTTTCCCTACAACCTAATACTAAGATTTAAAAATTAGGGCATTTTTTTAATGTGAGAAATGGTAATAAGGAAAGGAAAAATGACAATTATATGATGGCAACTTATTTTTAGACCTTTAAAAGTAAATATTGGTTTTATTTATAATTATTCTTCAGTTTGACTGGAGAAAAACAGAGAGGGAAAGGTGGAGAAAGGGAGGAAGAGGGTGGGGGGGGCACACATGCACAAAGAAGCCCCCAGGTCCAGGACTCAAACCATGGTTGGCCATGTGGGAGTCCAGCACCTTAACTACCATGCCAACTCTCAGCCCCAACAATGAACTTTTAACTTACTAATATTACTGGGATTTGTCTAGTATTGATAGAATTGTAGGTTTAAAAGGACTATGGAAAAGTTGTTAAAGGTGGTATAGGAAGACAGTTGACCTAGACATAGAAGAATGTGATTCCACTCCTGATTCTATTGATTGGATGAGTCATTTATCCTTGGACATTAGTTTCCCTATTTATATGAATAAAATGGAGATAATTATCTATACAGCTTGTTTCCATAGGGGGAACCAGTGAAATACAAAGTATAAATGTGATTTGAAAAATCTCTTCATACTTATTTAAAGTGGCAAGATGAGTGTAATAACTCAGTTTATTAGACATAGGACAGTTATTGTACAACTGAAATTAGAAGAGTAATAAAATAGTATACCCCACCAAACCCATGTACTGTGATATCTTAAAAATGGGACAAGGGGTTGGTTCTAAGGGTGCTATTTCAAATATATTTTCCTTCCTGAAATAGTCTCAAAAATTGCTTTTGTGTTTCCAAATGGGATGTCAGAAAAATGAAGTCTGTAAACATGTGGGATAACAAGATGATTGAAAACAACTCACAAAAAACACTGTGTCAATGAGAATAATGATCTTTGTGCCTTCACTTCCCTGGCAGCCCAGGCTGTAGCTCTTTCACAGTGTCCTTTTTGTTTGTTTCTGGAAGAGTGAGGCATGATGCCAGCATACTTCCACATCTTGTCCAAGTCAGCGACTTACATATTCTCCTTTCAGTTACCATTCATTAGAAAATCTTTCCAGTCTTTAAGAGAACATAGGACATGTTGCTGTGTGAAAAAGCTTTTACATGACCGTATCGTTCTTACAGAGCTATATTACATGATTTTATACACTTTCAGTTGGCCAAAGAAAAATTCAATAAACATACAGTAGTGAAAACCCAAATATTCTGTCACAGTAAGCGTAGCAATTTAAACTTAAATCCTTAAACTACACTCCATTTTTACCACCTCACTTCATTTTCCTGTTTCTTTTTGTTTGTTTGCTTTTGCTGTAGAGTTGTCATCCAAATAGTCCTGTATAGGTATGTTAATGTCCCTATTGTATAGCTATGTCAATTGAAAATTGAAGAACTCATGGAACTCATCCACAAAGCAAAAGCTGAGAGTTTAACTAGTAGCCTGACATCAAAATTGTCACTCTTATCATTGTTTTGTTTGTTTGTTTTAAGAAATGCGACCTATTTCTGTTACAGCGTGAGGCAAGAAAACAGAAATCCACACTAGTTTTTCTCTAGTGATTTATGTTTGTGAAACTTAATTTTTTTTTTTTCCTGCATGCTTATTCTACTAACCATGGTGTGACCACCAGAATCTCTTTTAGAGTGGTTTCTCCTGAGGCTATGCGAAGATTTTAGGTTAGCTGGTAAGAGAAGTGGGTGGCTTTCTCAGATCCCACTGCTTTTCTTTGTACAGTTTGCTGAAAGATCTTCAGTGAAAGAAACTTCTAGGGCCAGGCAGTGGTGTGGTGGAGGTGGCTGGATCCCGCATGGGCAACTGCATGGTTTAGAATCCTAGACTTGGTGGCTTGAGAAACAAACTGGACACCTATGAATGTGTGCCCCAAATCCTGAAAGGATAGAGAAATGGAGGAGAAGGGGTTGTGACATGATCATTCCCCATAGGGATGCTTTCTCACTTTCCCCCTGTCTTTCTGTCCAGTGAGCAGGACAGAAATTAAAAAATAATAATTAAAAAAAAAAAGACATTTGTAATCATTTCCTCTGGCTCCTCAGGTCTCATGTACTTGGTTTTATGTCAAGGACATTAATTGTGTGTGTTTGCTGGCTTGCCTGTGCCGCTCATAGCACCCTTTATATAAAGCTAGGGGCAAGTCTGTGTCTATTCACCTGGCTCCTTACTTCTTTTTTTTTTTTTTTTTTTTGAGAGAGATTTTCGCTATAGGGCGTGTGTGCTTGCCAGACAGACAGAGACATAGAGACAGAAAGCAAGAAATCACCCCCCCATGGGGGATGGTCACGCCGCAATCCCTTCTCCTCCATTCTCCTCTCGGGATCTTGGGCACGCACGCACACGCGCCCGGCGTGAGTTTTAAGCCACCGGGTCCGGGACATGAACCGCGGTCGACTACGTGGGAGTCCAGCCACATAGCCATTACGCTAACTGCTGGTTCCCCCTGGCTCCTTACTTCTAATTGCTCTTGTCCTGGGAAAGCCTTAGTTTACCTTTCCTACGTGCTCTGAATTATTACATTCTGTTCTATTTACTGACAATGTTTTATTTATGTATGTATATATATATTTAGAGAGATTTTTGCTATAGAGTACATGTGCTTGTTCTAGAGACAGAGACAGAAAGTGAGAAATTAACCCCTCAGGGGGTATGGCTGCTGCAATCCTTTCTCCTCCGTTTTCCCTTGTGATTTTGGGCATGCATGCCCATACACCTGACGTGAGTATTAAGTCACCAGGTCTGGGACTTGAACTCCAGTTAACCATGTGGGTGTTTAGTCCCTTAACCACTACACCACCTGCTGGCCCTGTTGGTGTCTTTCTTTTACGGTGCTATGTTACATGCAGTAAAGGTTGGAGAGGTTCTTCCTTGAGGTGAGGTTTTATGAACTTAGGCTCAAGTAAGTGTAATAGCATACAAATTTATCTAGGCTATTTTGATGGAATTTCAAAGGAGGTATGTTACAGTAGTGTGATATTTCTCAAACTTTTGTAAATACAGTTAACATCACAGGAGGGCAAATGTATCCTCATAAGCTGGGGAGAAAGCCCAGTGGGCTGCCTCAATAGAAATGTCAGGTAGAAGTGAAATTCCTGTGAATTCTGCTTTACCTGCAATCAGTGCATTTAAGAAGATGCAAAACAGTGCAAAATTCCTTGTCTTCATTCTAATTTTCAAATGAAAATTCTAGCACCAGGAAGATGCTCTGAGTATTGAAAGTTTTCTGAACCCCTGCTGTGTACTGTAAGGCACACCTAGTATTTTGTTTCTGTAAATCAGCAGATACAGTGTCCTGATGGAATTGCTCAGGATAGCTCTAGGATTACTTAGTCTAGAGAGAGACAGGTCTTAAAGTGCTTTAAAAGACTAAAAGAAGGGACCAGCAGATGGCATGATGGTTAAGTCGCAGGGCTCCCACGTGGTCAACTGTGGTTGAGTCTCAGACGCGGTAGCTTGAAACTCAGGCCCAGTAGCTTGAAACTCAGGCTGTGTGTGTGTGTGTGCGCGTGCGCGCATGTGCGCACACAGCATGCCCAAAATCCCAAGAGGAGACTGGAGGGGAAGGGGTTGCAGTGTGGCCACTCCCTTCCCTCTCCCCCATGATTTCTTGCTTTCTGTCTCTCTTCCTCTCCCTGTCTCTCCAGTGAGTGCCCATGCCATATAGCAAAAAAATCTCTCTTAAAAAAAAAAAAAGACTAAAAGAAACTGCTTGCTTCATCCTCAAATGTAGCCATTTGCTCTTGTCAACCAGATCATAGTATCTTCCTGATACTATAGTCGTAGGATGCAACTTCACAGTTGTGGAGCTGTGAGTACCTCTCTATTTGAAGGAATTTGGAGGTCATAATAGAGTCACAGGGCTATTTCCAACATGGATAATGACTGTGGACATTGAGAGAGTTAAATTTAGATTTGCTTTATTGGCTGGAATTTTGACTGTGTAAAAAATAGTTGAGAAAAAGGTTGGGTTAGAAAATACAGAAGACAGATGATATGCTTAAATAGCCTAGTAGCTAACAACTGGTCGTATGCTTTCAGGGATACAGCAGTGGTCAAATTATTATTTAGCCACAAATATATTTGGCATATGATACCTAGCAGGGTGGGATAGAAAAAGGAAGTAAGTTGTAGGAGTTGCCCATAGGGTGATACGTGACATGAAAGATAAGGTAGCACCAAATGGCCTTCTAAAGTCATCATCTTGAATGCATAGATGCTTTAGGTAGCCCAAAGAAAAATGGGCTGTAGCTGCAGCTAGAAAACTGAGGCTTTCCATTGCTGATCTGTTAAGAGAGGAAATTTGAGATGTTTGGCAACTACTGGGAAATCAGTGATGGGACTGGTGAAGATGTCATGGCTACAGGTAGGTAAGACTAAGAAGCCTGAACATCCCTATTTCTGGGAAGCTCAGGAAAAGTATAAACACCTCTATGTTCAGTAACTCAGCATTTTGTACTTAAAAACAAAGACAGGGGACTATTTTGGAAAATTTTGCTTGGGGTTTTAGCATCTAAAATTAATCACCTCTTAGGAATTATATGCATGTGTAGCTATACCAGTCCTATTAATAGGTAGTCAGGAAAGTCATGACTTTTTTTTTAAACATTTTTCTATGCAAAATGTGTCATGACTTTCCCGACAAACCAGTACTTCATGAAGAGAACATCTATTTAGGTAAAACTAGGTGGCTACAGACAAACCTTTCTAAAGTCGAGTCTAAATAAGAGAAGTTTGAATCAAGGAAGGCAAAAGAAAAATGGTTATTGTGACAGGAAGAGAATCCAGAGAAACCACAGGCTGCCACTCGCTGTTCCTTAACCCTCGTTTTTCAAGTTTTTTTCCTCAGGGTAGTAAGATGGGTGGTTTATTTCATCCTTTGAACTTTCTATTTTTAGCATTGATTGTAGCAATAGTGAAGTCTTTGTGGTTTTTCATTTTTAATTTCTATGGAATTTGTAGCTTTGTAGAAACTGGATAAAATCTGGCCAAGTGTTGGTTCCTATTTGTTATTTTTAGGCTGGAATCTTCTGGAACTGCTTGCCAGGCACATGTCATTTATGGGATTACAAACTGGTCTTTATTAGAGACCAGGACTCTTATTTATTTTCACTGAAGCTCTCCTGAAGATAGTAATTTAATAACACAGATTACATATGTTATGTTTAGCATGAAAATATTTCATATTCTGTATTTGCCCTTGTAATAAATAGTGGTTTAGTTGTGAACATTTGTCAAGATTCTATTTTAAGTTTCTGTTCTGTACCAGACACTGTGCTAAGTGAATTTCATGTAATATTCATGACATCTTGCACAGGATTAGCGTCTTTGAGAAACCTGAGATTCAGAAAGTGAATCTTCAGAAAGTGCCTGCCCTGCAACATTACAGTGGCAGTCCCTGGATTGGTGTCCGTGTTTGACTCTTGAGCACACTTAGTCTATGACATAAAGAAGGCTTGAGTCTGGACCCTTGCAGCTTCGTCATGTAAGACTTTTCATTCATCATGGAAAACAGATGCTTTTGCCTATTGTATACCAAACTTTGTCTTGGGTCCTGCTGATGAAGACTTTAATTTTTGATATCAGACAACCATGATTTTTCTACACATTTATAGAAAACAACAAAGTTTGCTTTTTAAAGCTTTATTCAAATAAGCACCATAGAAATGTTTCCTGACAAGTTCTCATTGTGTTTCTTTTACATTGCCAAACCCTGTGTTGTTTTCTACAGATTTTTCTCTAACAGTCCGGGACTGGCAGTTTCCTGAGAGAACCCTAAAAAACACAACTGTGGTTGGTTTTTGAAAATGAAAACTGATTTGGGGATTCATTGACATATTCTGCTGTATAATGTGTGTTTTTTTTTTTTTAAGTTAGGCCTTGAGGTTATATTTGTGTGTTTTCTCAGAATCACAAGCTTTATAGTCATTTTAGTGCATTTTTAATGTTATGAACACTTTGGTAGTTGGTTTACATTTCTCTCTTTTTCTCTTATGTATCTACTTCTTATTAGGCACTAGCATAAGCAAATGAAGAACATATACCTACCTTCAAGAAGCGTAAAACCCAGAACATTAACCAGTCATTTTATAGCACTAGAAAGAAAAGGAAGTAGTGTGTGTTCCCATGGACTTTGAGCACAGTGTTTCATAATGGCCATTTTATATACATTTGCTGCTAGATTGTTCCCTTCTAAACAAAGATAGCTCTCCCTCCTATTGTCTAATCCAAGGAATCTTGCAATCTTATAATTTATATAGCAGGCAAAGGAATCCCTTTGCCTTCTTTTTTGCATTTTATCAAGGTTTTAGGCAAGCATACATGTGGGCCTATTGTGTTTTTCAAACCACTGAAGTTGGGATTTGAACCACAGTTGGCCATGTGGGATTTTGGCTCCTTTAACCACGAGGCTATGGGGCTGACCCAGTTGATAGTTTCAACAATTGAACTTTGGTTCACAACATATGCTTGATACTTGTGTAGTATTCTTAGACAGTAAAGTTTCCTTCCTACCTTTAATACAGTGCCTAAAGCAAGGTGGGTAAAATAGGTTAATACATAACTATTGGGTTGTCGGGAAAGGCTTGACACATTTTTGCATAGAAAAATGTAGAAAAATATGTCATGACTTTCCCAACAACCTGATATAGGTAACGTAATATAAAAGGTAGAACAGAAAGCATCGCTAAGGAGTCACAACATAGAGTGGGCAGCATAAAGGAGAACATGATGTTAAGTTGGAAGGGTGTTACAGAAAAAGTGGAAGCTTGTGAGAGATCTTGAAGGGATTGTTTTGATAGCATAGCTTGGAGGAAGAGCCTGTTCCAGCTAGGTAGACTAATAATGAAGACATAGGTTCAAGAGAGCAGGTGGTTAGTTGGTTTCAGATAGTGGTAAATACCTTGCTTGCTGTGAGTCTTGATAAATCTGGTGTGGTATGTAGGTAGAAGCTGCCCTTTGGAAGATTCTGGACATGTGGATAATTTATCCTTGCTGGTACACTGTTACATTTTTCAAATGCCTGTTCTTAGAATTCCTCTAAGAAGTCTTTCTCCAGGCACTCAAGCAGAACTGCTTGCTCCTCCTATTTGCCCCTCTCTTCAAGGTCTAGTGGAGTGAAGTATGGCAGTGTGCTGAATGGGGATTGTAGAAGAGGGTTCCCTGGGTTAAAACCTTGGCTCTTCTATTTACTAGCTTATGTGACCTGGAGAAGTCACTTAATCCTCCTGGGACTCAGTTTCTTTATCTATAAAATGGGAATGATAAATATGTTCTTGTGGCTATTGTGAGTTATAATTGGTTAATTTATTTTATTTTATTTTTTTTTTGGAGAGGTTTTTGCTATAGGGCGCGTGCGCTCGCCAGACAGACAGAGAGAGACAGAGAGATAGAAAGCGAGAAATCACCCCCCAGGGGGGATGGCCACGCCGCAATCCCTTCTCCTCCATTCTCCTCTCGGGATCTTGGGCACGCACGCACACGCGCCCGGTGTGAGTTTAAGCCGCCGGGTCCGGGACTCGAACCGCGGTCGACTACGTGGGAGTCCAGCGACATAGCCATTACGCTAACTGCTGGTTTCTGGTTAATTTATATTTTAAATGCTTGGGAAAACAGGCATTACTAAGTATTATCTGTGCTGTAGTTGTTGTTGCTAACCTGTGTTACAGAATTTGATTTTTGATATAATTAAGTTACACGTCTTGGGACCAGCAGATGGCATAATGGTTATGTAGCAGGACTTCCGTGTAGTCGACTGTGGTTCGAGTCCCGGACCCAGCAGCTTAAAACTCACACTGAGTACATGTGCATGTGTGCCCAAAATCCCGAGAGGAGAATGGAGAAGAAGGGATTGTGGGGTGGCTATTCCCCCCCCCCCCCGGGGGGGGTGATTTCTTGCTTTCTGTGTCTCTGTTTTCTCTGGTAAGCACATGTGCCCTATAGCACAGATCTCTTAAGAAAAAAAAAAGTTACATGTCTCATACTCCTGCTGCATTAGGATACAATCCTGATATCCCCTTCCCTTCGGAGGGAAGGCTATTCCATGTTCTTGTCTTTGTATTCCTTGATGCGTATTTGTCTGCTTTCCATGTGGTATTGTGAAGGTCACTGCTACATGTGTGCCTGGCATTGCTTCTGTGAGGCATATTGCTTCCTTAAAGCTAATCCCAGAGAAACTGGACTTCAGGAAGAACTGCTTTCTACCAATGGACCGACTGGTTGTACTTGTTCTGATACAACTATAACTCACTTCCATAGCTAACAAAGTAAAAGTAATTCTATTAACACTCCTAAAATAACAGATAGCCCTCAGCTCATGAGTCTATGTGTTAGAAAAGTTATAATTAAATATTTATTAAGTGTTTTGTATTTCTTTAATGAAATGAAGTTTTACTGTTTCATTAGCATCATCTAATCATGGGTGCTAAGGTTAACTCTGTAATATAAAAACATTTTTGACTAATGAAAGCCTAGTGTAATTCCTTCTAAGTTACAATGTGATTATATGTGAAGACACTCTGTGCTTAACTGGCAGGTTGGGCAGATGAGGAGGGTGAGGAGGGCGTGGGGTGTGTGGTGCTGTATCTTCTTCAGGTTTATTCGCTCACCAGTAAATGAATGTTAGTTCTGTACTTTCATTTTAATGTGTGACTGTGGTGTCTCCAACTGGTGTCTTTTTTTTTTTTTTAATTAGTTTTTAGACTCTGATATTTGGATAGCTACAGGGAAAAAAAGACAACCTTGTGCAAACTATTGGGTGGTTGGAAAAGTCATGATGCATTTTAACATAGAAAACAGAGGAAAAATACGTCACAACTTTTCCAATCACCCACTAGATCCCCTGCCTGACATTCTTAATACAACTGATCTTTTTATATTTGAGAAAAAAAATAATGATTCTACTGTTAATTCAGTGTGCTACTTTCAATTTCAACAATAAATTAATTTGGTTTTAAAATCAAGATCTGTTTATTATGATGCAAACCAATTTTATCTAAAAGGTTTTAGGAGCAGAACTTTTGTTATGTGCACCTCATCCTGGTTTAGAAACTTTAGAAAGGGAATAGAGTATTTCATGTGATTTTACATCAGAAGCTGTTGGCTTGTCTAGTTCAGAATTGCATACTCAGTAAGGAGCCAAGATTAAAAGCGTGAGCTGGATTCCTCATTTTATAGATTGGTCAATACTATGGCCAGAAAATATTGTAAGTTCTTTTTCTTGTTGTTTTTGACCTCATCGTTACTTTCTCAGTGGGAAAATGAGAGTAAGTAGATGAAATATCCAGAAATCAGAACATACTTGAAGTTGAAAATTTGGCGTATTTTCAAACTTTCCCATTATTCTTTGAATTAGCCTCTGAAGTTGTTTAGAAACCTATTTTCTCATCTAATCCACCTTCTCAGTATGCTGAGAAGGACTGGGAAGGGAACATTCATGCATTTTTGACTCCACAGTGAAATAGATACCCATTTTTTAGACAGAAGTACTGAATAATAATACTTTTATGGCTTGATTGCTTTGTAATGTACCAAGAGAACATTTGAAACTGCTATCAATAGATTGTTTTCTTGGGCATTTTCCAAGATTATCTAAAAATCTACTCCTTGCTATCTTTCTTTGTTTCTTTCTTTTTTAGCGGTTTTTGCTATAGGGCGTGTGTGCTCCCCAGAAAGACACAGACAGAGAGACAGAAAGTGAGAAGTCACCCCGCAGGGGGGATGGCCTCACCATAATCCCTTCTCCTCTAAGGATCTTGGGCACTTACGCACACTCACCCGGCGTGAGCTTAAGCCACTGGGTCCGGGACTCGAACTACAGTTGACTACGTGGGAGTCCAGCGACATAGCCATTACGCTAACTGCTGGTCCCCTCATTGCTAGCTTCATGAGGGAAATTTTACCTTTTCTCTGGTATGTTCAATATGGAGATAATCAGTATGTTTTGACTGAATTATGTGTCAGAGAGTACTTTTAAGTGCTTTACCTATATTAAGTAATTGGGTACGACTGCTCACAATTAACCCTGGCAGGTGGGTTCTGTTCCACCTAACAGATGAGGGTACTCAGGTACAGAGAGGTTAGAAAATTAACCCATTATGATGCTACTAGGGTTTAGTAGAAGCAGAATTCTAACCTAGTAATCTGCCTGCAGAGCTCATCCTCGGTTACTTGGCTGTGTAGACCGGGAAGTGTGAAAGTGGGCCTCAGTGTCCTTGGGGATTGAGAGCTACTGTAGGATGGTCACAGTGGTCTATGTGAAAGGAGGAAGCAGAACAGTGCTCAGTCAAGGTGCAAAGCCATGAGAAGTAAGAACATTCTGGAAAGAAATTGGAGGCTGCATCAGCCTAGGACAGAGCTTCCAAGCAGGTCAGCTGGGTTTGAGGGAAGCTCAGAACACTTGGTTAAAGTGAGCAAGGGAGATAAGGAAGTATATTCATCGCAGGGTTTCTAAGCATCTTAATATACCCCTAAACTTAACTCTGCTGTCAGAATTATACCTGCAGCTTCAAGCTCAGTAGAACAGAAGTCCTTTATATTATAAAAATAAGGGATATTGGGCCATCCAGTGGTGTGGTATTTGGGATGGCTGGGTCCCATGTGGCTGACTGTGCAGTTTGAGCCTGGACCTGGCAGCTTAAGGGATATGCAAGGTGTGTGTGGGTCTGTGCCCAGAGTCCCAAGAGAAGGGTACAGGAGAGGGTCTTGTGGTGTGGCCGTCCCCCCAAGAAAGTACTTTCTCCTTCTCTCACTTTCTCTCTCACTGTTTTTCTACAGTGAGTGCTTGTACCCTACAGCAAATTGGGGAAAAAATAAAGGCAGGGAGGATATTAAGTGGAATGATATTCCTGAGTCTCAGGGGGAGTACCCGCATACAGCATGGCCTAAAATTTCCTAGGAGTCAGTTTTCTCTCTGTCTTTTCATAACATTTTATACAGATATTATGAATTCTCTACCCTTAGCCAGAGCTGTGCACTGTCAGATAAATGAACACTTTCAGTGGCACTCTTCTCCCTGGAAGGCCAGCCAGCCTCCTCACCTTTATGAGCTAGACTGAGTGATGATAGCCAATGCCATTTATTGAGTTGGCAAGTATGTACCAGGCACGTACCTCATTTAATCTTCGTGCCCTGTGAGATAAGTATTAATTCTCTGTTGTATAGATAAGAAAAATGAGTCTCAGGAAGGGTGAGTGATTGTCCAAGGCCTCCCAGCTAATTGGTGAAGTCTAGTTCTGACAAGGCCCTTGTTTTTCTCATTGACTAATAATTTACTCAGGAGGTCCTCTTCATCCTTCTTCCTGAAAGCCTAATACAGTACCCCTCTCTTGAATTGAAAGTACCTCTCCGGTGAACTGTGCAGTAGAGAGTTTTACCTCTCTCTTTTTTTTTTTTTTTGGAGAGGTTTTTGCTGTAGGGCACGTGTGCTCGCCAGACAGACAGAGACAGACAGAGAGACAGAAAGCGAGAAATCACCCCCCAGAGGGGATGGCGACGCCGCAATCCCTTCTCCTCGATTCTTCTCTCAGGATCTTGGGCACACAGGCACGTGCGCCCGGCGTGAGTTTTAAGCCACCAGGTCCAGGACGCAAACCGCGGTCGACCACGTGGGAGTCCAGCTACATAGCCATTACACCAACTGCTGGTCCCAAGAGTTTTACCTCTCTTGAGGGAAGAGCTGTTATCTGCCAGTAGCATCTGATTTCTAGAACATGACTTTTTTTTTCCCCCCTTTTAACTGGCTTAACTTTTTTTTTCTTCAATGTATGCTTAAAAGAAAAATGACACGACCAGCAGGTGGTGTGGTGGTTAAGATGCCCAACTTGCACATGGTCAACCCCAGTTCAAGCCCTAGACTTGGTGTCTTGCTTTCTAAATTTCTGTTTCTCTCCCTTATCTGTCTCTGGTATGTGCATGTGTCCTACAGCAAGTTTAAGAAATAATAAATAACATTAAATACATAAACTTAAAGATGTTTTTTAAAACTCTCTCTCTGAGGCTAGAGGCTATGGTCATCAGAATTGTCCTTAATAAGTATGTTGGTGGGTACTTGCATCTCAGTGCTACAGTATGTGACCAACATACTAGAAATTCATTGACTTTGATAGGTGCTTGCGTTTGAGGTTTCATGAATATTGTGGCTGCCATGTTAAGTACTGGGGTCTTGTCAAAACACAAAGCCTTGTGTCAAAGAAAAACTGATTCTGACACTTGTTAAAATGGTAAAGACTTTATTCACAACTAGCATGACAGATTTCAATACTGTCACAATAGGTGAATGATACCAGGCTCAATTCCAAGTACAAGAACAACTGGGGACATATAGGCAAGGTTGGTGGGAATTAGTGTGTGGAAGATGACTGAGAGGAGACTGCAAGCGTGGAGGGATTCTTGCTGAAGTCAGGCCAAGGGCTTACACGTGGAAGTTAGGAGATGAGAAATTTGAAGATATCCAGGGTGGGGGATTCTCTCTGAACTGACTTAGCAGGGTCTTTGCTAAAACTTGACTGTGCTGTCCCAGCCCAGTGCAGGTCTAGTTGAGAAGAGGGCTCAGAGGATTCTGACTGAAGTCTGGTCCACGGAAGAGTCTTTGTCAGTTCCTATTGCTTGAATTAAATGTAAAGATTTAGAAATTGGACTTGAACCATGTGAGGATAATCATGTGAATGACCCCCCCCTTTTTTAAAAAGAATTATTTTATTGAACTTTATTTCCTTTCTTTTTTCTTTCCTTCCTTCCTTGCCAGAAAGGAACAGAGTGAGAGAGAAAGTGAGAAAGCAAGCTGCCAGGTCCAGGACTCAAACTGTAGTAAGCCATGTGGGAGTCCAGTGCCTTTAACCACCATGTCACCTGCCAGCCAAACAATCCCTTTTTAAAAATACATGCCCATTTATAGTGAGTGACTGGAAATTTTTTGATAATGCTTTTGGCAAATTGAAACATACTGTTAAATGTAAATTCCAGATAATCTTTTTTCTTTTTGTTTTTGTTTGGTGCAGGTATCTGTAGCAGTTACATGATGATCAGAGTTGCTCTGAGATGGGGTATTTGAAGTTTCTTAGTTTGCTGCACTGTGAAGTTTATTTTTATTAAGAAACTTAAACAGTGCTTATTAAATTCCAGGCACTGTTATAAACCCTTTACAAACATAACTCATTGAATCCTCAGTACAATCATATGAAGTGGTTATGCCATTGTTATTTCTTTTTTACATATGAGGAAACAAAAGCCCAAAGGACTTTATTAAGTTGCCCAGAGTCACATAGCCAGCAAGTGGTGGGGTTTGCTTTCAGCCCGGCCTCTGGCTCCAGAGTCAGCATTCTGCATTCTTAATCACTCTGTTAGGTTGCATCCCAGGCAGTTGCCTCCCAGGGATTTCTTTCTTATTATTCTAGGCTTTTCTATTTTCTGCCCCAAAATAAGAATTATTTTGTTTAGTTAGACTCTAGGCCTTGTTTAGACTGGAGCCAAGATTGGAGAGTATGTTTAGCCCAAATGTCCTAAAAATGACAAAGTTATTTGTAAACAACTTTTAGATCATCTTGTCAAAATCAGTAGTTTTTTGATAAAACACATTCTGTACCTTTGCCGATATCATTGTTGACCCTTTTTAATCAAAAGTTGGGATATTTTCCCCTCACTAATCACTTCAATGGCATTCCTCCTTTAAAAAAATAATAATATTTACAGAGAATGAGTGGGAATTTCTTAATAAAGGCATATCTGACACCAAACCCCCTTCTTTAAGGGGCAAATCTCATTTGAGTAGAGCAGATCCAGGTTCTTAAACATTTATTGAGTAGGCTCTATAAATTTTGCTTAAATTGATTGAGCTGGTATTTTACAAGCTCCTCATTTGGGCCAGCTGCTGACATGGTCATTAAGGTGTTGGATCCTACATGGCCCACTGCATGGTTTGCGTCTCAGACCTGATGGCTTGATGCCGGGCACATGTGCCTGCATGCCCAAAATCCCAAAAGGAGAAATGGAAGAGAAGGGATTGGGGCGTGTGCATTCCCCATCGCTGGGGGCAGAGGGGAACGGTACTTTTTTTCTTTCTCTGTCTCTCTGCAGCCAGTGCACATGCTGCCTTGCAAAATTTGAAAAGAAAAATGCTCCTGGTCAATACAGTGGTAAAATAAAAAATATATAATACACACGGAAATGCCAGTAGTCTGTGGTGCTCCCATTATGATCGTTTTCCTTTTAATTGCAGATCTGTCTATGGCAGTACAGAAGTTTTCCCAGTCACTACAAGATTTCCAGTTCGAATGTATTGGTGATGCGGAAACAGATGATGAAATTAGTATTGGTGAGTACTACTGTTCTTCAGTATCCTAAGTAATAATTTTGAAGTTTCTACATTAGATATTTATCTCATTGAAATCAAAGAGACCCACATACCCACAAGTTAGACATGTAAAATACTCCAATACTGATGAAACCGTAAGGGTGACTTCTAGAAAAGCATAAATAATTGTTCAACTGAAACTCACTTTTTTTTTTCTGCAAGGAAATTACCTAATTATTTTGTAATTTGGTTCAGTCCTCTGAGAGAAAATATGGTTAACAGTGTTTGTCCCTTCCTCAAAAAATTTATTGAAACAAATATGTATTGGGCACATGCTATTTAATAGTTCAGATACTGATTAAAGAATGATCTTTCTGGGCTAGCAGGTGGTGTGGTGGTTAAGATACTGGATCCAACATGGCCAACTCTGCGGTTTGAGTCCTGGACCCAGCAGCCTGAAAAACATGCTGGGTGGGCATGTATGCATACATACATGCCTAAAATCCCAAGAGAAGACTGGAGGAGAATCCCCTGGGATGGGTGATTTCTCACTTTCTGTCTCTCACATGCCCTATGACAAAAAACAAACAAACAAAAAGAAAAAAGAAAAAGAAAGGTACTTTCTTTTTTCTTGATGCTGATGTTTTTTGAAGAATTATTTTAGTTATTTAATTTTACTTTTTTTTTTTTTTTTTTTACTTTGACCAGAGAAAGAGAGAAAGGGAAATTGACAAAGCAAGTCACCTGATTTGGAACCCAAACCACAGTTGGCCATGTGGGAGTCCGGCACCTCAACCACCATGCCACTTGCCTCCTCTCTCTTTAAGAACTTGAGCATTTTTTTTTATGAAGGAGATACTTCATTCTTGCTGCACTAAACCAGTGTTCTTTGAGCATGCAAGACATTACTGAGAATCAGGACACTCGAAACCCTCGTTGAGCTGCTACAATAATTTAGCAATCCAACCTTGGGAAAGCATTCCTATTTCTGAACAGATGATTTCCGTTCTTGTAAGATGCAGAGCTTAGGGACTAGGTGGTGGTGTGGACTGCTAGATCACACATGACCAACGGTGAGGTTGAAGTCCTGGACCCGGTGGCTTGAAAAAACATGATGGATGCTTGTGCATGCATGCCCAGAATACCAAGAGGAGAAAGGGTTGCAGTGTTACCTACCTACCATCCCGTGGTCGGTCTCTCTTTCTGGTGAGTGCACGTGCCCTGTAGCAAATTAAAAACAAAACAAAAAAATGAGGAGGTTGGCTTATGTGATCTTACATATTTTCTTTAATAAAATGTACGATTTAGTCTTTCTCCTTTGGAGAGAGGATTACGGAAAGAGGTTCTTTTTTGTTTGTTTGTTTTTATAAATACAGGATTTTACATTTTCTTTGATCCATGAGAGAAAGAAATGGATAGGAGCATCCATAACAGGATGGGATCCCTGTCTCTCGAACCTTCCAGTCAGTCAGGATTTCTTGGCTACCTGTGCCCAGTGTGTTTCAGACTGACTTAAGATCTGAACTCAAGACTGGCCGTGTGGCTTCCGGCACTGCAGATCAATATGCTATCACCTGCATTATCACATGTGCTACTTTGGCTTTTAATGACTATCCTGTGCAGCCTTCTAGGTAGATGTTAGGTAATTTCCCCAGGTGTGGTAAACTTGGTATCTCAAGAGTGGTCTGTTAGACTCTCTGCACTTTGGCTTCGTGAACATCGATGTGTGGTTCTCACAGATAGATTTGGAAGGTATGAAAAGATCAGTAGGTGAAAGTTTATTATAGATAAAGGCAAATAAATATTAAATTCCAAAGCTTGATGGTTTTGAGAATTAGATCATAGGCTAGAGATCAGAAGGTCACTTTTATACAAAGGATGTTGCTTGCTAATTTTAGGTCAGGAAATATTTACCCCTTTGTACTGAAAATGTGATTTAAATATTAATGCTTTGTTAGGAAAACGTAGATTACACACAATTTATAAACAGAAATAATTTCTGGAAGAACTATTGTAAATTATAGCCATATTCCCATATTCTAATCAGCTAACATTCTTTTATCCTTTACCTGAGCCCCCAAATATACTGTGAATAGTTGAAAATAAATTATTATAGAAAATAGAAAACTTTGAAGATTCATTCCTAACATGGGGAATTATAAGGATATTCCATCCTGTTATACCTGTGAATTGAGAATTATATCCCTGAGACTAATGGGTATGGATGGCATATGAGGATTAATTATCCTTATTGACAATGTTTACCTTCAAATCTGCATGGGCAGGTACACAGTTTCAGCTTTTTTTACGTTACTTTGTTGGAACCCCAGTATCAGCTTCTTCTTCATTCTTCTGATGTAGGGGGAAGGAAGGGGGAACAGCTGTGACTTAGTGTTGAGTAATACCATGACTTGAGACTTAATGATGTAACAGTGAAATATGATGACTTAGAACAGAAGCTCATCTTGGGACCAGCAGGCAGTATAATAGTTACATTGCTGGACTCCCACATAGTCAACTGCAGTTCGAGTCCTGGACCTGGCAGCTTAAAACTCACACCAGGTGCATGTGTGTGCCCAAAACCCTGAGAGGAGACTAGAGGAAAAGGGATTGTGGCGTGGGTGAGTGCCTGCATCCCATAACAAAAACCTCTCTTAAGAAAAGAAAAAAGAAAAGGGTTTTGTAATTGAGCCTCGTTAAAGGCATTCTTTCTGTGTGTAAAGTATGGTGGTGGGACTGGATAGAAGGGCAATAGGAGGATGAGTAAGAAATCTGCTCTCAATTTGCTTACAGTGGAAGAGGATGAAAACCAGATTTTGAGCAAAAGTGAGAAGGTAGTGGTACTATATCAATATGATTACCTAATTCATGGGTGCTGTACTGGGAGTTGGTTAGATGTGTAGGTCTAGGTCTGGCCTAAAAATCTGCCACTCTTCAGCCATCCCTTTCTGTACTGCCACCGGTCCCCCAATGCCTCCCCTCACCCCTGCCACCTTGGCTTGTGCTTGCTGTAATTTTTTTTGTTTTGTTTTCTGCCAGTGAGACATTGCTGGCTTAGAAAGAAGCAAAATGGGATTAGTTGTTTGGGACCCAGTGGGGAATTCCTGTGGCCCAGAGAGTGGATCAGCTGTTTCCAGGACTGAGGTCCCTTGCAGGAGAGCATCCTGTTGTCTCATTTTAGCTCCTCCATTTCCATCCTCTTTCCAGCAAGAGGCCATTGCTCCTCCTAGAGCTGAAGACAAATGAGCTGCAGGTGAGCTTTTGCATGCTCCTTTCATCTGCCCACAGCAGTGCTGTATGAGTGGGAAGCGGCCTGTTGAATCCACCCAACCTGACTTCCCATCACCGCTCTGCCTGCCCACTTGTTACATTGCTTTGGTTTTTTGAACTGATTAAAGGCTTTTCCTTAAGAGAACAATGCTGGATACTGGAAGCTTGGACATGGGTGGAGAGGAGAGGGGGGAGTGATTATAAACATGTCTACAATTGATGCTCCTCTCAAATAATGTATTTATAGAAATAGACTAGATACAAAATTTCATTCTAATTACACAGTAATAGGTATGTAAATGCAAATACATGATACCTGCTGCGTCAGTCCTGGAACATATCCATGCATGGGAATTGATAATGTTTCAATGTGAATCATATGCCCAGTCTTAAAGCATTACTATGAGGAAATAGAAAGCTATCTGCATAGAAAATAAAACCCTATTCTTTGAAAACACACTGTTTATAGTGGGTCACTTCAAACAGCTTAGAAGTTCAAAGATGTAAGTATGAATCTGCCTATGAAACAGGTTGTTTTAGTAGGTTAATTAAATACTTTGGAGTGTAGGGTAATCAAAGGTTGTAAATCTAATTGTAACATTTTAGAATTTATATCCATATTTAGAGTGTACAAGTTACTCTATTTATTCTTGTATACAATTTTTTTTGGGGGGGGGAGAGGTTTTTGCTGTAGGGCGCGTGCGCTTGCCAGACAGACAGAGACATAGAGACAGAAAGCAAGAAATCACCCCCCAGGGGGGATGGTCACGCCGCAATCCCTTCTCCTCCATTCTCCTCTCGGGATCTTGGGCACGCACGCACACGTGCCCGGCGTGAGTTTTAAGCCACCGGGTCCGGGACGCGAACCACGGTCGACTACGTGGGAGTCCATGACATAGCCATTACACTAACTGCTGGTTCCCTATTCTTGTATACAATTTTTATAATTTGAAATCATTTCTTTACCCCAGTTTTAAAAGAAGTCTAAAGTGAAAAAACTGCAGATTATTTTAGTCAGCTGAACTAGTGCCAGTAAAAATATTGGTCATTAGTAGGAGACCAAGTTTATTCATTCTAATGAATCTTGGATACCATTGGAAAGTCCACTTGCAGTTGTGCATAAACAACTTGGTTAGTGGTGGTGTGTGATGGCATAGGGTTGCTTTTAGGAAAGTCTAAGACAATTTGAGCTTTGCACTGAAGAGATTAAACATTTACCAAGAAGGAGAGTCAGTTTGCTAGTAAATATTTTAGGCGGGGACTTCTTTCCTTTAGACCCAGTAATTTTCTGTTTAGAAAAAAGTGTGTGTGGTGAAAACAGGCAACACACTACTATTTGCCAACCAAGGTTATATCTCCAAACTCTTAAGTAGAGAAAAGAGACAATAAATTAGGTCATTGAGATCAAAATATACTTGTAACAATCATGTAGTTAATTCTGACATAACTAGTGTATTCCTTTTTTTGTGTGTTTACTCTTTTCAAGACAGATATGCAAACATAGCAACAAGGATTTGTTAGTGTTTAATAGTTACCCAGCATGAAGAATATGTTGCATTTTAAAAAGTAAACTTCTATGTGAAAATATATGTACAAATTTTATGTATACAGAATGATGGATGGCCAGCCCACACCTGTAACAAGTTTGGTATGCAGTGATGGCTGGGATGCTTTCTGTGTTTTAATTCTTTCCTGGGAAGTTACAGGACATGAGTTTAAAGAGTGAAAGTTCAAATCACAGAGCTTTATTGTGTCTTCCGGAGTGAACAGTGCTTTTGTTTGGGTGCAAATATCGGTTGATTGTTTACTTCTCTGAAGTTTGGTGTGCATCAGTGTGATACAGTGGTAAAGGGACTCAATGTAGAGTCACTTTGGTCTGTAAATAAAAGCCCGAGAGTCACAGCTCTGCTGATGTTTAGTAGAAAATTTTCAAGGGATTGGTTGCAAAAATCTCCTTCAGTTCACTTATAAGAGGAATCACAAATGGAGAAAAATGCGTATAATCTTTTGTTAAATAAATCCACTCATTCTGAGGATGCCCGTGTTAGGCCAAATGGAAAGGTAATACTCTATCTTGTTTTTCCAAGTGGTAGATAAGAATATACTCTAGGGTAGGAGGAATGAGAAACCATTTGCTTTGAGCATTTTGCAGGGATTCGTATACAACGTTAGAAACACCTTGACAGAGGGACCAGCAGTTAGCGTAACGGCTATGTCGCTGGTCTCCCACGTAGTCAGCCACAGTTCGAGTCCCGGACCCGATGGCTTAAACTCACTCTGGACGCGTGTGCGTGCGTGCCCAAGATCCTGAGAGGAGAATGGAGGAGAAGGGATTGTGGTGTGGTCATCCCCCCTGGGGGGTCATTTCTCCCTTTCTATCTCTCTGTCTCTGCTTGTCTAGCAAGCGCACGTGCCCTATAGCAAAAAAACAAACAAACAAACAAACAAAACATATTGACAGAGAGTAACCTGTGTTTCAGGTTAAAAATAACTGGTATATTTATAAACCCAGGAATGTACTAAAAACGCAGCATAAATCATTTTAATTAAAAAAGAACTTTTTCTTCAAGTTAAGCTAATGAAATGAAATAACTGAACTATTAAATCGTTAAGTGCTTCTTTAAAGGCTTTCTTCAGAATTTGGTTATACACTACAAATACTGATTCATATAGATTGTTCTTCATATTTGTGTAATGTTACTGTTGGGTAAGGTGGAGCTGTTGATGATCATGAAACTCTTCTTGGGCATTTCTTAGGGAAAATTTGGTAAACCAAAGACAATACCATTATCAACCACAACTGAGGTCTTCTAAAGCAGACCTGTGATATTTTATTAAATTGAAGGAAATAAATTACCTTCTCATTTGCTGAGTCCAAAGAAAATCCATCAGTTATTAAAACTCTCATTACAATGCACTTAAATGTGGTTATATAAATCAGGAAGTTCTCTATTAAACTAGAACATTTCCAAATGCCTAAATTGTTTATACAAATAACATTTTCTTTTGAACTTTGCAGAGGAAGCATATTTTACTTTTTAATAGTTCTCAGTTGGACAATTGAATTATTGTTTTCCAGGGTGTTTTTCTTTTTTTTTTGCCACCCTTATTTTTGTACCCACACACAAACCACCCACAATTAAGGATCAGAACAGCTGGGAAAATTGTACATTTCAGGTGGCCTTCCTGTCTTAGAGCAAAAAAATTCTACTTGACAGAGATGCTTTTCTTGTAGGAGCTCTATATTTTAAAGAACATTATTTAATTTAATTCACAATGAAAAGGCATGCTTTTTTGAATTGTGCTCCCTGAAGTTTTATGTCACAACCCTTAGAAACACATTGTCCTTTAACTTATTGATGTATAGCGACTTCCTGGAACCTCTTTTCTTTCATGATTTTGTTCTGGTAAACAAAAATAGTTCAGTCTTTCCCATAGAGGGCTCACTCTCTTATTTCCTCCAGCAAATGTTAGGCTTGCTGAGGTCAGAAAATGAGTTATACTCACATTTCTCTTCCTGAATAGTGCTGTAGAGCTTTATTTATAGCAGAAGCTTAGTAAATATTAGTTGAGTGAATAGCCCATCCTATAAAAGATATTAATCTTATGTAGAAACAAATCACGCTAAGGTACATAAATGAAAATTGCACCTCACATTAAAAAGTGAGTACTTATTTAGAGAAGGCTACTATGGTTCTTCTCAGCATAATAATTAAATTTTGAGAGGAAATAGTTCATATGTTTACACACATAGTTTTGCATTTACTTTCAAAGTATTTAGAGCAAGTTTCTCAGCATTTATAAATATTAACATGTCAAACAAGGGTTAAAGTTTTTTGTTATTCTTGGGATGGCTTCAAGGTGCTGTGATAAAGTACAGCTCAAAAGAAGTTGAATACCGTGTGGTGATCATGGTTCAAATCCCCAGCCTCATCAGTTTGAAACACTGTAGGCATTGTGTGAGTACTCAGGATCTGACAGACTGAAGTACAGGAGGAAGAGGGATTGCAGTGTAACCAGACCCTGTGAAAAGTGCTCCTCTTTCTCTCCCACCCCCCCCTCAGGTGTACATACTTCTTTATAAATGAAAGAAAAAAATGGGAAAATTTTTTCCTATTCTTTCATTTATTCAATATTATTAACTACTTGTTGTGTTAAAAGAACTGTGCCATCACTGGACACTTGGTGGTAAGATTAGTTGGAGCTTTTGACGTCATGGGGTATACAGACTAAAGAACAATTATAATAACAGTGTTCCTCTTTTAGGATAATGTAACTTAAAAAGAAATAAAAAGAGCATATCTCAGGATGATTGGATCAGATATCTATGGTTACTAGCTTATGATAATTCAAAATAATTCAAATGCCATAATATCACACAAATGATTAGACAGTGAAATAAATCCATGACATTCTCAGAGCTGAGATGCAGGAAAATAGAGTTGATTATAATTATTTGCAAGTTCTGCATTTGTGAATTCATGTAGTCTTAAACTTTATTGAGGGGAGCAACAGAGGCATGGTGGTTGAGGTGCTGGACTTGCACATGGCCGATTGTGGTTAGAGTCCCAGACCTGGTGGCTTGAAAATCCTGCCAGGTATGTGTGTTTGCGCATCCAAAATCCCTAGAGGATAATGGAGGAAAAGGGATTGTAATATGGCCATCCGCCTGGCGAGTATGGCTATCTCACTTTCTCTCTCTCTCTCTCCCCCCCTCTTTCTCCCTCCCTCCAGAGAGGACATTTGCCCTATGGCAAAACCATTGAAGAATAAAAAGCATGAATAAGGGCCAGCAGGTGGTGTAGTGGTTAAGGCACTGGACTTCCACATGATTGACTGTAGTTTCTGTCCTGGACCCAGTGGCTTGAAACCATGAGACCATGAGGGGTGTGTGCGCATGTGTACCCAAAATCCTGACAGGAGAATAGAGAAGCATTGCGTTGCAGCATGGCCACATCCCCTCGGGGGTGATTCTTTACTGTCTCTTTCCACTTTTTTTTTTTTTTTTTTTTTTTTTTCTGTAGGGCTCATGCACACAGAGACAGAGAGAAAGTGAGAAATCCACTCCCTCCCAGGGTGGGATGGCTGCACTGCAGTCCCCTCTCCTCCATTCTCCTCTTGGGATTTTGGGGATGCACATATGTGTGCCTGGTGTAAGTCTCAAGCTGTTGAGACAGTTGACTCGAACCACAGTTGACCATGCGGGAGTTCAGTAACGTAACCAGTACACCATCTGCTGGTCCTGCTTTATCTCTTTCTGTCTCTCCTTCAGTTGAGCACAAATAAAGCAAAAAAAAAAAAAAAATTGAGTAATTAATTAATACGTTTATTGGTAACTTGAAACCTATTTTTCTTTTCTTTTTTTTTTTCTTTTCTTTTTTTGGAGAGGTTTTTGCTATAGGGCGCGTGCGCTCGCCAGACAGACAGAGAGAGACAGAGAGATAGAAAGCAGGAAATCACCCCCCAGGGGGAATGGCCACGCCGCAATCCCTTCTCCTCCATTCTCCTCTCGGGATCTTGGGCACGCACGCACACGCGCCCGGCGTGAGTATAAGCCGCCGGGTCCGGGACTCGAACCGCGGTCGACTACGTGGGAGTCCAGCTACATAGCCATTACGCTAACTGCTGGTCCCGAAACCTATTTTTCTGATGCTTTCATGGACAATGCTGAATCGCCTGACATGTCTAGAATCAATTCCATAAAGCACAGTGGAGTATGACAGCTTGGGTTTACTGAAGAAGAATTATAGGTTAGTTTTTTGTTCTTTAACAAGAGCAATATGCTGAAGTGAAACGACTTGGAGGTTAGAGTCAGAAACCTGCTTTGTAGCTTTCTCTTACCATTTTTTCCAAACCTGTCTGTGCCTGCATTTCCTGTCTGTAAATCCCACTTATTTGATAAGTACTTAAGGGCCAGCCAGGTCGAATCACTGTCTGTGGCTTAGGTGGTTTATTTTTATATTTTCACTGTGGAGATGGACATTGAACAACCAGTTATGGTTAAGTCACAATTATGTTGAATGCCATAAAAATCTGAGCCATCGTATATTCCTGATGACATCTTTGTCGTAATTTCTATTTTTTTTTTTTTTTTTTTTTTGCCTAGTAACAAAAACATGTCTTATTGCCTATTGGTAAACATCAGGTACTAGAAAAGTAGGTATTATTTGGGTGTTATGTGCATTGTTTGTACTTTGCTTAATTGAAAAATGGGCAGTGGTGATGTTTTGTTTCTGAATTCAGCCTGCTGGCCTTGTTTTATTTATTTATTTTTCTAATTTGCTTTATGGAATTTATCTACCCCCATTGAATGCAAATTCTCCATCAGCTTTCGAAACAGCTTTTCAAGACAGTATTGTGCTGCAGTTATCTTCTTGGCATGGAGGAGTTTTTCTATCTGGGAACTGATTCCTTCATTTCTTGTATTATTCTCTTACCTTCTTTGTGTACACAAGGGGGTAAAGAGTTGCTTGAGCTATTTTTTTTGGGGGGGTGGCGAGGGGATGATGATCACTAAACACTACTGTTGACTTAGAAATGTTGACTTGGCTTTCTAGAATCTCAGATTTAGAGGAGGAAGAGACCTTGGTGAGCCTAGGAGCTAGTGCTATCAGTTCCTGTCGACCCAGAGGTTACCTGATTTTCTGACGTTTCAGTGGGACTACAACCTTGATCACCTGGCTCCTAGGTCATGAACTTTGACTCTGAGATTACTCGTTTATTCATTCAGTAAATACTGTAACTATCGAGCACCTATCATGTGTCAGATATTGTGCCAGGTCCTGAAGACACTGTATATAGAACAAAAACATTCCCACCCCAGTGGGTTTTACCCTTTATCAGAGGAGTTAGCTGATAAAATATATAAGATCATTATATATTAACTCATACTCGGATAAGTGCTGGGAGATATAAAAAGACTGAAGATTATCTAAAATTTTCCAGTACCATTTTTAATATAGAAATATCTAAAAGTGCAAGTTAGTGATATTACAGCAAACTGCCTACATAATGTCCTTTGTTTTATCCTTTATTCCCTGTTAAATCAAATTTGAAAGATCCCATAAATACAGATCTGTTTCCAGATTTAAAACTTTTTGGTGCAAAAGGTAAATGATACTTTATAAAGGTAAGTTAATAATACTTTAGAAAAGTTTATTTTTATATAGTGGGTTGTTGGAAAAGTCATGATGTATTTTTTTTCTATGTAAAAGTGTGGCGTGGCTTTTCTACCTACCTAATATTTCTTTATTTAAATGTGCCGTATGGTGCATATGCTCACCAGAGAGAAAGTAAGTGAGAGAGAGAGACAGAAAGTGAGAAAGCACCCCCCAGGGGATGACCACACTTCAATCCCTTCTCCAATTTTCTCTCAGAATTTTGGGCACACACATACACACACATGCGCCTCTTACGTTTTTCAGCCCACTGGGCTCATGATTTGAGCCACACACTTGGCTTTGTGGGATCCAGCTACCCAACCACCACGCCCCAGCTGACCCAGGAGTAAATGCCTGTGAGGTGTGCTGGCTCTAAGGATCAGTGCTGGATTTTGTCTGCAGCCTCTGAACATTGGACATTCCTCTAATTCTGTTTGTCCTCCTGCTCTAGGTCATAGGACTTCGTCTCTGATGCTGTCCCAGCATCAGTGTATGGGATGAAGTATAGCATGGAGGTCTGGCTAGTTCAGAGTGGGTTACCTACCGTCATCATCAAATCTTTTTTTTTTTTTTTTTTTTTTTTTTTTTTGAGAGGATTTTGCTATAGGGTACATGCACTCGCCAGAAAGACAGAGAGAGACAGACAGAAAGTGAGAAATCACCCCCCCCCCCCCCGGGGGAATGGCCACGCCACAATCCTTTCCCCTCCATTCTCCTCTCGGGATCTTGGGCATGCACGAACACACATCCGGCATGAGTTTAAGCCACCGGGTCTGGGACTCGAACCATGGTCGATTACATGTGAGTCCAGTGACATAGCCATTATGCCAACTGCTGGTCCCGATCATCGAATCTTTATGTACAAAGAAAGCACTTTTCTAAGTGTGAATGAAATAGTACAAGCATCGTTTCAATTGTGACATTAAAATGTTTGAGCCAGAATGACAGTAGACCTGGAGGTTGTGTCTAAGGAGAAATGAATTAGAAAGCAGAATATGGGCACACTCAGAAGTTAGTGGAAGAAGTTGAGGGGGAGATATGAATAATAGGTCTAAAAATGTGTTTGAAATGTTTGTCTTGGGTAGTTGTCTAGGACTATGAGGTCCCCCAAAAGATCTAATTTGGAATGATTTCTCCGTTAAGGGTAGAATTCATTGTAGTTGCCAAGTCATGGTTTAGGGGTTGTGGAGAGAAGAGCTGTGGAATCGTGCTTGATTCTTGGGACTCAGAGATAATGTCTTTGATAACTGAGAGACTATTTCTGCCATTGAAAAACAAATGAGCTTCAAGCAAAGAAGTAGAGCTCATCCTTGTAAATCTTAAATTATTTACTTGTTATTATTATTTATTTTTTAATTCGACCAAAGAGGATGAGAGTGAGAGAAGAGGAAAAGTGAGAAATCAAGCCATCAGGTCTGGGACTTGAACCACAATCGACCATGTGGGAATCCAGCACATTAACCACCACACCACCTGCTGGCCCCATCCTTGTAAATCTTATTAAAACATTCACTATTATTTTTTTAAAAAAAGTTTTGTCAGAGAGTGTATGTGCTCACTAGAGTGAATGGCGGGGGACGGGGTGGAGGTGGGGGGAGGAAAGATATAGATAAAGTGAGAAAGCACTCCCCGTGGGGGATGGTCACACTATAATCTCTTCTCCTCCATTTCTCCCTCCTTGTGGAATTTTGGGCACACATGCACCCAGCATGTTTGTCAAGCTGCTGCGTTCAGGACTAGAACCACCATGCCACCATTTTGTCCCAAAATATTCACCATTTTTACTTAAATGTAGTCTGTACCTTTAATTCTTTACACAAAGTATGCATCTTATTATGTTCTCCCAATCAGGAGTTACCACACTGCCTAGCTTCTGAAGACATTGTGGGGAGCCTTAACATTTTAACTCCTGGGCTCCATTGGAGATCTGAACTGTGGTGTGCTTCTCTGGGTTGGGAGGGGGAGGTGTCTCAGGAGCCTTCAATTTCATGGGGATCCTTGGTGCAGATACAGCCTGTGTGAAAAACTTCTTTAAACAGTAACCTTGTGGTTTGTGCCCTGGGAGGCCCTTAGAACAAGACAGTATTTTCATAGCCAGCAAACTTCCTAGGGATGAAAAGTTTTTTAGATTAAAAAGACATGTAAGATGTGACTTAATTCATACTCATATGGACTTGGTATTCTTTAGAATTCTCTACCAATAATAAATGTCTAATGAGTGCCAAGAAATTCATGGGTAATTTAGTGCATGCAAACAAACAAAAAAGCTTTCCATTCTTACTTCTTGCTTATACAATGGGAGGGGTGGTTAAAATATATATATATATATATATGTATATATATATATATATATACATATATATATATATACATATATATATAACTTTATGATGTAATCTCTGTAATACTAAAGAGAGCATGCTGAGTGTTTTATAATAAGGACAAGAATGCCATGACTACTGAAGCCAGGGAAGGGAATTCCAGCTGTGGACATAAAAAAATAATTAGATAGACGGACCAACAGTTGGCTTAATGGCTATGTCACTGGACTCCCATGTAACCTACGGCGGTTCGAGTCCCGGACCTGGTAGCTTAAACTCGCACTGGGCACGTTTGCGTGCGTGCCCAAGATCCCGAGAGGAGAATGGAGGAGAAGGGATTGTAGTGTGGCCATCTCCCCTGGGGGGTGATTTCTTGCTTTCTGTCTCTCTGTCTCATTCTATCTTTCTGGCGAGCGCACGCACCCTATAGCAAAAACCTCTCAAAAAAAAAAAAAAAAAAGAAAGAAAGAAAGAAATAATTAGATAGAGGAAGTTATCTGAATGAAATCCTCAATGACTATGTCAGATTCAGCTGAGAATTCTAGGTAAACCAAAGACATGGAAATTGAAAATTACAGGAATGTTAGTCATTTCAGAGTGCAAAGTTCGACTAGAAACACTGGCATCTTGGATAGAGGTACTTGAGAAGGTGCCTCATGGCCACTTGATGGAGGTCTATATCACTTGCAGTATGGAGTTTGGGCTTTTCTTACTCAATTACAGATTTTGAGTTAAATAAAGACATGATCAAAGGTGCCCTCTAGGAGTTGAATTCTGACATTGGTACATATGATGCATTGGCGCCGAAGTTGGGAAACCAATGTAATATTATAGCGCAGACTAAGAGAGATCCTCAAAGTGATATTAAGGAGCGTAGAGGAGAGAAATGAGCTTTGGGTGACTGTATGGAAAGAAGGATTGAAGATACGTGCTCTGGTTACTGGAAGAATGGTGTTATATATGCAGTTATGTGCATAGTACCTGTGTGGCCAGGTTACCTGAGTGGAAGAGATGGTGACTTAAGTTTTGACTTAAATTTGAGGTTCAGAGCAAATTGCTCTTAGAAATTTCTGAGAGGTAATTTGACTTGATAAATTTAGGATGGTGAGTTGGGACTGTGGAATGGAATAGTTGGAAAGGATATAAACTTCGGGTGAGCGAACTTGGGTTTAAAGTTTAGCCCTGCAGATCTTTAGCTCTGTGTCTGTGCATGTTGTTTAACTGTGTACTTCTGTTTCTCTCTGAAAAATGCAGAGAATGGTGATAGAGTATTGGAGCACTTTCCCTATCACTTTCTCATGGAATATTGTGACAATGGAAGAGCTTTAACCAGTGCTAGGGCTTGTATCAAATGAATCTCCTCCTCCTCCCTATCTTCCTGTTCCTCCTACCTCATTAGGATAGCAGGACCCTTGGAGTGAGTTTGTAGACCATGTGAAGGAGAAATAGCTTTGTGAGAAGGAAAGAGTGGTAATGGGAGTTACAGTGAAAGAAAAGGAAGGGGAGAAAAAGGGGATCAGGGGAAGAAGAGAGATGACATTAGGAGCTTTCTGGAAATTGTTTTTGAGAGGAAGAGGGCCTCTTTTTTGAGACATAAGACAAGTTGAAAAGAGTGAATAAAGACAGTGTTGATCAGAGGGTCTTGAGCTTCTCTCAGAGCAGAAGGAGGCCAGGAGACCATCTGGTAAAAGTGAGAGGAAGTTTGGAGATGGTTTCTTGAGAAAGAAGAAAAATGCTTTCTAGATAGCCACTGTGGGAAATAAGATTAGGAGTAAACTAGAGTTTAATAGAAGGATTGCCAAAAAGCAAAAGCAGAGGGTTAGATAGCTTGAACTTGTAGTTCAAGTGGGTGTGTGAATTACAGTGCAGAGGTCATTGGAGGTTAGAGGTTGTGGAAAAGAGAAGCTGGGCAAGGAAGCGGATGTTGAAGCTTCACTGGGGTGGTGGCGGGAGGATCGGCGCAGAGCAGAGGTGAACAGGGTGCTTCAGTCTGCGGATGTGCTGTACTGGACGGTCAGTTCCCAATGGCCGTGAGGATGTGGGGAGTGTGAGGTGTAAGTGGGTGTTTGTCAGCAACAGTTACGGATTGTTCCTGTTAGGGCAGGATACTTGGCACTGCAGTAGCCTTTGAGCACAAACAAATCTGGGACCGTTTGCCTTTGAGGATGATAAGCCAGTTCTTACCCTCCTGTCGTGTAGCAGGGCTGTAGGCTGTCATTACTATTTTTTTTTTTTCTTCATTGGCAGTAAAGTTTGCTGAAGGGAATAGACTTTGGAATCAAACAATCCAAATTAAATACCTATTTCTCCACTTACTGGCTCTGAGATCATGGGGCATACTCAAGCTCGTTGAGTCTTGTTTTTCTCTTCTGTGAAACGTGGGTAATACAGACTTCAGAACGTCATAGCCCAGAGTAGACATTAAATGAGATAGTATATGTAACATTGCTACCTCTTGGTAGAGGAGTGCCAAGATGTGAACATTCATCTGGAGAATACTTTCTGATATGGGGAGCTGTTTTGACATTGAGAAGCAGATTAAATACACTAAAAAACAAAGAAGTGCACTTCAGTGTGTGTTTGGAAAGAAATAGAAATCTGCAACTTGCAGAGTGTTACGCACAGGATATTTTCTGTATATACAAAATCTCAGTAAAGGGGCCAGTAGGTGGCATGGTGATTAAGGTGTTGGACTCCCACATGGCCGACCATGATTCAAGTCCTGGACCTGGTGATTTACTTTTTCACTTTCCTTCTCTCTGTCTCTTTCTGGTGAGTGTGCATGCACTAAAGCAAATTAAAAATAGTGATAACAATGATAACAACATAATTACTAGGAAAAAAAAACTCAGTAAAAAGTCTCTTCAAAAATTGAGATGAAATATGGCCCAGGCTGATAGCAAACTGAATCATGGTGCTGGAGGCCCTATGGTTGACCATGGGTTGGGATTCTCCAGTTGACTTGAAAACACACCGGGTACATGGGCCCAGGGATTATGATGTGCCAAGACCCTGTCAAGGGTGCATCTCTGTGTCTCTCTTTTTCTCATGCATGCATGAGGTTTCTATCATGAGGAAAATTTTTTTTAAATGTGATGAAATGACTTTGTATTTTATTTTACATTTTGCCAGAGTATGTGAGTACCCACTACAGAGAAAGAAAGAAAGAGAAGTAAGAAAGCACCCTTCCATGGGGAGTGGTCACACTACAATCCCTTCTCCTCTATTTCTCCCTCCTTTTGGGATTTTGGGCATGTGCCAATATGTGCCTGGTATGTTTATCAAGCCTCCAGGTTCAGTTGAACTGCACAGTCGGTCATGTGGTATCTAGCTGCTTTAACCACCACCTCACCGGCTGCTCTGAGATGAATTCATTTTGAAGTAATATAGTATGATGAAGTCCTAGAATTAAATTTTGGAATTGTGGGTAATTGAAAGATTATTCGTTTTATCTTTATACTTGTTTTCCAAAGTGTCTTATGAAATGTGTATGTCACATAGTTATATAAACCCAATATGTATATGAGTATGTATACCTGAACTCTCAAACTACCTTGTAGTTTGGCAGTTTAAAAGTAGATAGAGCTGGGACCAGCAGTTAGCGTAAGGGCTATGTCCCTGGACTCCCATGTAGTCGACCGCAGTTCGGGTCCCAGACCCGGTGGCTTAAACTCATGCCGGGTGCGTGTGCGTGCATGCTCAAAATCCTAAGAGGAGAATGGAGAAGGGATTGCGGCGTGGCCATCCCCTCGGGGGGGGGGGGGTGATTTCTCACTTTCTGTCTCTCTGTCTGCCTTTCTAGTGAGCGCATGTGCCCTATAGTGAAAAACCTCTCAGGGGGAAAAAAAAGTAGATAGAGCTAAGAAGTTCTTTGTCAGTTCGGGGAGAGTATGCTGTGGAAGAAAGACCTTAGGATATATAGTGTAGAATTTTTTCTGTATGTGGAGTAACTTTGATCCTAGAGTCATGATAAATCAATTCAGTTTTCATAGGTCATCGTAACAATCTGGAGCTGCAGTAGTAATAGCTCTCCTATAGAGGTCTAGTCACTGGTTTATAGAAGGTTTCTTTGTCTTCTTCGGCCCAGCTCTGAGGTTAGTGAAAATAGGAGAAAAACGAATAAATATCCAGTTAGACTAGAAGAGTGGGAAAGATTGTAGAATGGGTCACAGGTTCTGGGTCTCTGTTCAACCAGGCCATGACAGGAAATGCTGGGACCCATATTGACAGACCAAGTAGAAGTATAGCAGTGCATAGAGCCTGGGAAGCAGCCCTGATGGAAAATGCTGGGACCCATATAGATAGGCCAGGTAGAAGTACAGCAGTGCAAAGAGCCTGGGAACCAGCTCTGATGGGAAATGCTGGGACCCATATAGATAAACCAGGTAGAAGTATAGCAATGCATAGTGCCTGGGAACCAGCTCTGATGGGAAATGCTGGGACCCATATAGATAGCACTACACAGTTTCTGGCAACCAGCCATGACAGGAAGTGCTGGGACCCATATAGATAGACCAAGTAGGAGTGTAGCAATGCGTAGTGTTTGGGAACCAATGGAAAGTCAGAACCTTGGCATGGAGGCAGGTGCTAGAGACAGGAGTTGGAAATTTAAAAGGAGACGATACTACAGGTTGTAACACCTGCCTAGACTCTGGGTAGTATGCTTAGAATGCATGCAGATATCCCTAGATTGGAAGCCAATGTATTCCAAAATAGGGATGATTTATGTGTGCTCTTTTCAGCTCTGAATCAGCATCTGAGTGTAGAAGGGCTCAAATACTGTAGAGGTGATGGTACTACACACGTGCAGAGGCAGAGCCAGCCCTTCCCAGCTCTGTGTAGAGTCCCTGGTCAGCCTGATAGAAGTTTGATTTTATATCTGTTACCATTGAAACGCCATGATTTTATATCTGTTACTATCAAAAGTTTGATTTTATATCTGTTACCGTTGATAGGCCTGTTCTTTAATACTTAATTAGAAAACTATGCTATAATATTAAACACTCTTTTTATTAGCAAAATAATGTTAATAGGTTCTTCTAACTTGGTATTTCTCATATTTAACTAAACCTAATTTACCTGAATACTTTGAGAAGTGTTAATAGGGTTACAAAAGAAGAATTGAAATTTCCACGGATTTGTGCTCAAGGTGAATCCTTGTTTTTCATTTGCATTTGGCAATTGATAAAAACCTGACCACAAGGGAGGACATTGTAGAGCACTAGATGTAGTTACCTCAGAGGCAGTGAAATTTCCTTGTGTTTTTCATACAAGACCCTGGATTCCAAGGAGTTATGACATGTTAGAAGAATGGTGGCTGTCTCTGAGAACCAGGGTGTGTTTACACTGACATGCCAGCATTCCTTAAAACTAAAATAAAAAGAGGGCCCACAACTATTTTTTTTCTGTTGGTTTAGGAAGCAATTTATTGGCTTTCAACTATGCACCCTGGAGCTCAAAGCCACAAATGGAGTGGAAAAAAATCTTACTCCATGTTGTGGCTCTCAGCAAACAATAACCAGAGTTTGTGGTTGGAAATAATGCTAGTATTGCAGACAATGTGGGCTGTCTATCCATGGGGTATTAATTGGTACCAAAGACACCAAATACTGGTGGGAGAGTTGGTGTCACTTGTAATCCACTCTGTCTGTTTTGTTGAGATGGCATTTTATTATTCAGGCATACCACAAGGTGATTCTGCATCTTTCTTTGTGTATGGGTTACTCTGTTCCTCAGTCAAGAAATTCTTTTGGATCCTGTGGTCAGTATGCTACCTTTGATCTCTTGAGTGTTCAAAGAATTGAAACACCTGAAGGTCTGCAGGTGGCATGGTGGTTAAGGGCGCTGGACTCTTACATGACCAACTGCGGTTCAAGTCCTGGACCTGGCAGTTTGCTTTTTCTCTTTCTCTCTTTCTGTCCCTCTCTGGTCAAATTAAAATGAATGAATGAATGAATGAATAAGAAAAAATAAAATAATTCTTTGAAAAAAAAGAATTGAAACATCCTCAATGGGTGTTCCGGATATAAACCACTGGTGAGGCCATGCTCTTTTTTTTTTTTTTTTTTTTTGGAGAGGTTTTTTGCTATAGGGCGCGTGCGCTCGCCAGACAGACAGAGAGAGACAGAGAGATAGAAAGCAGGAAATCACCCCCCAGGGGGGATGGCCACGCTGCAATCCCTTCTCCTCTATTCTCCTCTCGGGATCTTGGGCACGCACGCACACGCGCCCGGCGTGAGTTTAAGCCGCCGGGTCCGGGACTCGAACCGCGGTCGACTACGTGGGAGTCCAGCGACATAGCCATTACGCTAACTGCTGGTCCCAGGCCATGCTCTTTTGATCATTGTATGCTTTTGTCATGTAATGCTGGACGTCCTTTGGCTATAAGTGTTGATTTTTTATTTTTCTTAGTGTTACCAGATCTAGAAAGATATGACCGTTAAACCTACTCTGGCTGTGAGGTGTTCATGTTTTTCTATCTTCTACTCTTTATGAAAAGTTAATTCCAGAAGGATACTAAGAAAGGACTTGACATACTGTGGACCATTACTAACTTAATGGGTTGCAGTATGAAGGGTTTTAATATCTTTGAGAGTAGTTTGCCTACTGATTTATGTGGTTCTTCAATTGATTGTGTGTGTGTGTAAATTGTTTTATGTGTACATGCATGGGGAAATGGTGTAAAGTATATATGTATATACATATGTATACTCTGTATGATTAAACATAATATTTACTATTATAATGGGGAAAGGCTCTTAATGTATGATATATAAAGGGCGATTAAGAAATACTTTTGTGATTTAGAACTAGACATAGTATGGTATCCAAATAGGAAAATGAGGGTATTGTGAGGATATCATCTAGACTAATAAAATAATTCGTTCAATCTGACTTTTAATTTTCCTGTTTCCCCTGAGATTTAAAAAAGTCTATATCCTTATTACTGACCACGTCCTCCATTATAGCATATTTAAAGATCCTAAGTATGCTGTTGATGAAATTGCATGTCATTGAATTTATGATCTGCACTTTTGTTTGGATTTGTATTTATGCTATTTACATATGAGGAAATGGTATGGTCCTATAGCCTAGTGACTAAGGGGGTTGGATCTCCCATGGCCAGCCATGGTTTCAATCCTATACCCAACAGCTTGAAAAACACACCAGGTACATGAGCATACATGTCCAAATCCTGACAGGATGGAGAAATGGAAGAGAAGGAATTGAAGCATGATCATGCCCCATGATGAAGGGTGGGTGCTTTCTCCCTCTATTTCTACATTTCTCTTTCTCATGAGTGCACATACCCTTTGGCAATAAAAAACATTGAGAAAAGACTTGTAGGAGAAATATTTAATATAGTATTGTCTGATTATGATATAAATGTTGATTGGATACAAGAGAGACATGCTTTCTCAGTCCTCATTGTGGTTTTAAAAGTATATAAAGCCCAACCTGATCAATTGTTGAAGCATTAATAATATAATGTCTACTATTTAAGATAGTGGAATTATGTCAACAATGAATAGGGAGTAATTTTCTTTATTTTCTCTCCTTCTTATTTTCAGATAGTAAGGTTTTCCAGTCAAAATAGCAAAGTATATTAAGCCTGCTGAAAAGATTAACTTTGAAAATAGATATTTTAGGCAATTCAGGAATGTTTCAAAATTTATGGTATTGGTGAATATAGAAGCCATCCTCATACTTCCTCACTATCTAGGTAAAATTCAGCTGTTGTCTTTGTGGATGTTTATATTCTCAGTGCCTGTCATAAATACACTTCACTCACAGATGAATTTTGTTCCAGAAGTGTTTTTCCGATATTATTTTTGCAGAGATAAAAAGAAAACCTCTAGCAGTATTCTTGACCTCAATAATTTGTTGGAAAGTTAAATTTTATATGTGAAACTGTATTTTGATTGCTCGCCAGTAATCTCATGCTCCAGATGGACAGGAAGGAGAGAAATTATTAATGATAAATACAGCCAGGAAAGTTTCATGCAGGTGGCAGGGATAGCGATAGCTGACATAATTTTCCAAAGTGTCTGGGCTATAATTTTAATGATATTTTATGAATCCTAGAATAAGAATTGGTATGTTTCTCTTTGTAGAGCAAATGCATTGTGAGAATGTATTGGTAAACTCATTTATTTGCTTAACAATCATCTACTGGGTTGTTGGAAAAGTCGTGACATATTTTTTCTGTGTTTTTCTATGCAAAAATTTATCATGACTTTTCTGACAACCCAATATTAAAAACCCGTTGTAGGACCAGCCAATGGCATGGTTATGAAATCATTTGGATCCCACATGGCTGACGGTGCGGTTCGAGTCCCAGACCTGTTAGCTTGAAAAACACACCAGGCACGTGCATGCCCAAAATCCTGAAAGAAATGGAGAAGAGATTGCAGTGTGACCTTCCTCCATGAGTGGTGCTTTCTCCCTTTCTGTCTTTGCCTCAGTCTCTGCCTCTCTACGGTGAGCACTTGCTCATCCTCCTGTCAGGGAATGTCGGTATGATCAATAAAAGTCTATAACCTGTTATATTTGTTGTTAATCTGGGCTCCAGAACTCAGGGAATAAAGTGATTGTTATTTATGTACATAATGGTATTGATAAATAAATAAGATATGAGACATGACAAATAATTGCTTATACTTGATATTAGGGATTTGTATGTAATAAAGAAAACAATCTTTTCAGGTTTTACTCAACTAAAGCCTTCAAAGAAACAATTCATGCATTCACACAAAATTGGTAGCTGCTCGGTGTATATTAATAGTATTGTGCCAGGGAGTTATTTGGCATGTTTTGTGGTCAAGGTCTGGTGTAGAATTGAGGCCCTGCTGTTCCTATGCTCTCTAAAGGCATTTGTGAGTCCCATTCACCAGAAATTTGAACTGGCTTTTTAGCTCAAGGGTGCTATTGGTGTCTGCCTGGCTGTTGTCAGAGGTTCCTGTTAGACTTTGAGTGCAGAAAAGGCAGGGGAAGAGACTGGCCATCCTTATTAGCTTAGTCTCTTAACACCTAATTTACATGATAATACTTTGAATTCTGTATATTTGCTTTGAATCTTATTTTCTTCCTGTGTCTAGAAACTCTTAATGTAATACCTTTACGTAATTAGAAATAAAAGATGTATAGTAAGTTTGTAGATATGGAATTAAAAAGTTAGTGGATCATTGTTACTAACTCAAGAAATGAATATTTAATGTTCCTGACTTTTTTCTTTTTTTAAAGCTTTATTATTATTTTTTTCCTGAAAGAGAAAAAGAGAGCTGTACCTCTGATTGAATCTTCATACCTTAGACCATCCCCAGCCACAGGCAGCCCAGGTCACAGGCATGTGTGCTCAGTGTGCCTCAGGGACTTTGCAGGACCTTTCACTTGTGGGTCAGTTATGTCACTTAGCTGTGCCACCACCTGGCCCCATAACTGTTCATTGTTTCATAGAACAAATGATGGGTGAACATGAATGCTTTTTAAATTTTTAAATTTTTTAATGGCTAGTGTATGCTCACCATAGAGAGATGGGGAAAGTGAGGGAGAAAGCACTCCCTAATGAGGTGTGGTCAGGCCACAGCCCCTTCTCTCCCATTTCTTCATCCTGTCCCAATTTGAGGCGTGCACACATATTTTTCAAGCTTATGAAAGCCAGGACTTGAACTGGGGTTGATGGTATGGGACCTGGATCTCTTAATCACTAGTCTTCAAGGCTGTCCCGATGAATATGAATATCTTGATCTGGACCAAGAAATGTATACTTTTATGAAACTGAAACATTAATATTTGTTTGTTACTTTGTTTTAGAGTGATTTTTGCTCTTAGGGCATGTGCACTCACCAGAGAGCCAGAGAGACAGAGCGGGAAATCACCACCACCACCCCGGATGGGGGGATGGCTATTCCACAGTCCTTTTCCCTCCATTCTCCTCTTGGGATTTTGGGATTTGGGGTATGCACGAATATGCGCCCAGCATGATTTTCAAGCCACTGGATCCAGAACTCAAGCCATAGTTGGCCATGTGTGAGCTCAGCCCCTTCAAACCACTATGCCACCTGCTGGCTCCAAGACCTTAATATTTAAACAGAGCCGTCTTTTCAGAATCCTTTCTCTAACAAAAATCAAAAGAAAAAGAAGACATAAATTTTATTGTCAAATTGAAGCCTGTCCCAGAAAACTGCTGGATAGGGAGTAGTATTTGTTGTGGGGAACCAGGCATGCAATTGCTTTTACATGTAAGAATTTTTCTTTTCAGACAGTCCCATTATGATAACTATTATCTTCCTGGGTCTATAAATAGTATTTATATGGGAACCAGAGCAGAAAACCATTCAAGTAAAATAGGCAACAGCATCATTAACTTTTTAGACAAAGAGGTAAAACAGTACAATGAGAATCTGCATTTTCTTGCAATCAAAATCTGATTGAAGGCAACTCTGCAACTAATTCTTGTGTCATAGGTACCATGGGGAAGCCTGTGGACTTTATTACTCACCACTGGTATGACCTCAGGAGCCAGTGACTTCCTGCTTGGGCCTACATGGGCCAGTGACTTTTCTGGGCTGACTAACTGGGAGGTTCTAGTGTGCTCTTGATGATCTAAAACCTGAGTTTATTTTTGTTTATTCCAAAATAGTTGTTGATAGGCCTTTATGTGCTAGCTATTTATTTAACCCTTTGGGAATTTGATAATATGACATCCATGTCCTACTAGTGTTTTGGCTAGTAGGAAAATACAGCATTTGCCTCATGTTTTATTTTTTATGATTTGTTCAAATAGTTATAGATTACTTTAGGCTTAACCCCCAACTAGCAAGTTTTTATCCTGCTAATCTTCACTAATTTTAATTCTCTATAAAGACCACTTGGAACTTTTTAGTATTGTTGCTTATTTTTATTTGATGTTTTAGTTTGTCATAAGGCACATGCACTTGCTGGAAGGAAGGAGAGAGAGAAGGGGGGAGATAGAGAAAGAGGAAGGAAGGAAGAAAAGGAGAGGAGAGGAGTGAAAGCATCCCCCAGAGGGAAGACCACACTACAATCCCTTCTCTACTCTCCTCTCAGGATTTTGGGCATACATGCACACATGCCCAGTGTATTTTTCAAGCTGCCATGTTGGGGACTTGAACCATGAAATTGGCCACTGGGACACAGGTTCCTCAACCACTATGCCACTGCCAGACCACTTAGATCTTTTATTTTTTTATTCTTTATTATGATCTTGCTTATTTTGCTATTATTTTTCACCCCCCCTCCCAATGTTAGGTATTCTAATCTGTTCAGTTGCTAATAACAGAAAATACCTATGTTTGGATAATTTAAGAGAATAGAGGTTTATTTAGCTCATGATCTGGAAGGCCAAGGTCCAGGAGCCACATCTGTGGGGTTTCACAGAGACCTGAGGTATCACACATCCAGATTGAGAACAGAGTGGACAAACTTAAAAGGTACAGACTTAGGCTATAAGGTACAACCTTATGGGGCCACCATTTTTTATGTGATCTACACTGACCTAAACATTGTCATATGATTGGGGACCAGCAGTTAGCTTAATGGCTATGTTGCTGGACTCCCATGTAGTCGACCGCGGTTCGAGTCCCAGACCCGGTGGCTTAAACTCACGCTGGGCGCGTGTGCGTACGTGCCCAAGATCCCGAGAGGAGAATGGAGGAGAAGGGATTGTGGCATGGCCATACCCCCTGGGGGGTGATTTCTCGTATTCTGTCTCTGTCTTTCTGGTGAGCGCACACGCCCTATAGCAAAACAAAACAAAACAAAACGAAAAAAAAAACAAAAAAAACAAAAAAACTCTCCAAAAAAAGAAAAGAAAGAATAGAAAAAATTTTAAAAACATTGTTATATGACATATAATTATGTTTTTAAAAAGTATCTTCAGTGCTTAATAATTGTACCTATTTATAGAGCACAGTGTTCTTTTCCAGTAGGTTTATAAATACCATGTGTAAAGATCAAGTTAATATAATTAGCATATTCATCATCTCACACATTTATCATTGCTTTGTGTTGGGAACCTTCAAAATCCTCTTTAGGTTGAATTGCTTTACCTTATAGTACTATAGAACACTAGAACTTACTTCTCTTATCTGGTAGTAACCGTGATCTCGTATCTGTTAACCAACTTTATCTGCTCCTTTTCTGATTTTCAGTAGAATTAAAACTTAATTTCAGTAAAATCACTTTATAATGTTCATAGTATAGTGACTTTGTACCTATTTGTACTCAGCTATTTAGTTTATTATGATTCTATTATCTGTGTAACTTTGTTTCCCCAGGAGTTCATAACTAGCTTTCAATTTTCTTTTTCTTTTTAAAAATACTTACCACTAATTCATTCTGAATCTTTCTTGCAGGATTGGAAATTCATGTTGATAGACTCAGGTATATCAGGGTATTGATAGGTCTATTTTCCTCTCTCTGGAGATGTGTTTCCTAGAGTCCCTAATCATTTGTTCTAGTCTAGACAAGGTCCTCCCTAGACACAGCTGTTATCCTGGAATATCTGGGAATTCTGTTTGCTGCTTTGCTACATTGGGTTTCCTGTTTCCTAGATTTAGTATCCTTTTCTCTGTTAATTCCTGTGTTTTGTTAGGACTCATCATCTGATCTTCTGATAAAGGAAGCAATGAGTTAGAAATCTGTGGTTAACGTACTTCTTATACAGACTTTCAACTGTTCTATCTTCTACTACTTTCTCACCCTCCAGAGTACCTGTGCCTCCAATGCCTGCAGCCCAGATGCACTTCTTTTTCTCGAGCCATATTTGACTTCCATCCTACAAAGCTCAGCTGATCTCTTCTTTGTTAGCTCACAGAGAGCTTTAGTGGCAGTAGACAGGATGCTAGAAGGATGAGGGCTTGCTTTCTTTAATGAAGGAAAGTACAAACTGTAGTAATATGTTGTTCTGTGCTCAAGTTAAAAAAGTCTTCATATTTATAAAAATAGCTTTCTATTCAACTTTAAAGTCAAAAGTAGAGTGTAATCATAGGGAAAACATTTCACACTAGCTCGGTAAGCATGAACCTTAATAGTACTAAAAAGAGAAAAACAATTCTAGATTTTAATTTAAAATTCTTGAGTGGAAAACATTCTTTCTCATCCTTAATGAGTTCTGTTTATAGGGTTCTTGATTTTTCTTCTTTGCTTACCTGCTGCGACTGCAGGCTTTATGCCAGGCTTCTTAGAATTGTGGTCTCACAGAATGTTTGCAGTATTATTGTGGCTTACAGAACAGATAGAGGGAGGGCTAATTAATAAGTTCAAAGAAGGGAACATTGAAAGCTTAACTAAAATTACTTTTGAATATATCTTATTATTTTTTTTGAAGATTTCCCCCCCAACCCCCCCTCCCCCCGCTATAGGGCACGTGCACTCGCCTGACAGAGAGAGACAGAGAGACAGAAAGCGAGAAATCACCCCCCCAGGAGGGATGGCCACGCTGCAATCCCTTCTCCTCTAGGGATCTTAGGCAAGCACGCACACACGCCCAGCATGAGTTTAAGCCACCTGGTCCGGGACTCGAACAGTGGTCGACTACATGGGAGTCCAGCGACATAGCCATTACACTAACTGTTGGTCCCCGAATATACCTTATTTTTGCTGTCATTTTTGTAACCCCCAAATTTTGACTTCAGTTAATAAATAATTCATTTTAACTATGAGACATGAAAATTGAATGAATTACTGTTTCACAATTACTTCAATGTATGGTTGTTTTTTGTTTCTTTGTTTGTTTTAGTGTTTTTGCAATAGGGTTTTTGTGCTCACCCAGAGACAGAGAGAAAAAGTGAGAGGGAAAGTGAGAAATCAGCCCCTGGAGGGGTGGCCACACCACAATCCATTCTTCTCCATTCTACTGCTGGGGTTTGGGGCATGCACGCACATGCACCCAGCGTGAGTTTCAAGCTGCTGGATCTGGGACTCAAACCACAGTTGGCCATGTGGGAGTCCAGTACCTTAACCACTACACCACCTGCTGGCCCTGAGACTATGCATTTTAAAAATACACTATTATAACTCTCCATTAATTTATTACTTATTTTTGATTTGTTCTTCCATTGTTTCTGAATCCATGATTCTTCCCTGCTCCAGATTTTTAAAAAATTATTTTTTCTGGGTCAGCAGGTAGTGTGGTGGTTAAGGCGCTGACTCCCACACACGGTTAATTGCTGTTTGAGTCGGGCACATGGCGGCTCGCTTTCTCTCTCTCTGTTTCTCTCTGGTGAGCACGCATGCCCTATAGCAAATTTTAAAATAATAATAAATAAAAATCTTTTTATAAAAAGGAGTTTTTCTTTCTCTTGTTTTTACTAAAGGCACACACTGTAGGTACAAACTGTTTCCTAAAGCAGTGTTTCTCAACTTAAATTTGCAAACTGTTCACATGAGGATCTTTTTAAAATGCATGTTCCTGAGTGGGGCCTGAGAATCTGCATTTTTAACAAGCTCCCAAGATGCCAATGTTGCTAGTCCTTTTGAGCATGCTGAACTGAAGAGCAAGTTCTAATGTACTTTGGATATAGGAATAAATTTGACCCCATAAGAATATAGAATCTTTCTGCAACTATCTGTGACCCTTAACTTTCTAGAAGTTACTGGGAGACCTTGCTTAACTGGTTGCTACTACTGGATCTACTAGATAGATTTGCTTCTTACAGATTTAAACACTTTTATTTTTAGATCACTATTTAGAAACAATTCCAATACTTTAATTTTATTTATAAATGTGTTTTATATAATAAATATATTTTTCTTAGTGTCTTAGAAGAAAAAAAAATATGCTTGACACCTAAATTTCAATTTGCAGCATACAGACACATATCTCTTATCTATAACTGTTGGTCATTAGGATCTCATTTTATATATATTTTCAGGGTTATACACACAAAAACAATTGAATATGATATATATTAGTTGATGATTAGCTTCATTGTAATATTTGTTCTTGCATAGTTATATATTAGCAATGAAAAAAGATGAATGCTTCTTTCTTTTTTCAAATAGCTCAATCACTGAAAGAATTTGCGAGACTGCTCATTGCAGTGGAAGAAGAAAGGCGAAGACTGGTAAGTCTGCTCCCTGTTTTTTTTTTAGGACTTTTGCTTTGTTAGAATGTACTGGAAGGAAGAAGACCTCCAGGATTATATAGCTACACAAGACTTCCTGGTATGATACATATGCTAAATGCTACATGTATTCGTGACAAGATTGATGGGTATAATTACCACATCTTTCCAATAAGATACAATATGCTATTTATTTTATTTGTTCAGCAGATGTAAGTTGCCTTTATTTTGCTTGCTGTGTAATTATGTAATTGTTCTCAGAATCAAAAATATCAAACATTTCCATTAATAAATCCATTTTAATTTTGCAAGCATTTAGAAGATCAATACAAAACCTACTTTTTAAATAAAGACATGCTTCAAGCATGAAACAATTCATGGAGGTAACAACTAACTTAGTCAGGTTATTAACAAGAGACTTTCTTGAAAAGGTGACATTTGAATTGGGTCTTGAAGACTGGTAAACCTGGGGAGGGCATTTTATATTGATGAATTAATTTATGCAAAAGTATAAGAACTAAGTTATTGGCAATACATTTATCTGTTCAAAATGTCTCTAATGGGGACCAGCAGTTAGCATAATGGCTATGTCGCTGGACTCCCATGTAGTCAACCGCGGTTCGCGTCCTGGACCCGGTGGCTTAAAACTCACGCCGGTCGCGTGTGCATGCATGCCCAAGATCACGAGACAACAGAGGAGAAGGTATTGCAGCGTGGCCATCCCCCCGGGGGGTGATTTCTTGCTTTCTGTCTCTCTCTTTCTCTGTCTGGCGAGCGCACGCACCCTATACCAAAAACCTCTCCAAAAAAAAAAAAAAAAAAATTTCTATAATGGAAACCTGTCTATGAGCTAGTGTTTTCATCTGTGATATGGGAACTGTAGTGGTATATACACATATCATAGCTGCCTAACCACCACACCACGGGCTGTCCAAAAATGGACAGTGTTTTTTGTTTGTTTGTTTGTTTTTTAGAGAGATTTTGCTGTAGGGCGTGTGCGCTTGCTAGAGAGACAGAGATTAGATAGAAAGCATGAAATCACCTCTGCAATCCCTTCTCCTCCATGGTCTTCTTGGGATTCGGGTCATGCACACATGCTCGTCTGGCATGAGTTTTTAAACCACTATGTCCAGGACTCAAATCACTGTAGACTATGTGGGAGTCCAGTGACATAACCATTATGCCATTTGCTGGTTCCTTGGACAGTTTTAATGTAACAAAAAAGTGACTAGGGGTGGAGGGATAGCACGTGGCATGATAGTTAAGGTGCTGGACTCCCACATGGCCAACTGTGATTTGTGTCCCGGACCTGGTGGCTTGAAAATGACACTGGGCATGTGTGCGTATGTTCCCCAAATCCCATGAGGAGGAAGTCGAAGGGATTGTGGTGTGGCCATCTCCCTTGGGGAGTGATTTCTTAACCTCTGCCTCCACCCCCCATCTCTCTCCAGTGAATACACACACCCTATGGCTAAACGCTAAAATAATAATAATAATAATAATAATAATAATAAATAGAAAAATAAAAAGTGACTCAGAAGTAATATTAAATGCACTTCAGAAAATTTTTAAGGTATCTTACACATGTCATTAATGAAATCTTTTTTATGATGTAGCATCTTCTCAGATAGTGACAACTGCTTTTATGTTGCTGGGCTGAGAACAGCCTTACAATGGCACAAATAAAGGAAATAATTTAATAGCCATTTGTGTTGGCCTTAATGCTCATTACTTAAAAACTCAGGATCTGGTATTAATTATTGGTGTAGGTTTTAAGAAATTTATATTGATTGGAAATGTTAGAATTTCTCCCTCTAAAGTCCCACACTTAAATGATTTTGATGAAAAGATGTCAAAAAACAGGTGTGCGTAGAAAGACTCAGACTACCCCCGAGACAGGGAGAGGTTTCCAAGTCATATAATCTTTGTGGTAATGTCTCTACAATTTCCATACCACCACAGGAACCCTTTTATTTTCCTTCAGATCTCAGCTGACTTGGCTGTAAATGCTACCATTTTATCCCAGGCTGTTCAGAATTAAGTTGAACCAACAGTAACATAACAAGAGAATTCTCTAGGGAAGCGTGAAATGCTTCTGGAAGAGATGTTGGTAACCTCCTTTTTGTTGTTTGTGTTGAACTAGTGGATTTGACTCTTTTGCCTTCAGGCCTTTGGAATGTGATATTCCCTCTCCCTGAACCCTTGGAACCATAACCCACCCCCCTTCCTCCCTTCTCAGTGCTTGCCCTCTTACTGTTCTCTAGCCATTGGGCCTTTTTCTGTTTTTCCTCTTGTCTATCTAATCTTCTTGCAAACTTTTGTATTTGTCATTTCCTCTTCCATGAATCCCCGATCCATATCTTCTCAGGACCGGCTCCATCTTGTTATTCAGGCTTCATCCCAGACGTCTCCCCTGCAGTCCTGCTTTCCATACAACCTAAATGAACCCCCTCTAGTCCTTATATATTGTGACAGAAATACCTGTTGTCCTGCAGCTTGCATTCTGTTGGAGAGAAGCAGACATTAAACACAATATCTGGTGATAATAAATGCTAAGCAGGAAATAATGCAAATAGGTGATATTGCCATTTATTGAGATGAAAGAGATTTGAGAAGAAATAGGATTAATTTTTGGATCCATTTAGATGCTGACTAGATGCCCAAGTAGCCCTGCCTAGGGAGCAGCTAGATATATGAGTCTGGAGTTCAGGGGTGCTTTCATGACAGGACGTGTAAATTTGGAAGTCATCGCAGTGCAGAGGGTATTTAAAGCTATGGGGGATGGATGACCTCACCAGTCAGAGTGAAGATGAGAATACATGGGAGGATAGAGCCCAGAGGTGCATTGAGTCCAGACTGTGGTAAGATTTGGGAAAATCAACAAAGTAGATTGGCATAGGAGGAAAACCAAGAGAAAGTTGTTTGGACAGTGTATTCCAAGTTCTTTGAATATCCTCAAAGAGTAGAGATATAGAACTATGAACATTGAATTATGTAGACTGTAGACCCTCATGGCTGTAGCACTTCTTAGGATAGGGTTCAAATCCTCTGATCTGCCTTGAGCTACTGCTTTATCCCTCACCCAGCATCTGCCCCATGGGGCCCTGGCTTTGTCAGTACTGTGTCCCTGACCTTGACAAACCTATGTGTGGGTGTGCAGCAACATATATAAATATTGTCTTGAATTTATCTTTGTCATCAGTGGAGGAAACTTTGGAATTCTAATGTTTATATTGGAGAATGTATACAGGTAAACTTATGTTACTTTTCATTTTGATGAATATGAGATATTTCTTTTGGAACTGTCATTGCCCACGATATGTTGCATTCATCTTTGAGCACTGTTAATTAGAAATTTTGCTTTAGGTTTCCCCGGATTTACATTTTTTCTATTCAGTGCCTGGATTAATCTTGTTATCCTTGTACTTACCTGAAATGGGCTGGTTGTCTGGGTATTATTTTGAAATGAAAAATGGTGGGGGAACTTGAAGAGATCATTTAACACCTTAAAATTACAATAATACTTCCTTTATGCGATGTTAAGGTCTCTATTTAATTTTCCTTTCTTTTCTTTTTCCATTTAAAATTGCATAAGAAGTCTGATACATGTTAATTAGAATAGATATTGGTTAAAGACAGAGTGTCAGAGCCCACAGGTGGTGTAGTGGTTAAGGCGCTGGATTCCCACATGGCTGACAACAGTTTGAGTCCTGGTTCCGGGATAGAAAAATCATGCTGGGCACATGTGCCAGAAGAGAATGGAGAATTCCTGAGAGGAGAATGTAAGAGAAGGTTTTATGGTATGGCCTTTCCTACTGAGGAGTGATTTCCCACTTTCCTTCTCTGTGTCTATGTTTGGTGAGTGCATGTGTCCTATGGGGGGAAAAAAACTTAAAAAGTGTGTCAAAATGGACATGATTTAGTCATTGATTTCAATTTTGAACTTTTGTATATCTCTAGCATTAAAGACTATCTGTATTGACCAGTACGTTAGATATTAGGCCCGCGTGTCCAAAGAGCACCTAAAATGTGTTCGTTGTTCTGTGCTTGCGTTAGATGTCTACTGAGCAGTGCTGACACTAAGCATTTCTAAGGTGCTGGCCACTGCTCTGTTTTGTAAGTTGTACTCATTTTACCCACACTGTAAGCCTCAGGGACAGTAGTCCTTCCTTATCCTTGGGGATACAATCTAAGACCCCCAATAGATGCCTGAAACTGCAGATAGTACCAAAACTACATTTTAAAAATAGAGTATCCAGATGACTACTAAGTGACTAACAGGTGGCATTTATAGCATGGATATACTGGACAAAGGATGATTCATGATTCAAGTCTCAGACAGAGCAGTGCAGGGCGGTGAAAGATTGCATCACGCTATCTAGACAGCATGCAATTTAAATGTAGGAATTGTTTATTTCTGGAATTTTCCATTTAATATTTTTGGGCCCCCATCAACTTGCGTAACTAAATCTGTAGAAAATGACATTACCACTAAGTAGGGAATATTATATATGCTATCATTTAAAAGGGGAGGAAACTCAAAAGCATGTAACTAATAAAAGGTACCACATGTGTTTGAATCCAGACTTTTGGACTCTAGAGCCTTCACATAATTCCTAGTATTATAAACTAAGACTGTTTTAATTAAGAATTGCATAGCTATCATGTAATTATTAATATAATATATAAGATGCACTGGTAAGTGTTTTAGATGTATTACTTCAGTATCTTATAAAAATTAGCAAAACAGGGACCAGCAGTTAGCGTAATGGCTATGTCGCTGGACTCCTACGTAGTCGACCGCGGTTCACATCCAGGACCCGGTGGCTTAAAACTCATGCCGGGCGCGTGTGCGTGTGTGCCCAAGATCCCAAGAGGAGAATGGAGAAGGGATTGCGGCATGGCCATCCCCTCTGGGGGGTGATTTCTCGCTTTCTGTCTCTCTGTCTGTCTCTGTCTGGCGAGCGCATGCGCCCTATGGCAAAAACCTCTCCCCCCCAAAAAAAGAAAAAAAAAATTAGCAATGCAGCCAGGTGGTGCTGCAACAGTAAAACACTCTGTAAGACATTCTCACATGGGAAGGTTCCCGGCTCAAGTCCAAAGACTCGAGTACTCCATTCACATGCTTGCACTTGATTTGAGTCTGGCTGAGGATGGATTGCAGTGTCACGACTGTTGGAGGTGCTGTGTGTATGTGTGGGTGTGCACACGCACACACGTGGATCTTTCCCTTTCTATCTCTTGCTCGTGGGAGAAATAAATAAATTTTTAAAATTAGTTTTAAAATACTAAGAACATAGGCCTCAAATTTACAAGTTTTGAAATTATTTCAGATTAATTTTAAGGTACTTGATCATATTCGAACAGGAATAAATTTTGACAAAACTTCACTATCAATACATTGACAGTTCTCACACCAGATTTTGGGCATGCAAGAGCTAAAAATGTTCAATAAACCTGATAAATGTATTTAATTCTCCCCTCCTTTAACCAAGAATTCATGCAATAAAATAAATGTTGAGAAAATTACATTTCCCCTTCACTTGCTGAAACTATTTTTCTTTAATTTTCTACTACAAAATTTTGCACATATGCCTTCAATTGGTAATACTGATTAATCTGTACATTTCTGGCATCAGTATTGGTACATGTTTAAGTCTAGTTATTGGTGAAATAATCCAGTGTCTTGTATTGTCTTAGATAAAGTGACACAATATGCCAACATTCCACATGACTAAATATGAATTATATTTTCTGGTATGTTATAGGTTAACTTGTATTAGAAACAACCTTTAGGTATGCTGGCATTTTTGTACCAACATTTTTATATACTAACTTCATCTAAAATAATAATTACAAAGAGGATAAATGATCTCAGTGTTCTTTATTTTTAAATTTTAATTCTTTTTATTGCCAGAGGGCACACATGCATGACAGAGACAGGGAGAAAAAACACCACCTTAGGGAAATGGTCATGTCACAATCCTTTTTTTTTTTTTTTTTTCTTCTCATTTCTCCATATTGTTGGGATTTATGTACATGTGTGCATATCCCTGGCATGTTCAAGTCTCCAGGGCTGGAACTCGAACTCACAGTTGTCCATGTGGAATCTAGCTCCCTTAATCACTATATTATTCCGCCAGTCTCTTTATGTTCATCATGTATAAAGATATGGTTATTACATTTATTGTATTGTGGAGGCTTCCCATCTCCTGATTTCCCATTACCTGTTGAAATATTTTCTTCAAAACTAATGATTTATTTTAAAAATTTTAATTTATTTTAATTTATTTATATTTATATTTATTTATTCATTCATTTCTTCATTCATGCATGCATGCATGCAACCAACCAACCAACTAGACAGACAGACAGACAGACAGAAAGGGAAAGCAAAAAGCAAGCTGCCAGGTCTGGACTCTAATCACAGTCAGCCATGTGGGAACAGGCCCTACCTGTTGAAATATTGAGATTGGACTGAGAGGTGGTAGGTCACACACAGTTCATCACAACTGCAGCAGTGGTGCCTTTATTGCTAATCCTAGTGTTCATTCTTTGTATGTGAGCACAATACTTCTGTCGTTGAAAAGTCCTGACTCATTTTCGCACAGAAAAACAGCAATATGTCACGACTTTTTTGACGCCCCAATACATTTTTATTTGATTCTCTGAACAACCTGAAACTTAGCTCAGCCTCTAAATGAGTTACTAAATGTGATGCAGATTATGTGTAAATGACAAGGCTGAAGATGTAGGATTCAGTATCAGGTCTTTGAGCTTTTAGCTCACTGTTCTCTCTATATTTCCTTTTTTATTTAGATTTTAAACACTTTGATGTTAGAGACCTGATCCATTTTATTTTTCTTTCTTCCTTGAATATATTACATGTTCTGAAAACTGTCTTGGTTGGTCAAAATTTAGGCAAGATCTTTGATAGGAAGAGATAGTTGTTAAGAGCTATTGCAACCGCTTCTCAGATTGTATGAATAATTCATTATGATTTAAAGCTAAGAGAGAATAAACTTCCCTTGAGAAAAATTCATTGATTTAGTGTGAAGGACCAAAATAGGAGATCTGCTAGAATTTCAAAAAATATTTCAAAGTGTTGATATTTGTGAAGTATGTCTTTTGCTCTTATTAATGAAAGAGACTTAGAACTCTTAATGACAACTAAAATGTCTGTCAAGATTCTAAAAATATCTCAGAATAGAAATAGTACAATATTCAGACAGTGAAGCCCAACCTGGCAGGCTGCCTTTCAGACATTTCACTGCTCATTAACCCTCCTTCTCCAGAGTGTATAAAAAGTGAATGGAGGGGCTGGTAGGTGCCATGGTCCTTAAAGGTGCTGGATTCCCACCTGGCCAACTGTGGTTCTAGTCTCAGCTCTGGTGGCTTGCTCTCTCTTTCTCTCTCTCGCTGATCAAAATTGAAAAATAATAATAAAGACCTTGTTGGGTATGCTATCTCTCTCCCTTCTTTGTCTCTCTCACTCATGGAATAAATAAATCTTTTAAAAAAATTGAATGGAAGAGAGAAAACTGAGACTCCATTGTGGCACTTTGTATTAGCTCTTGAAGAAAAAAAATGAAGACTGGCAAAGAAGGTTGTATTTTCCTTAGTAAAATTCAGGTTGTATGCTATTAGCAGTTCTGTCTGTTGTAGCTGGCAGTAGACAGAAGGAATTGAGTTGCCACTAATTTTAGAATGTATTTAGTATGCCTTTTTTTTAACTTATGATTGATGTCATGCTCACAGCTGGCAGTTCATGGTTCTACATCAAATTGCTAAATTTAAAGATTTGTAAATGGATATGCAGAAAAAGGCCTTTGCACTTTGCTTTTTCCCAGGACCCTTTAATTATTTATTTTTACACAGTTGGCATTTAGTATAAGGAAAGATTTAAAGGATACCTCTCCATGAAGAGAAAGAATGATTTCTGTTAAGAAAGAAATCAATTTAAAATAGGATTCTCTGAGGACCAGCAGTTAGCTTAATGGCTGTGTCGCTGGATTCCCATGTAGTCGACCATGGTTTGAGTCCTGGACTGGGTGGCTTAAACTCACTCCTGGTGCGTGTGCGTGTGATTGCGGTATGGCCATTCCCCCTGAGGGGTGATTTTTCACTTTCTTTCTCTCTGTCTCTGTCTTTCTGGTGAACACATGTGCCCTATAGGAGAAAACCTCTCCAAAAAATAAAATAAAACAGGACACTTGGGGACCAGCAGATGGTGTAATGACTATGTCGCTGGACTCCCATGTAGTCGACTGTGGTTCGAGTCCCAGACCCAGTGACTTAAACTCACGCCAGGCGCGTGTGGTGGCATGCCCAAGATCCTGAGAGGAGAATGGAGAAGAGGGGATTGCGGTGTGGCTATCCTCCCTGGGGGATGATTTCTAGCTTTGTGTCTCTCTGTCTCTGTCTTTCTGATGAGTGCATGCACCCTATAGCAAAAACCTTTCCAAGAAAAAAAAAAAGATACTCTGAATAAAGTACTTTCACATTCTCCATTCTCCTCCCCATGACAAGATATAACCAGTTTTTTTTCTCCCCTTGTTTTTTCTCTTTGGTATGAGCCTTCAGGTGTTAAGTTTTGTGTGTGTGTGTGTGTGTGTGTGTGTTGGATGTTTTAGCTATGATGTGTGTGCCCTCGGCACAGAGAGAAACAGAGTGTAACAGAGGGAAAGTGTGAAATCACCCCCAGGATGTATGGCCATGCCACAGTTCCTTCTCCTCCATTCTCTTTCAAGCTTTTGGGCATGCATGTACACAAGCCTGGTGTGATTTTCAGGCCACCAGGTCTGGGACTTGAACCATGAAGCTGGCAATGTAGAAATCCAGCACCTTAAACACCATGCCACCAGTTAGCTCCTGTGTTAAGGTTTGTATTGCCTTTGGTTGTGCATATTCACAGGCACTGCCATATGCAGCTACACCTATCACCTGAGCTTCCTATCGCTCTCCTCCCAACCCTACTTCTTTCATCTTCTGTCTTTGCCCTGTCTCCTAGTGCTGTAGGCTTTACTTTGGAGTCTTATATTCACACGTTTTATTGAAATCTTAACGTGTTTATCTTGCACTTTTATAAATACATGTTACTGTGTAACGTTAGCCATCCTTTTCTTCGTGCTGTCAGAAATGTCCTAGTCTTCTCTACCTTTATAAACCATGTTTCGAAGTTCTTCTTTGATACTTAGGAAGCACAAACATACTTTGATATTATAAAAGGCAAATGTATCTAAAGTCATTGTGCGTCACCTTAAAGCTTTTTTTTTTTTTTTTTTTTTTTTGAGAGGTTTTCACTATAGGGCGCGTGCGCTCGCCAGACAGACAAGAGACAGAAAGCGAGAAATCACCCCCCAGGGGGGATGGTCACACCACAATCCCTTCTCCTCCATTCTCCTCTCAGCATCTTGGGCACGCACGCACACACGCCCGGCATGAGTTCTAAGCCACCGGGTCCGGGACGCGAACCGCAGTCGACTACGTGGGAGTTCAGCGACATAGCCATTACGCTAACTGCTGGTTCCCGCCTTAAAGCTTTTTAACACATGTATGGGACATCTCATTTTAGGAGCAGAAAAAATAAACCTAGGTAGATATGAGGTAGGCAAGAAGAACACCTATAAAAGATAATCCGAAGGGAAATTTTAAAAAATATAACAAAACTATGAATGGTTGGGAAATATCAGCAGACAGACCAACAGATATTTAGAAATAAAGAGTTGAGGAATTAGTCAGTGAGTGAAATGCCTTTTGTCTTTGTTTCTGATTAGACCCCATAGAGTCATAATGTTCATGTACTGCAGAAGAAATTGCAAATTTAATTTGATAGCCTTCAAGAGAAAAGAGAATAAAAGCTTTTTATAAATTAAACTTTTTAATTTGTAGATAATTATAAATTCACACCTAATTATAAGGAATAATAACTAGATATCCTGTGTATTCTTTTCCCCAATTTCTCCCCACGGCACTATTTTATAAAATTATAGTAAAAAGCTTAATACCTTTACTTATCATTTTAATTAAAAATAACAAATGATTCATGAAGTATTCTTTGTTCTAGAATCAGAATTCAGAATTTGAAGAGAGAAGTCTGGCTTTTAGTGGACTCTTATCAAGATGCCTTGTGTTAGTTATTTCATGCTATGGTTTATTTGTACGTCACTCAGAACACTCAAGGCAAACAGGAAATTGGTCGGAACGATACGGGGCATCTCATTTATCTGTGGAAAGGGCCATATCGCCTGTGGGACTCAGAAACAGCTGAAATCATGAACTCTGAGGCCTCTAAGAGACTTTTTGTCTCTGCCTCTCAGTTGCTTATCAGTTCTTTTACTCAGTTGGCACCTTTCACGTGGTGAGTCATCTTGCCACTATGCCTCACAGAAATTGCTTCTAGAGGAGGTCTTGTGTAGTTTCTCATAATATACTTCTTTTGTAAAAAAGGAAATAAAACCACACACACAGAGAAGGCTCTAATTGGCCTAACCAAGGTCACTTAAAGACTCTTGACCAATTACCCGAAGGCAGTAGGACAGATTACTTGTGTAGACTTTCTTTGAATGTCAGGGCTGTTGTCAGAAAGAAAGGAATGATTGTTAAGTAGGCAGTTACCCCAACTCTTAGCTTTTACAGCATGATAATGGCCTTAAGAAATTTCCAGTTAACATTGTCATTTTTACAGAATTCTATGGTAGTGAGTTGTGTGTGAAACTTTACATGACAGAGAAAACGTTAGAAGCATGCACTTTAGAAATTGGGAATCAAATAAGGGTGTATAGTACTGCTGCTTAAATTTGATACTAGAGGGCCCCAATTCTATGCAGTAAGATAAAAACCAAAGGCATAAAATAGCTAAAACTAAGAAGGAAACAAACTCATTTTTTGATGTGATTTTCCATAGAAAATCTACAAGTTACTAGAAATAAGAGTTTAGCCAAAAAATTGACTATATTTCTTTCCTTTGTAAGAGATTTTTGCTATAGGGTGCATGCACTCACCAGAGAGGCAGAAAGTGAGAAATCCCCCCACCCCCCATGGCCACACTGCAATCCCTTGTTAGCCATTCTCCTCTCTGGATTTTGGGTAGGTACGCACACGCATCCGGTGTGAGTTTAAGCTACCCTGTCCAGGACTCAAGCTGCTGTCAACTATGTGGGAGTCCAGTGATGTAAACATTATACCATCTGCTGGTTCCTAAATTGATTATATTTCTATACTCCACCTCAAGCAGAGAGACAAAGAATAAGATAATCAAGAGTAACTCACAAAGGATGTGCAGGAATTTCACGTATGAACTTAAAAAAAACGAAACAAAACCAAAACCTTAAGGACACACTCAAGGGAACTGGATACAATGAAAACCAATGCAATAAGTCATTTGAAAAGATTGATTTTAACCAGACCTCCTTTTCTTTTTCTGACTACACTAGTTAATTTTCTATAATAACATAGTAGTTTGCTTAACTTTTTGATTGCTTGGTTATTTACTTTTTTTCTTCCATGAAGCGAAAAAGATGGAGAGACAGGGCACTATTAATAGGGTCTTGACGTGATGACCTGATGCTGCCACAGCCAGCCCCAGATCATGGGCACACACCTGCTTGGTGTGCTCCAGAAACAAACCCAGAACTTTCTCCTGTGTGTCAGCCTTGCAGAACATTGCAATTTACTGCTGTGCCAACTGCTGGGGCCCTGTTTAACTTTTTATTAGCGTACTATAAACCTCAAGCTGGTCAGAAAGACAGTGTATTTCTTTTTTTCATTTGGAAAATATGGTCATCTTACCCTTACCATATTTGAGACTTTAAGCCAAACCTTTAACTCTTTCCAATATTTTCAGCAACAGAACTACTACTCTTTGGGGACCAGCAGTTGGCATAATGGCTATGTCGCTGGACTCCCATGTAGTTGACTGTGGTTCAAGTCCCAGACCTACTGGCTTAAACTCATGCTGGGCGCATGTGCGTGCGTGACCAAGATCCCTAGAGGAGAATGGAGGAGAAGGGATTGGGGCAGCATGGCCATCCCCCCTGGGGGGGTGATTTTTCACTTTGTCTTTCTGGTGAGCACATGTGCCCTATAGCAAAAACCTCTCCAAAAATGAAAACAAAAAAACAGACAAAGAAAACCACTGCTGTTTGAAAAACTCAATGTTCGTGCATCCATAGCTCCCCATCTCGATGGTAGAAAAGTAGGTAATAGTTATTGTATTTCTGTCGAGGTTTCTCATGTCAAAACAACTTCATAAATCTGAGATTTTTAATTCTATTCACTTTACATTTTATCCCCAGTATACTTTATATTCACCACACATAACAGAATACTATTTAAGTGATACAAACAAAATAAAATATATTTTCCAGAGTCCACAGGAAACGAGAGCACAGAATTGGAAAAGTCTAGATTTTAGTTAATTGGTGACACCCTATAAATTATTAAGCTTTTTTTGGTCTTTGATTTCTCTTTTATAAATGAGGACTGTTCAGTCTTTTCAGAGTGTAAGATGGAGACCACCAGCATTGTGTTAGATACTAAGTATTACATGAATGAACATTTTAAATTTTAGTAGTTCCATATTTATTTCAATGTCTATGGGATAAAGAACAATTTTGATTGAAATTAATGGTTTGCAGGAAACTTCTTTTTTTTCAACAGTACATCAGTTTATAAGGAGATATGTAGGTCTTAGATATTGCCCAATCATTGAAGTGATATGTGGATGACTAGAATTTTAGATACTGCTTCTTAATTTTAATTTTATTACTTTTTTAATGTTTGTTTTTGTTTGTTTGCCATAGGGCACGTGTGTTTGCTGGAAGAGGGAGAGACAGATAGTGAGAGAGAAAGTGAGAAACTCTTCCCTAGAAGGGGGTGGCCAGGCTGCAGCCTCTTCTCCTCCATTCGTCTCTTGGGATTTTGGCCACATGCATGCACATGATTTTCAAGCTGCCAGGTCTGAGACTTGAATCTCGGTGGGCCTTGTGGGAGTCCAGTGCCTTAACCAGAATGTTATCTGCTGGTCCTGACTACTTCCACTTTAAATGTCTTTAATTTTGATGGTCTTCTGTGACTGTATACTCTGTTGGATAATGTCAGTTATCTCTTCCAAATTCATCTCTTATTTATGGAACTTATAATTTAGCAAAGCCACTCCCAGAAGATAGCTAACTTCTCTTCAGTTTCTTTTTCCTTTAAGACAGGGTCTTGCTGTTTTGATCATCCTGAGTAGCAAAGTCTCAGGTGTGTCCCATCATGCCTCATTCGGTCAGAGGGGGTCTTGCTATGTCGCCCAGCCCAGCCTTGAGCTTGCCATCCACCTGCCCTATCCCTCTGGTTGCTGGGATTACAGGCGCAGACCACTGTGTTAGCCTGTTGGTTAGGCTGAAAATTGAACCCAGACCTCCCATGTGGTCCCAGCCTGCAGAGCACAGCATCTTAGCAGCACACAGCCCCGTGGCTGGCCCTCTCCTCAGTTCCTTATAAATAAACAAGCTTCCATGAAGTGGACACATAAAGAGTAGGTTAAGCCAGGTTTTACTTTTATCTTACCCTGTAAGATACAAGATGTCAACTGTAGGATTTGGGGAATTTTATAGCTAAGCCCGTAGTAGACCTGTGGATGTAGCATAGTTGTATTTTTCTTTATAAAACAAAACTAGATTTAAGGGATTTTCTACATTTAAAAAGTTGGAAAGGCTCACAATCATTTATTTAACAAATATTTATTAATACCTTTCTCTGGGACAGGTATTTCCTGGGGCGCTCAGGATACAATTTTGGGCAGACAGAGGCTCTGCCTTCTAGTTGGCAGAGACAGATATAACAAATAAAGAAGGCAGAATACCTGAATGGATGATGATATGTGTTCTGGAAAAGAAGAAGTTGGAGTAGAGAAGAGAAGAGAGGGATAAGTATGTTTTAATGCAGGGTAGTCAGAGAGGGCCTCAGTGAGTAGGTGACATTTAAGCAGAGACCAAAGTAAGAGACCAGTCAGTCTTGTAGTTTTCTGATGAAGATGGTTTTCAGATTGCTTAGAGTTTACCAACAAGTGCAAAGGTGATGAGACCTGTGGCCAGCAGGTTGCGCAGTGGTTAAGGCCCTGGACTCTCACATGGCCAACTGGGGTTCAAATCCCAGACCTGGTGGCTTGAAAATCACTCTGGGGACCAGTAGATGGCTTAGTGGTTACATCACTAGACTCTCACATGGTTAACCACAGTTCCAGTCTCAGACCTGGTGGCCTGTAAATCACACCTGGTGCATGTGTGTACATGCCCAAGATCCCAAGAGGAGATTGGAGGAAAAGAGATTATGGTGTGGTTATCTTCCTTGAGGGGGTGATTCCTCATTTTCCTTCTCACTGTCTCTCACTCTCTCTCTCTAGCAAGAGCATGTGTCCTATGGCAAAAAAAAAAAAAAAAAAAAAATCAACTCTGAGGCTCTGGTTTTATATACATCCTTGCACATCTGTTATGTTTACTCTTTCATTATATGCTTGGGTCATAATTTATCCAGTCGCTTCCACAGCGATGGCCTTGTACATAGGCGAGACTCCCTTCTGAAGCCACCATTTTAAAGCAGATTATGCGAAAAAGAAATAGTCTACAGGCGTGACATTTTTGCAGTGTGTATTGCTAAAGCATAACTTAAAATGAGTAATTTTTTTTGAGAAACAAGATCTAAGCCAAATGTGTTACCCTGAGTTTAGTTCCTAGATAGATGTGTCGATATGTTACTTCTTAGATGTACAAAGAATTTAACGATTCCAAGAAGAAAATAGCTAGAAGTGGCATTAAATAGTAACACCATTTTTTCTTGAATGTAGTAAAATAAATATATAATTTTCCGTCTAAAGCACTTTTTAAGTGAACAGTTAATCAGTGTTAAATATATTTACGTTATTGTACAATCAATCTTCAGAAGTTCATCATCTTCCAAGACTGAACAGTTATACCTAGTAAACAATTCTCCATTTCCCACCCCCGCCAGCCTCTGGCAAGGAACATTCTACTTTCTGTTTCTGTATGTTAGCCTTCTCTACACGCCTCATGTAAGTGGAAGCATACAGGGTTTGTCTTTTAAGGACTGCTGTTTTTCACTTAGCATAATGTCTTCAACATTCAATATGTTGTATTGGGTCATTTTTCTGTGCAAAAATGTGTCATGACGTTCCCAACAACCTAAGAGCATGTGTCATCCTACCCTTCCTTGTTTAAAGCTGAATGATATTCACATATATAAAATATTACATTCTGTTTAGCTTATCCATTCAAGTGGATGCTTTTTGGAGTCGCTTCCATCTTTCAGCTATTGTGAATAATATTGCAAATATGTCTTTGAGATCCTGCTTCCAATTCTTGTATACATACCCAAAAGTGGTATTACTGGGTCTAATGGTAATTGCATTTTTAATTTTTGGAGGTACCATGATAGTAGTTTCCATAATGACTGCACTATTTTATATTCTCATCAAAGAACACAAACATTCATCTCTCCATATCCTTGCTACACTTGTTCTCTGTATTTTTTAAAGTAGTCACTCTAATGAGTACAACAGTTTTGATGTTTCATTGTGCTTAGACTGATTGGGGTAGAGGCTTTATATCCACAAACTTACAGGATTAACAGTTAGATGGTGATTATTTTTAAGCAGCAGAAATAGGACTATTTGAGGTACTGGGAAAACATTACAGCTTTTTTTACTGTGTGTTTTAAGTGTTAAATGATCAAGGACAACGACCGTTGTAGAAACAAGAGTCTAAGCCAGTGTATGTTTATGCATTAGATAATTCAGTCATTTGAAGCTTCATTATTTTAATTGGCAACAGCTAGTTAACAGTAATTTCCTTTGGTTTTTAAAATTCTTTTCAGGTGAACGTTTACAAGGTTTTGCTGCCAACTTAGAAAAGCAGGTTATAAAAATGAGAATAGCTTAATATTTCTATGGCAAACCTGATGTTGTGATTGGAGCTTGGATGGGATGGGATGTCTGCCGTGGGAGATGGTAAGCCTGTGAAGTTAGGCAGCTTCCTTGGGTCTGATCCTAGCCTGATGGGGCATGTGTTGACAAGTGGAAAGGTAGGTCTGGAACGAAAGGAAGAGAAGTCTGGAAGAGAAACAACCTTTTAACACTGCTGGCACAGTTCCAGCCTGTCTCCTCAGAGGTGAATCAGGCAGTGGTTGGGGATGTGGAGCCTGACACTTCAGAGCAGAGTCCATTTAAGGTGGAAGATAACAGAATTCTCATAGTTGACATTTTGAACAGTATGATTGCTTATTGCAGAGGACTATCTTAGCCATAGGAAGTTTAATGCCTTCCCTGTTCTCTACTCACTGTATGCCCCTACCCCCTGTTACAACCAAAAGGGTCCCCATTCATTGCCAGATATTCTCAGCTGAGAACCACTGGAGTGGTGTCTTTACAGGGGAGGAGCCATTTCTAATGTATCTGATAGGTAGCCCTTAAGCTTACCTGATTTATTATAATTAATAATGGTACCTCCTTGTCTGGTTTATTAGATTTACATTTTCAAAAATAAAAATAATAATAGCTTCTTGTGTCTATTTTCTTTAGCACCCAGCTGTGTCTCTTTTTGTGTAAGTTGGAACTCAGTAGAAGAACTGAATTCAAATGAAGTATTTGTGCAGATATAATCTTCAACTCAAGTTTTAAGTTTTTGAGGGTCATATAGTGTTTGCACATTTGTATGATAATGCATTGCCTCAGCCCTTCCTGTATGCTAGACACTGTGCTGAGCGTCCTACATGCACACTCGGATTTAATCCTTAAAGTCACTGTATGGAGTAAGTTCTATTCTTACCCCAATTTTGGAGATGAAAAAAATCGAGACCTTCCTATTGCTAGTGTTTACACTTAGAACTAAAAATCCATCCAGCAGCCTGAAGTGCAGCTGCTAATCTCACACATAATACCAATAAATACCCCAATTAACTATAATAATTAAATTTTCCAGCTGTCTCCATCCCCCAAAATTCACAGGGCATGAGGTCTTTGATGTATGGAATATTGACAGTTATAGAACAGAACCAATATGGTAACCGTCTGTCTGTAGGATTGTTATCAGAATTCCATCTTGGCAGATAAAAAACTTATATTTCTTCTCCCTTACTGCTTTCATGAAGCAATAATTTCCAAAGTTACAAACCATTCATATTGGCTCCCGTAGTTGAAAGACAGATTAACCACAGTGAGGCCACAGAAGAATGGAATTATATTGGCTTAAAGAGGCTTAGGAACACCTGCCACTCTAGCTCGTAATGTGTTTCTGCCTGGACCTCCCATTCTGCTTCCTCTGAATGTATCTTGCTTACCTTCTTTAATTTTGTTAGTTTCTTTGCCAGATTCAGCATGTGCAAGATGCAATCATCCACTGACTCAGTGTTGATCTCCTGTCCTTATCATCTGATAGCCTCTGTACTCTGATACATACAACAGGTAGAAGGAAAACAAGGTCTGCTCTTGAGGTGCTTATTACTGGAGATGCACTTAAGTAATAGTAGTAATGTAGGATGTGATGAATGCTGGAAGAGATGCACAGGCGAAAGGAATCCCTCCCTTCTGGCTGCAGGGATTTGGAAAGGCTTTGTGAAGGAGATAGCATTTGCTTCAGGTCTTACATGATAAGTACCAGCAACAGTGTTAGAGAAGGGAGAGGAAGAAATGCAAAGAGAAAGAAAAGAATATGGAGAGAAAGGACTGTTCAGCTGAGCTCACCATTCCTGGGATATCTGAAAATGTGTTTATCCAGAAGGACAAACTTGCATGTGCTTATATAAAGCAGAGCTTGTTCATAAAAAAAGGAAAATGCAAGGCAGGCAGGTACCTTCTGTCAGATTTTTTACAGTTTTGGGGTTTGTGGGAGCTGTTGTTTGGTTGGGATATTTAAGAAAGTTGACCCTTGACAGTTGGGAATGACTCTGGCTAGGGTCATTGGGAAAGTCATGACTTGTTTTTGCACAGCAAAATATGTCATGACTTCCCTGACAGCCCAGTATGTTATACAGAGGTGGTAGATCGAGCATTCCAGTAGAAAAGGCAATAGCAAGCGTAGGGGGTTAGGAAAATATGAGTGGCTTTCATAGGAATAATGGTTTGTGGAGAGGAGGAGGGGAAAATCTACTTCATGGCAAACTTGGAAGCTAGAGTAAAGGATTTGGACATAGTTCTGCAGGCAGTAACACTTTAATGAGTTTCATGATTGGAGCAAGGGGAACTGAATAGCCACTCCCTCAATAGTAGGACCTTACTCATTTGTACACTCATAAAATTTAGCAAGGGACTTGAATGAATACACATAGACTGAACAAAGACATTTTACTGTAGTATTTAGAACTCTTCGTAGAAGGCCAGAGACAGGTCAAGGGTAGTCAGAAGGCTACAAGGGAACTTCAGAAAGTTCATGTTAAAACAGAATTGAAATATGAGTTAATTTTGGTTTTAAAAAAGTTTTTAAAGCCTATATATAGCTTTTCATAATACACGGTTTCCATGAACTTTTGAAAACCCCTTCATGTTGATAGTTAAGGAATTAATGCCGAGAAGATACAATGGTTCCTAAATGATCCCTCTGTTAGTGGAGACCAAGAGGAAGGGGTGTTACCAAGGGGTTTGTGAAAGTAGAATTGAAAAGGGCAATACCTAATTGTATGGGATAAGGAGCAGAGAGAAAGAAGTGGTGCATGTGGTTTCGAATTACTGAGAAAATGAGGTGAGTACATGTGGAGGGAAAGGATTACAGAAAATAGTAAGGTGTTGAACTTGGCCTGACATTTTATTTTTATTTTTAAATTTGTTTTTTGTTTTGTTTTGTTTTTGCTAAAGAGCATATGTACTTGCCAGAGAGAGAGAAAAAAAAAGTGAGAAATCACCCTCCAGGGCCACTCTCTAATCCATTCTCTTCCAATCTCTTTTCGGGATTTTGGGCACACATGCATCCACCACACCCAGTGTGATTTTCAATCTACCGGGTCTGGGACTCAGACTGTACAGATGGCCATGTGGGATCTAGTTCCTTAACCCCCATACCACCTCTTGCTCCGGGATTGGGATGTTTTAAGAGAGGTAACATAAGGTAGAGATTAAGGGTCCAGAGTTAGGGACTCCAAATATGCTTCTCATTTGCTATGCGACTTGAACACATCACTTACCATTTCTGTGGTTCAGTTTCCACATTAGGAAGAGAGTAATAATAGTACCAAATAGAGTCATTAAGAGACTTCACTGAGCTAATATTTGTCAAGGTCTTAGAACAGTGCCTGTCACATAGGGGCTACAGAATTATTTCTTAAAATCAAATTACGTGGGCCAGGTGGTAGCACAGTTCTGGCTTAGCTGGAGCCACATGAGAGGGAACCTGGCCAGGGACCTTCCTGGACACACTGGGTACACACACACACACACACACACACACACACGCTGGTGATTTGGGCTCACTGAGACTACAAGTGTATTGTGGCATGGGGGCCCTCCTGGTGGTGACCCTCTGCCTCACTGTCAGTCTCAGAAGAAAATAAACTATCAAATCACTAGAGAGCATTTTAGATCAATTTCTTAATCCAGAACAGTGAAGGGGATCAAGATTAGAACCTAAATGGTTTGATTTTCAAACTAATAAGACACACTCCCCGTCATCCGTGTATTAAGGAATTATAGGTTTAAGAATGCTCTATTTTGAGTTTAGTAGCACAGTAATACTTATCCATCTTTGACACTTCAAATGTTTTTTTGGATGTTACTCTGGGGGAGTTTCTATATGCGTTCTCAAATTTTCATTTAATAATTTTTCCTGAAAGTCCATGTGAAAAGATATTGTAAAAGCCACAATAAAACCTTGAGTTTCATATTCACATTGTTGATCCCCTTACAACTCCTGCTAAAAACCAAAGGAGTGTGATTAAAACTTCTTCCCCTAATTCCATAAATATCTAAATTTTTTTTTAACAAGTTGAACTGGATAGAGTTATAATAGGATAAGCCAAAAATAAATGAAGACCAAAGTTACCATATGATTTTCTTAGGGTGTTTAGAGACTGTTATGACCCCATGTGCCTATTTGCTAAATGATGTCAATTGTAAGACTAGTTCTTACCAGTAAAGGGACTCTAGAATGTTTTTGTTATTATTTGGAAAGTTACTAGGCGGGGGGGGGGGGGATGTCTTTTAAGATTTCCCTGCAAAGTTTTAAAGGGAAAGGTTAAAAAAACTTTACTGCCAGTCATTCTTTTAAAAGATAGAGAATGGGACCCAGTAGGTGGCATGGCAGTTAAGGAACTGTACTCTAACATGGCTGACCACAGTTCGAGTCCCAGACCTGACTGCTTCTAAATCGTATGCATTCCCAAAATCCCAGAAGGAAAATGGATGAGGAGGGATTATAGCGTGGCCACTCCCTTTGAGGGGTAGTTTTTCACTGTCTCTCTCTGCGCATGCTCCCTATGGCAAAAACCTTTAAAAAAAAAAAAAGAAAAAAAAAGAAAAGGTGGAGAATAATACATGATACTTATACCTAATTAGCCAGTATTTATGGTTTATTATAATTACTTATCATAATTAATAAGCATAAATCTGATTCATGCTAAATCAAATTTACAGTATTGCAAAGTAGTTTACTGTTTTGCTATTATTTTAATCCATTCATGCTCTACAATAGTACACTATGACCCTGTGTGTATTTATGTGCATGCTCATATACTTGAGATTTAGAGCACAGTTTGACGCTGTTTTCAGTTAACTGTAGAGGCTTAAAGTACTTATTACTCGTATTGTCGGTTACATCGTCAATCTTTAAATAGGAAGTAGCTGTTAATTATGTTACTGTGAAGTAGCAGTTAATATGAAGTAGCTGTCAGTATTGGTCCAGTGCAAAAATAAGATTCACTTTATGGTTTCTAGGAATACAGTGCAACAAATGTAAGGATGGGTTATGTTTGGGGAGAGGATATTTTTATTACTTGTCAGTCACCTGGTTTTTTATTGTTATTAAGTAAGTCCTTTTTCAGCTCTCTTGGGAAATGTGAGAAAAGAGTCACTGAGCCTTGTATTCAGGCCTACAATCTATTGATAGTCAGAAGAGCATCACAGAAACTTGGAGCATTTAGAAAACACTGACTTATTGAGTTGTGAAGAACTTACAGGTTAAAGGGAGATGGAGAGAGATGGGTATGGATGGAAAGAACCAAACTTTGAGGGGACCAAGACTGGGGAGGATTTGAGTTTGAAAAGGTAGTTCAATTAAAGTACTTGGAAAGATAAGGGAGAACAAAGACCCCAGGTGAGCAGAGAGTTTATTAATAAGCAAAAAAGACTCCAGGTAAGCAGGTAGACATAAATAAAGAGATTTGTCTCTTTTTGCCTCCTTCAATAAAGTGTGGTCAGAGAAAGAAATAAGAAGTGTTGTCAGGGCTAGGCTTTTTTGCTATATAGTTTGAAAATTCCTTCTTTTTTCTTTTTAAAAGAAGGAAGCCAAGTTGAGTTTCCAGATCATCAAGTTTTTAGTGCTGGGAAGCTGTTGAGGGGAGGCAGAGCAGCCTGAGTTTGGCAGCCTTTTCCAGATGATGAAAGAATCACCCATTGTTCTGTCAGTAGGAGTAAAAAGTGACTGTAAATTAAGTGCCTGTATCCCTGGACAAGCTATCTTCCTCCCTCAGTGCCCCCCTACCTTCCCAAAAGTTCAAATTAGAAGAAAATCAGAAAAGTAACAGACAACTTTCCTCATGTTTTTTGCCTTCTTTTAGGCAAGTTAGTTATCCTTTCCACTATCCTATTTTGCTGCTGAATATTCTTTTTTATATATTTACATTTCTTTTCCTTCCATTGCACTGTGAAGCAATACTTTATTACAACAACATCTTAAGAGACATGTTTGTATTAGTTTTTATTTTACTTCAAACCACATTTATACAGTGATAAACACGGGCTTTGTTCTAATGATTCTAGATCCAAATCAATTCCAGAGCAGGAATTATACTTCTCACTAGATTTCGTCATCTATCAATTGATAGAAACCTAGCAGATTGGCAGTGAGCCTCCCTGAAGTACAGGTAAAGGTAGGAGTTAGATATTCATGCGTCAGGGCCAACAGATGGCATAATGGTTACGTTGCTGGACTCCCATGTAGTCAACTATGGTACAAGTCCCATACCTGGTGGATTAAAACTCATGAAGAGCGCATGCCTATGCAAAATTTTGAGAGGAGAATGGAGAAGGGATTGCAGCATGGCCATACTCCCTGGAGGGTGATTTCTCGCTTTCTGTTTCTCTCTCTCCGGCAAGCACACACATCCTATAGCAAAAGTCTCTCATATGTATATGTATATTCATGCTTGTGGTGTTTCACTGTTTAACTACAAGGGAATCCACCCCTCTGACCCAGGTAGGGTCAACTGTAGGGGGTGGTACTTGATACTCAGAGTTGAGGCTAAGCATTTTACTTCTTGTATAGAACACAGATATTTTCAGTAATTTCACTTCAGAATAAAACGTGGAATTTCCTCAAAACATACCTTAATTCATCCTGTGTTCATTTACAACTTTTAGGCTGTATCTGTAGAACAACTTAAAAATGTTTAATGATTGAATATTTCTAAGCATTTAACAGATTATTTTTCCATCATCTGTGCCCAGATGAATTTCTGTTGAATCAGTGGCAGAGTATAGGGGTGAGTGGTATGTTGGATGTATCACATTTCGGTTGCCTTTTATAATACTAATAAATAAAATGAATTGTTATTTATTTCGTTTCATTTCCTACAGTTTTATTGCTTTTCTTATTGCACACATTAGTAATTGGGTCTTCCAGATTTCCTTCTGAAAACTCTTCAACTGTCAATTTCCAGCTTTGGTAGAGATGACTGCATTATTCCTACTCTGTTTGTAGGCTGTAGCGAATTTACTCCGAAAGACTTCTAGATGCCTTGGGAGAGAAGTGCCCAAGCATGATCTCGTTCTACAGTGTGCATAGTGTGATTGTTACTTCTTTTTCCAACAGAGTGGAAAATGTTGCCCTTCACAAAGGTAATTATTTATGACCAAAGGGTAGGAAACCTTTAAATAATTGAATAGCAACAGAAACTAACTTCCAGGAAAAAATGAACCCATTCATCCATGTTAACAGCCCACAATACCAAAACTATGAAATTGCTTGCTTAGCCAAAAGTGAGAGGATTAAAGATGGTTTTAGAAGTGGGACGGTCACTGGCACTCTCACATGAGAAATGAGCCTGCTGCACCTCAGGGGGGTCAGTCAGCTGGTGGGTAGTAGCCATGAGTAGAACCACCCATTTTCTAATGTTCAGCCTGGTTCTTCTTCCTTCTGTTTTGTACTGTCCCAAAGCTCTATTTGTCTTTTCATTAAACCTCGTGAGGCCAAATTAAATTTAGGAATACAACTTGGGAAGCCCAGACAGTTGGTAGGTTTATGCTGAAATTATTTGTGATGAAGAAAGAACTAGAAACCAACCTACATACCCTTAAGGTTTAAGAGCACAGTCAGGCTCTTTTAATTTGGTTTGTTTTGCTCTGAATCTCACACAGGCTCTTGCCCTGAATGACAGCTTGCAGGGCTGTTTCTTTTAGGCTACCTTGTTCTCCTCAGGATTTTCCATGAGCGGTGTTCCCCTTCTTGCTGCTGCTGAGCCCCCCCTTGGAAAGAGATGTTTCAGAGCTATCTTAGTAACTAAACTTAGTGCAGAAATCAATGTGACAATAGCTTTTCTTCTTTAGTTTGGCTTCCCTCCACTGAATTTATGTGATTGAGAAACTAACACCACATATGGTTCAGCTTTATATTACAGAGGCTATGTCTAGTTGAGGCCTCTAATTCCCTAGTGTCTTAATTGGCCAAAACATTGAAATCACCAATTTCATCCAAGTATTACTAAGGGGAATATTTTCTTTGGAGTGTTCTGCAAGTCCTTGAACTATGCAATAACCAATGAAGTATGAGATAGTTTTCTAACTGAAAAGGTTGTTTTATTAACCCTTAACTCATGAATCTTGCAGACTGCCAATATAAAATATTGAGATTGTTGGGTTACCAAATATAAACTATTCCTTGTAACTACTGTCCTCCTCTGAGACACACTGCAGTTCGTCCTACACTGAGATTATTGGTCAAAACAAGGAATTTTCCCTAATAACAATATTTTTCAAAAACCACACCTATATGTAAAGGTTATGTTATGTTATTGAGGAGATCTGAAAAGAATGTGGTATTTTTAACTTATTTCAAAAGCAGAATTCTCTAAGACTTTTTAGTCAAGTAAAGCATTGCTGAAAAAGGCATAATTTGATAATGCGTTCAACCACTTTTTAGATGTAGGATGTTCTAATTAATACAGTGTTTGTGTTTTTACAAACTAAGCATATCTGAAAGCATTGTGTACCCATAGCCAGGGTAGGGGGAGCCTTGTAGCCTTTAGAAGTGCAGCTGTAGGAATGTTTGTGAGAAATTTCCCAGGATTTCAGAGTTAGTATTCAAGAGTTAGGTGGCCACATCTTTTCTGCACATGCTTACATAGATTGTGTGGTCTGCCCTTAGCTTTTTATTTTTTATTTTTTGTCCTAGTTAACATTTAATGATGCTTACTTTAAGGTTGCCCTCATTGTTTTTCATTCACAGACTACTAATGACTTAAGTGCTTTCCACTAGAAGGGGATGAAGAGAAAGGTTAAGAGACACAGTATAAAAACGAGGAAGAAAGGACAGAAAGTCATTAAAATTTCACAGGGTAAACACATAGAATATTGCACTAGCTGCTACTAGGATCCTGAATAGTATCTAAAAAGCACATGAATTCAGTAGGTAGCTGTGGCATGCTAGTGTGAAGAGCTCATGAACAAGGAAATGTAGCTTAGAATAGTGGGAAGGGCATTATTAGGCTTACATTACTCTGGCTGAGACTCTGTCCCTAATCTGCTATGTATCATCATGGATGACAAACTTAATCTTGGGATTCATGCTCTGAGTTTTGAGGGCTTAATTATTTTCTGCCCCATTCCGTGAGTTGCATATATACTTATGGCTACATGTAAAGGTATGTATATGTCTCTGAAAGCACTGTGACATGTGAGTTTTCAAGAACTCATTCCTCTGTCACTGCATGGTTTACCCTGGTAGTCTTGGCTGACTTGTTTGTTTCCCATACTAGGTTATAAGTTTCTTGAATCTGTATTTTACTTGTCTCAGAATCCTTAGCACATAGCACAGCTGGGCTTAATTATTATGAGTGAATGTTTGTTTAAATAAATGAATAGAGAACAAGAGAAAACGAAGGCCATCTCCCATGGCACAGTGGGTTAAGAGCTGTGCTTTGGGAACTGGATTCTACTTGGGTAGACTGCAGTTCTAATCCTGGCCATGGCAACTTAATAAACAAACTGGGAGTGAGTGAATGCCCAGAATCCTGATGGGATGGAGAAATAGAGGAAAAAGGATTGTGGTGTGACCATGCCCTGTTGGGGGAGTTCTCTCTCTCTGTCTTTTTCTTTGGTGAGTGCATATGTCCTTTGGCAATATGAAAAACAAAACAAAACAAAACAAAACAAAAAACCTAAAAATTTTAAAAAGGGAAATGGTTAAAATAAATGACAATATTACATATTAGTTACCAAAAAATGACATTGTAACTTGTGAAATAATAGCAATGGAAGTGCTTATTGGAAAAATTTTGGAGCATCATTTTTATTGATAAAATTAAGTGTGAGTAGCTCCTGGGAAATCAGAATACCTTTAATTAACTGGTAAGACTACCCATTCTCATTTAATAATTACCATAAACTCGGTCTTCAGATGATCACATGGTGTTTATATTACTTTCTATATTTGTTTCTCATACTAGTTTCAAATCCAGTCAGGTGTTATTTCTGGTAACACTGTTTATGAGAAGAAGGCATATCTACTCAATAGTGCCAAGAGTTAACAAAACTATAACTTCATAGGGCAACTGAAAATTTCCATTTAGTGTTTCTAAAACATTTATTCCAAAACATTGAAGTATAATGTCATTACAATGTTTTGCTTATATCGATTATCCAAATAAAAACAAATTTCTCATTTTACCAGAAAACTTGCTTTTACCATTTCTTTAGTGCCTAATTCATACGTGAAGACTTTGGATCTTGGCATCTGGCTTGTGTTATCTTGGGGTAGAGAACTATGAATGGGGGCTTTCTTTCCTCTGGAGCTGTGTTGTCTGCCCGTGTAGTCCTTGCTGCATGGATGAGACGAGGATGTGGTTTATCCATTATGCAGCTTGCTCTCCTTAGCTCTGTTTGATAGTGCCACTCCTAGATTTCTTCTTCTGTTTTTCATTCCTTCAGTGCAGTCTTTACGGCGAGCCCAGCTTGTGTGGGCTTGTCCCCATATTGAGTGTGCATGTGTTTCGTGGCTCCACTGTAGGCAGCTGTTTTTGGAAACATAGTCTTTTGTGTTTGTTTATTTTCAGATACTCAACATTGCTAGAGAGCTCTGCACATAATAGAATGAGAAAGGCCACACGGTGGCCGAGCCCCTGTGTCAAATGTTTCACTTGTCCAGAGTTTTCATCTATGCTTTAGACGCGTATGCCCAGGATTCATGAGTTCAAGGGTTCAAGGAGTGGAAGAGCGATTGTTTGTTCTGGGTGGTGAAATGCAGTTTTGTTTTGTTTTGTCTTTTTACTTCCTCTACCCTTCCCTCTTCTTGAAAGTGCAACACTGAAGGAATCTGCCTAACACTAATGCCAGGGTTTTAGTGATTTCTGTGTAAAGCATCTTAAGAAAATGTTTTGTTGTGAATTGGTATGGAATAGGTCCTCTAAGTTCCTGTTGGGTAAACACATGAATCAGATGGTTTCTGAATATGTAGTTTCCATTCCGTGGCCCTTCTGTAGTTTGAATTCTCAGTCCTAGACGGATGACCCCTCCAATTCAGGCTGCTTCTGATGGCGTTTACTCCTCTTAACCCAGAGCTGTATCCTTCGCATTTTCAAATTAATGTTAATATCACAGTTAGTATCATTAGAAAAGTATATCACTGGGTAGCGTAATTGATAAGTACACTGATTCACTCAGTACATTTCAAGAACAAGTAGATCCAACTTTAGGTAATTTGTGTTCTCCAGTGATTGACATAATTGAGAAGTTATTATGTAACTACATTTAGATGTAAACCGAATTTATTTAGACCTTACCTCCCTTTTAGTATTAGTGAACAGTTCTGGCTCACATTTTATTGACTTATTAGCACTGTAATCTTCAGATTGCAAAATTCGTAGACCTCCAAAGGCCTTGTTCTCACTGAGTAATTTGGGGACTCCTCAGCGACCATCTTATCCTCCCTGAGAAATCCCTCTGTCAATATTAACTCTCCCTTTCTTGATTGTAAAATGCTTTCTCCTCCTTAGGTGGGGGGGAAATTTTTGCTATTGGTACCTTTACGTAAGTTTCCAGACCAAGTTACACATTTTTCAAAGGAAGCTTGTAAAAACGACATCATTTTTGTATTTGATATGAATTTGAACAAGGATGGCTACGGGGAGAAGATTTTGTGGAAAAGATCCTTTAGGTGAGCTCCGCTGTGAGGCTTACATCTTGATGTAGTGTCGAGGTCTTCAAGAGCACCTCTTAGAGAGCCAGGGGATGGTTTCCCTGAAGCTGAGAGAGCGTGGTGGTCTGGTCCAACTCCTACGTTAGGATGCTGATGTGGCCTGCGCTGCATGGAGCAGCAGCAGAGCTCTAGGGAGTGGCCGCTGTCCTGATGGCACGCCAAAGGTACATGGATCCCAAAGACCTTTTGTTATATTTCCTAAATGAACCAATGGATGTTCTTTTTATAAAGGGATCATGCCAAGGAGGTAGGAAAGTCGCCAGTAAGAGGCTGTGGGGTGTAGCACTGGGTAGGGAAGCTGAGCGTCAGGAGTGGCCAGCTGCAGGAGAGGGACTGCCTACGTTAGGAAAGCCTGAAAGGAGGAGCCCACCGGGGATGTGAGTTCTAAAGAACCTGTAAAAGTGCCCTGAGCAGAATTAGCTCTTGCCACCTCCATGAACAAGAATCCATCTTTTAAAAATGTTAAGCAAGAAGATCTTTATGGCCCCATAATCCAGTGATCTCAGAAATGACAAATAATACATCAAAGTATAATCGATGGAAAGAAGTGTGTGGAAAAGGAATTGGAATCTACCTTTTACAGGATGTAGGTTCTCTCTGATACCAGCAGCAGGTAAGAGATTTAGAGGCTTTTCATTGCTGCGTGTTCAAAAAAGTCACAGGGACAGCCCGCAGTCTTATTCTGAGAGCTAGTGAAGGGATTGCTCTCCTGAGCAGACGTAATGGGACAATGGGAGTAAAAGTCTAATGGCTGTTAAGTTCCAGGGTCCCTGCTGTTCAAATAGCCTGTTACCGTGACACTGTCAGTCCCCAGAGTTCTCACTTGGTTAAAACTGATTCGTAGCTGGTGGCAAAGCATGAGATGAATATTCTTCTCCCTTTTGTGTTAAATCCTCTAGAAAGATCCCAAAGGATTTTTCTCCTCCTCCTTTTCTTAATGTTTTGTTTAATTCCTCCATGTTTTACAAAGTTTAATGGAGGAGCTTCTATAGTTTTTGCTTAGAGCTTTCTTCATCTCAGGCCCTTAGGGCTGAGCTCAGATTTGAGAAATTCCTACCACACAGAGTGAGCTCAGAACTGCAGTTCTCAGATGCCTGAGGCTTGATTTCTCAGAGACTTCCTCCTTGTCGCTGCATAGGCTTTCACGAAAGGACAGTGCATTTCACCAGCTATGTTCAGGTGTATGTTGAATCACTTTAAACAGTCTTTTCAGAGGCCCAGTCTGGTCGGGCGCTGAGCTGTCTAGATGTTCCTGCAGAAGAACTCTTCAATTCAGACTGCATACCTTTCAAGGGGAAAAGATCTACCTACTACTACTTGTTGAAAGATACTGCTTACTATTTTTCTTTAACAACATTTTCAGATACATTACTTAACTCCCACACCCTACAGTCGATTTTGCAGACCTGTTCCTCACCATTATACACAGTACAGTGAACTCCATAGCTGTCCCATGCCCAGGAGGCACAGCTAGTAAACAGGAAAGCAAGCGTAGTTAGTACTTTTGCACTTTTGGTTGTTAGTGAACAGGGACTAGAGTCAGTAATGGGTTTAGTGGCCTCCTGCAAAGAGTTGCCTGGAGGTGAGCAACCTGGGCAATGCCTCCAGGAGCCCAGGCTTTATGGTCACTTTTCCCAAAATCTGTAGCATAGATGTATAGATACTTGTGGTGCTTATCCCCAGGCTTGTTGTAAGCCAGTGGTTGCGTTGTGGCTGTCACATTTTCTGCATCAAGTTCATATTTCAGGCAGAAGGCAGGTCGCTTGGAGGAAAAGAACCCATTAGTTTATCCCACTTACAAAGCCTTTTCAGGTCAGCCATGGTGGAGTGGTAACATAATGCTCCATGATGCTGAGGCCATATGGCAAAGTCCTGGGTTAGTGTCCCAAGGTCTCCCTGTCTGTGCCAGATGCATATGTCTGCCCGTGATCCTGCTGACTGAGGCTGGGTCATGGTGAGAAGACCATTTTGGAGATACTTGTCTCTACCTTGAAATAAATAAGTGGGGACCAGCAGGTGGTGTGGAGGTTAAAGCAGCTGGATCCCACAAAGTTCACTGTGCTGTTTGAGTCCTTGACCTTTGAGCTAAAAAAAAAAAACATGCTGGGCACATGCATGCATTCATCCTTCCTAGGGGGTGAGCTTCTCTTTCTCCAGCAAGCATTCATGCTCTTTAGTAAACTGAAAATGAATGAAAGAACTTTATTTAAAACAAAACAAAAGCTTTCCAAAGGTCACCAAGTAAAATTTCCTGTCATAGGACCATAGTTAAAAGTAGGGCTGGAGATGATTTTTTTTTTTTAAAGAGAGGTTTTTGCTATAGGGCACATGCACTCGCCAGAGAGACAGAGACAGAGAGACAATGAGAAATCACCCTTCCCCCCTTCCCAGGGAGGATGACCATCCTGCAATTCTTTCTCCTTCTGTCTTCCCTCAGGATTTTGGGCATGCACTTAAACGGGTCTGGTGTGAATTTCAAGGTGTCAGGTCTGGGACTCAAACTGTGGTCGACTATGTGGCAGTCCAGCGACATAACCATTACGCCATCTGCTGGTCCCAAGGGCTGGGGATGTATTTAAACCTGACACGTTGGCAATTCAAATGGTGTTGACCAGGGCATGCAAAGAATCTTATCTTCAAGGCCACTCCCCATTTTACTGTGATAGACAGTTTTGCCCCAGTCTGGTCAGTGACTGCTAGATTGTTAAGTAATGTAGATTACCTTTTTCTGTATTGTGCAAGCATAGAAAAGCTTTGATTGTAGCATTTTTCCATGACTTCTTTTTTTAGCTGTTTATAGTTGTATGCAGTTTTTCCCCTTGTTGTCAATTATTGTTACAAACTGTTTGTAAAACATCTGAATTTCTAGGTATACCTTGATTATAAATCAAGTTAGCAAAATCAGCCATTTTTTATTTTTACTACAAAGTATATTTTCATCAAAAATTTAATCCATTTGTGTTTATGAAATGTTTACAAGTACTTTGTGATGATGAGACTAAATTCTGGAGGTCATATATAAGCATCCCTAACAAAGGCAAAATTCAGATCAGAGCTGCATTTTTTTTCCACATTGCTTTGTTTTTTATTTTCATTTGTGGTATATACACTTGACATAAAATGTATCACTGTAATTGTTTCAAAGTGTACAATTCAGTGTCATTAAGTAAACTTAGAGGCTAAACACTGAATATGTTGCAATTATCTAGTTCCAAAACCTTTTCACCACTCTAAACAGAAACTCCTAGTCCCTTAAGTAGCACATCTTAAACTTTAAAAAAAAATTTTTTTTAATTTAATTTTATTTAGTTTGTTAATTTTTTTGTTGCTGTTAGTTTGTTATCTTTTTATTTAGTTCCTTTCCCTCTCTCCTTCTCTGGGTGTTTGAGTGTTTGATTTGCTGCCATCATTTGGTGAGCACACACTCTGGGAGGGAGAGAGGGAAAGTAAAAAATAACCACCTTCCCTCCCCCCAGGGGTTTGGCCACACCACAATCCCTTCTCCATTTTCCTCTTATAATTTTGGGCATGTATGCACATTCACCTGGCATGAGTTACAAGCTGCCAGATCTAGAACCCAACATAGGACCAGCAGTTAGTGTAATGGCTATGTCGCTGGACTCCCACATAGTCGACCGCGGTTCAGGTCCCCGACCCGGTGGCTTAAACTCACGCCGGGCACGTGTGCGTGCGTGCCCAAGATCCTGAGAGGAGAATGGAGGAGAAGGGATTGCAGCGTGGCCATCCCCCCTGGGGGGTGATTTCTCGCTTTCTGTCTCTCTCTATCTGTCTGGCGAGCGCACACGCCCAATAGCAAAAACCTCTCCAGAAAAAGAAAAGAAAAAAAAAAAGAACCCAACTGCCGTTGACTGACTGCTTGGGAGTCCAGCACCTTAACCACTACGCCACCTGCTGGCCCCATCCTCAGGAAATTTTTAAGAAGGAAAGATACAGAGACATCCCTCCAACCCCCACTCCTGAGGTCCTCACTCTGTGGTATACCCACTCCCCCAGCCAGCCCCAGATCAGTGGCATGCACATGCCTCGCATGTTAAAGGAAATCTGTGGAAAAGAACCTAGAACTTTCCCAGAAGGTCAGCCTACAGAGAGTTGTGTTACTGCTGTGTCACCATCTGGCCTCAGTCACAGAGTCTCTTATATTCAAAGGTACAACTCTGGATTCTTTTTTTTTTCTTTTTTCTTTTCTTTTCTTTTCTTTCTTTTTTTTTTTTTTTTTTGGAAGAGGTTGTTGCTATAGGGCATGTGCACTTGCCAGAAAGACAGAGAGAGAAAAAGAGATAGAAAGTGAGAAATCACCCCCCAGGGGGGATGGCCACACCACAATCTTTTCTCCTCCATTATCCTTTCAGGATCTTGGGCATGCACGCACATGCACCCGGTGTGAGTTTAAGCCACCAGGTCCGGGACTTGAACCGCGGTTGACTACGTGGGATTCCAGCGACATAGCCATTATGCTAACTGTTGGTCTCCAACTCTCGATTCTTCAACTGTCTTCCCTCCCCCCCTCCAAATATATCCTGTTGGTGGTGCTGTCCTCTCATTGGATAAAACATTTTAAAATTTATAGAAAAAGATTAATGTTGTCAACTGTAACTAATTTGAGTGTTCGATTTGCTGCTGTAATTTGGAGAGTACACTCTCCTTAGTGGGTCCTGCCATGCTCTGGATGATTGCTACCGAATGGATGGACTCGAGCAAGGTCAGCTTCAATGGAGCACTTGTTAGAAATACAGAATCTCAGGCTTACTCCAAACCCACTAAATGGGAACTTGCATTTCAATAAGATCTCCAGATGTTTCTGTGTATGTTAAAGTCTGAGTAGTTGTGACCTGGAGAATTACATATCAAATCATCTCTGATACCAACATTCTTGTTGCTGTTGGTTGGGTAGAATTTCAGCCTTTAGTGAACAGACAATGAACCAATGATCTACTTGGTTTAGTGCCAACTACAATAATGTCACACAGTGAGCTGTCATCTGGCATTATTGGGAGGTGGTGTATAGGCAGCCAATTTGTCAGCTCTGTCCGGGTCAGCATCCTGCTTAGAGAAACATTGGTGGGCACCATGGATTCCTATTTCAGAACCGACAGAAACAAAAGGGAGGGTAACATTTTTCTTGGAACACAATTTTTCCTCCCTTCCCAAAATATCATGAGTAATATATGGGGTAAGGAAAATATGGGAGTTGGATCATACTTTTTAAAAAAGATATTCTGGCCCAATTTAATTAAGTGCAAATGACCTTAGTTGGAATTTTCTGTGATAGTATTTTGAATACGTATTTGTGACGGTGGGATTTCCCATTGTGTTCTAATCACATGAAGTGGGCATGTTACCAAAGTGCCTGAAGTCTGAATTTCCATGGCTGTGGGTGGAGACCAATAACACCTACCTGCAGGGCTGAGGATTAAAGGGAGGAGTGTACCCTCTGAGGGTAGCCCAGTTAACTTTTGTCAGTGTTCTCATGCCCACTCTCTTTAGGTTATTATACAAGGTTTTAATTATGCAATGTATTTGAGTTCTTGAAAGTAATAAAACTTTTTTTTTTTTTTGAGAGGTTTTTGCTACAGGGCACGTGCGCTCACCAGACAGAGACAGAAAGCAAGAAATCACCCCCCCCCAGGGGGGATGGCCACACCGCAATCCCTTCTCCTCCATTCTCCTCTCAGGATCTTGGGCACGCACACACGCACCTGGCGTGAGTTTAAGCCACCGGGTCCGGGACTCAAACCGCGGTCAACTGCATGGGAGTCCAGCAATATAGCCATTACGCTAACTGCTGGTCCTGAAAGTAATAAAACTTTTTAAGAAAACTGCATAAAAATACGGAACTTTTATCCACAAAAACACCGAAGAAACCTAATTTGAAAGTAATCATCCACATCGGTAGTACATTATACAAAAACTCCAAACTATTAGGTTGAGGGATTTTTTTTTTTGTCCAGAAAGTATCTGAGGAATCATTTTTATATAAGCATCCCACGACTCTTCTGTAAGCACAGATGGCCTTTGTCTCAGGGAGCTCACATCCTGCCATCCATGGAAGATTGTGTCCTTACTGTTTGCTGCTCTTGCAAGGGGTCACTCACAGGGATTTCTTGTCTTTGCCACCTCGGTGCTGGGCACCCCGCGTCTGTTGGTGAGTTTCTCCTTTTTCTGATCCACTGGGAAAGGAGGGAAAGAAGCATTCCCAGCTTAAATGCTTCCATTATAAATGGTTTAAATATACCAAGACCTAATTTGGGCACATGGCAAATATATCCCTTCAATGGGAAAATGCCTTCTATGCCTCCTGTGCTTTAATCATCATTCAAGATGAGAACTGACCTGGGGGGTAAACTTTTAGAATAAAATCCACATGCAAAAGGGAGGGATTTCTTTTTCTAATTGATCAAACAGGCCATTTGATAGATCATGTTTATTTTAGAGGACTTGGAGGTAGGTCTCTTCTATCCCCTTGGTTCTTTCCCCTACGCGTGCAGTTCCAGTGTGTCCTGGGGGATCGACCCAGCAGCCTCCAGCCCATCCTGGTAATATGGCCTCTCTAGCTAAGGGTGTCTCTGTGAGCTCCTGCCCAGGCCACTCAGCATGATACCCCTGTCAGGGACATGACCGTAGATGGCATAGTTGGGCAAATGGCAAGGCTCTGGGTTTGGGACATTTTCTTTACTCTGACAGACCTGAACAAGGAAGGCTAGAGTGTGACAACTGCTCTTGTACAGCCAGCAGGAGAACAAAGCTGACATTCTGGGCAGCAAATCAGAATGAAAGAACCTGGATCTTTGGTGATATTTTTGGATTTCTGGATTAGGCAAACCTAAAGCATCTTTTACCCACTATTTTCTCTAACTATGTGATCCAATATATTTCTGGTTTGCTTAAGCCACATTGGATTTTCTGCCTTTTGATGTCAAAAAGTTTGTAACTGGGACCAGCAGGTGGTGTGGTGGTTAAGGAGGTAGACTCCCACATGGCCAACCATGGTTTGAGTTCCAGACCTGGCTGCCTGAAGATCACACAAAATAATTTAGGATCTTGTCACATAGGAAGGTTATGAATTCCATTTTGATTGGAAAGGATAGTTAAGAGTGTTGTACACTAGGGACCAGCAGTTAGCGTAATGGCTATGTCGCTGGACTCCCACGTAGTCGACCGCGGTTCATGTCCCGGACCCGGTGGCTTAAAACTCACGCCGGGCGCGTGTGCGTGCGTGCCCAAGATCCCGAGAGGAGAATGGAGGAGAAGGGATTGCAGCGTGGCCATCCCCCCTGGGGGGGTGATTTCTCGCTTTCTGTCTGTTTCTCTGTCTCTCTCTGCCTGTCTGGCGAGCGCACGCGCCCCTATAGCGAAAACCTCTCAAAAAAAAAAAAAAAAAAAGAGTGTTGTACACTAGAATGTCTGACAAACTTTATCCAATGTGGCAACTAACTATGATTCTTCATAGGTCTTGATTATCTTTCATTATTGATTAAATTCCCTCTCTTCTAGTCATTGCTATTTGAAAAAGATGTGGTGCCCTCCAGGGCCATGTAGAGGCACAGGATGTGGGTTGGATGGAAGCAGACTTGTTGGAAAATAAATTCCTTTCACTGAAACAGGCCGAACCTGAATCCAAGTAATGGTTCTGAAATATGACATGGGGAGATTCTGAGTTGGGATGCTGAGCAGCCAGCTGGACTCCTTTTTCACTGGAAGAAGAGCAGGAGGAAGTACGCTGCTTGCTGTCACAGCCGACTGGAATGTAGGTTTTCTGTCCTTGAGATGCAGGCTGCTGACAGCATCTAGCTCTATGGTTTTTGGATATTGCCACATCCCAGTTGTCTGAATGTCTTTGCTTTTGACTCTTGATGTTTAGTCTCTGCTATAAATGCAACATTAAAAAACGTTTTTATCCAGAATGGAAGTTGAGGTTTGTACACTCTACTGATTTTTATTCCCAGAGGGCATGTGTGCTCCCCAGAGGTGGGAGAAGGAAAGAGAAAGCACCCCCACCCTCCCATGGGGCACAGTCACACTGTAGTCCATTTTCCCTCCATTCTTTCGTCCTTGTCCGGATTTCGAGCATGCGTATTCTTGTGCCCAGCATTTATCAAGAAAAGATTCAATCTGGATTCAAACCATGGTCAGCCTTGTGGGATCTAGCTCCCTTAACCACTTAGCTATGGGGCAGCCCATGGTTTATACACTTTGAAACAAATAGGACCAACCTGTTGTTAAAAGTTCACAGTTTTAGGAACCAGCAGTTAGTGTAATGGCTATGTCGCTGGACTCCCACGTAGTCGACCGCGATTCGCGTCTCGGACCCGGTGGCTTACAACTCACGCCGGGCACGTGTGCGTGCGTGCCCAAGATCCCGAGAGGAGAATGGAGGAGAAGGGATTGCGGCGTGACCATCCCCCCTGGGGGGTGATTTCTCGCTTTCTGTCTCTATGTCTCTCTCTGTCTGTCTGGCGAGCGCACGCGCCCTATAGCGAAAAACCTCTCAAAAAAAAAAAAAAAGTTCACAGTTTTAGAGAATTTTAATACTTCATCTTATTTATTATTGTTATTTTAATTTGCTATAGGGCACATGTGTTCACCAGAAAGAGAATGAGAAAGAAAATGAGAAAACAAGCCTCCAGGTCTGGGACTCGAATAGCCGTTGGCCATGTGGAAGTCCAGTGCCTTAACCACCATGCCACCTGCTGGATGCAGGAGAATTTTTATACTTTATTAGAGAATGCTACTTGGTTCATTCTATTAACTTATGACTGCTGTACAATATTTTAAGAAGATGTAGATAAGATAGTGTTCTGGTTTTCCAATGCTTTGTAGAAAACCAACCCAAATATTAGTGAATTGAAATGACACCATTTAGGCAGGACTCAGCTGGGATAATTTCTCTTTGTTCCACTTGGTGTCAGCTAGGTTAGGTAGAAGGCTGGGCTTTAGTCATTCAAAGGTTCACTGAAGTATGTCCTGGTTGATGCTGAGAAGACTTAAACACTAGGCAACTGACATTGGGTTCTTTGGGCATTTCTGCATGTGATCTGTCCAATGGGGTCCCTCAGGGTAGCCAGTCTTCTTCTTCCTTTTTTTGTTTTTTGAGAGGTTTTTTGCTATAGGGCACATGCGTTCGCCAGAAAGACTGAGAGAGACAGACAGAAAGTGAGAAATCACCCCCCAGGGGGGATGGCCATGCTGCAATCCCTTCTTCTCCATCCTCCTCTTGGAATCTTGGGCACACATGCACACGTGCCCAGAGTGAGTTTAAGCCACCGGGTCCGGGACTTGAACTGCGGTTGACTACGTGGGAGTCCAGTGACATAGCCATTACCCTAATTGCTGGTCCTAGGGTAGCCAGTCTTGTTACATGTAAAATAAGAATGTCCAAGGTTCATGTCCCCAGCAAACTAGAGCCAGGTAGAAGCTGTGTTGTCCACTTTGATCTTGCTCTGAAACTTACTTGGTGCATTGCTACTGTTTTATTTATGCCTGAGATGAGTCACTACAGCTGGTCAGTATTCACCAGGAGGAGAATTGGGCCCTATCCCATGATAGGAGGAGTGTTAATGAATTTGCAGACTTTTAGTTTGCCATAGGGTACATGCATTCTCCTGACAGACAGTGAGAGGGAAAGTGAGAAATCACTCTCCGGGGATGATGGCCATGCCACAATCTCCTCGTCTCCATTCTCTTCCTAGGACTTTGGGCACACATGCACATGCACCCAGTGTGATTTTCAAGCCACCAGGTCTTGGACTCAGCCAAGTAGGAATCCAGTGCCTTAACCACTGCGCCACCTGCTGGTCCTTCTTGCAGACATGTTTTAAAATGAGGGAGGTGGACATTAAAAGAAAATCTACTGAATATCATTAGAGAGTGGAGACAGCTTCTTGCATATGATGTTGTCTCAAGGTCTCATAACACAATCTTAAGTTAGGAAAATCAGATACGATATCCATTTTCTAATAGTTGACCAAGTTAGTGCTTCTGGTATGGTAGGCACTGTTGTTACTCCTTTATATATGTATGTACCCTCATGCACGATACACATAATCTCATTTGTTTCTCTCAAGCCATTATTTATAGCTTTGTGAAATTCCTTTCTTACTTATGATTAATTGTTTTACATTCTGCCGCTGACAAGATTTACCCTTGGGTAGATGACAGGCTTGGTCAGGTACACAATACTCAATCTCAGGTCTATTTCATAGCCACTATACTGTACTTAGTTCACTCCAAGCATTCCTCTTATGGGTCATCTCTGATTACTAGAAAATTTTCCTTTATATGTGTCAAAATTTAGTCTATCCATTTTTTTTTTTTTTTTTTTTAATCTGTGCTGTTTAAATTGGTTGAGTACCAGGCAAGTTCCTGATGTCCAGATTGTGGTGCAGCTTTAGTTTGTGCAGGGAGACAGCTACAGAAGTCATACCTGGAAGAATACATGTTTGAGTCCTGGACTGGCGTCTTGAGAAACACACTAGGCGTATATGCATGTGTGCCTAAAATCTCAAATGGAGGGAGAAATGGAGAAGGGGTTGTGCTGTCGCCCTAATAGGAAGTGCTTTCTTGCTTTCCCTCTCTCTGGCCAGGGCATGTGCCCTCTGGCAAATTAAAACAAAGCAAAACAAAAACCAGCTGCCCTTCTAGGAAGAAGGTTAGAATTATGCAGACCTTTGGAATGTAGAAATACAAAATTTTTCATCATTCCAGATTAAATGTCAATTTCTACGTCTGAAATTGATCATGCAATGTTGATGACATTGAGAGAACTATGAGTTAAAGAATGTGAACTATAGTGGAAATTATTATGTTCAAATCAGTAAGAATTTATGTTCGATCGTTCCCTCCGCCTTTCCTAATAATTTAAAATCAAAGGTAAACTTTGGCATAAAATGGTGACTGTGAAACTTTTTGGGTAACCAAGCTTTTGTTGCTTTTTGGTGGTTGTTTTGTTGTTGCAGAGTGGTTAGGCTTCTTTTTTAAATATAAAAGCTATTTAATATGTAAGCTTTTTAAAAAAATTAAACAAAATGAAAGACTTTGAAATACATATGCAGTTCATGTATCTATTTTTTCAGAGAGAGTGTACACATACTCTTAACAGGTTTTCAAAACCACTATCCATCCCAGCCAGCTTCAGCCAGCCTCCAGATCATGGGCACATGCATGCCTGGCACACTCAAGAGTTGTCCAGATGCAAACTTCAAATCTCCCCTTGTGGATCATCTTTACAGAGCTTTCCACTTCACCACTGCATAACTACCTGGCCGCAAATATTCATGAATTTTTTCAAAGACTATTGAGCATATAATGTCTGGAACTTAAACATTTCATCATTTTCAACTTTTCCCTGCATAAAACCAACTTGAATATTACTGATTTCTATTTTATGTGCTCTGGAGGCAAATAAATCATATCATGAATAAATGATTGCTGCTAGCAAAATATTTCTGGTTTGTAGAAATCTACAAATCTCATGCCTTGAGTACAAGAATGTTCAGGATTATAAGTTTCTCATATTTTTATTAGTAGTTACTAAAACCTCTTTATTTTGAAATTATACGAATTGATAGAAAACTTTAATGTGTAGCACTAGGAACTTTCATAGATCACTCACCAAGATTCATCAATTGTTTACATTTTTGCCAAGTTCACACTGTTTCTCTTGAGAATAAGTTTCAAGTTTCATACTTTTTTTTTAAAATCCCCCCCAAACATTTAAGTGTGTTATTACCTGAGAGAAATTTCCTCTACAGTGTAATTCTCTAAATAGGAAATTTAATACTGGTAATATGCTGTTACTAGACTTTTTTTTTTTTTTTTTAAACTTGCTAATTGTCACAGTGGAAATTTTTTCTTGGCCTTGGACATGAAATTCTGGGATGATTTCTTAGTCTTCCTTTATTGACATCTTTGGAAAGTTTGGGTGAGCATGTTGCAGGAAGTCCCTCATTTGGCTTTAGTGTGATTTTCCTTTTGAATAAATTTGAGTGGTGCATTCTGGGCATGAATTAAGGCAACTGATCTTAATCACTTGAATATCATAGTGGTATCTACTAGGCTTTCTCTGCTATTAGGTTATCCTTTCCTTCAGTGGAATTAGTAAGTCTTTTGTGAGGGAAGACACTAAATGTACTGGGTTGTTGGAAAAGTCCTGATGTATTTTGTGTGCTTTTCTATGCAAAAATGCATCATTATTAAACAGAACTCAAGCAAAGGTGAAGTCAAATGAGTAAACAGAATGAATGTCCGAGGTCCTATAGCAGGTACTAGAGAGGGGCAAGGAGCCTAGGTCTCAACATCTCAGGACCAATCAACAGCACCATGTTAAAGTACTGTCCTCTGATTTCATCTGGCATGAGCTTATGTACGGTTTAATGCTCACCACCTCACTATTACCCAACAGATGGCACAAAAATCACCACATGTCTCTTCAACTGAGAACTATTTCTCAAGGGAAAAGGTGTCCCTTGTTAAATGTATTAAGAGCTATTCAACTTTGTAGGGTAAAAGACTGATTAAAGAAAATAAGACATCTACGGGATTGTTGGAATCATCATGAGACATCAAGGTTTTTTGTTATAGGGTGCCTGTACTCGTCAGAGAGGGGAAAAGTGAGAAATCAGCCCTGAAAGGGAGGTGGTCATGCTGCTGTCCCTTCTCCATTTCCCTCTTGTGATTTGAACATGCACACACATGTGCCCAGCATGATTTTTGAGCCTCTCAGTCCAGTTCATGAACTGTGGTCGGCCATGTGGGAATCCAGCGCTTTAACCACCATGCTGCCTGCTGACTCCTCGTGTTCCCTTTATTCTCCTCTTGCTTTTTTGTTTTGTTTTTGATTGTTTTTAAATTTAAGGTAATGTGTGATTTTTTTTTTTTTTTTTTTTTTTTTTTTTTAATTTTCATCATGCTGTTTTGTAACAGCTTTGTTAAATGCTGCGAGTTCCTCTTTAGGATGTGATAATGTAAAAAGAAACAAGAAAGAAATGATTTTGCTTGTTTAAAGGAAATAGAAGTATTTATTCTTCATTGAGGATCAGCTCTTGAGTCGTTAGTCCCTGACAAGAACTGAATGGACTTGGGTTAATCGATCGCCCAGCCTAATCTCTAGGAAGCCATCTTGATCTCCATCTCCTTTTTAGTTAGTTTTGCACTGACTCTCATTGTTTTAAGACTATTTTTAATTGTTTTCCTACTGCCTTTAGAAAACCCCTCAGGACCAAGGCCATCCATACAATAAATGAGGAGAGCTCCATAATTAAAGTACAAGTTTATTTTGTAAAAAATCTTTCTTTGAAATCCATGCTTAGTTTTTTTTTTTTTTTTTTTTTTTTTTTTTTTTTTTTTTTTTTATGTCTTTCCAAGTATCAGAGCTCTATTTATGCATCGTGCATTATCTATAGAACACAACTGTAGCATGGTAGCCATCCATCCCTTTGTTTCTAGCAAGGTAGTAAGCAGGTCGGACGTTCTGAGTTTTTGATGAATTAAAGGGAGTGTGAAATGGACAACTCTAGACAGACATTCTTATGGCATTGGAGTTCCTAAGGTGTGCTTGGCGTCATCTGCACATCCTCAATCTGTCTCTTCGAGATTTTTATGATCTTTTTTAGAAAAAATGATTAATGGTAAACAAGGTCTTCTTTCTTAATAAAAAAATTAATGCTCCGAACTTTTTCTATGCCCGATAAAGATGAGAATGAGTGACTATGAACACAGGGGTTAATTGGAATAAACACTATAACTTCCACTCACAGGCTCAGTAGAAACACACTTGATAGGATCAGCTGTGAAGGAAATCGCAAACAGTAACATGAAAATATTTGCAGTAAGGTCCTGAGCTCACACTGAGCAGAAGCCCCATTACCTAGTGACACAACTGGGTGTCACCTGAGTCATTGCAGTAAAGGGTGACTGATAATTAGGCTGTGGGTTTAAATTTGTGTCAAGTAATCCATGATTCTTGAGAAACAGGAGCTAACTAAGGGCTAGAGTGATTTCTGAGACTTTGCCTAGAAGGAGAATATGATGCCAGACCTTTTTTTTTTTTTTTTTTTTTTTTGGAGAGGTTTTTCACTATAGGGCGCGTGCGCTCGCCAGACAGACAGAGAGAGACAGAGAGATAGAAAGCGAGAAATCACCCCCCAGGGGGGATGGTCATGCCGCAATCCCTTCTCCTCCATTCTCCTCTCAGGATCTTGGGCACGCACGCACACGCGCCCGGTGTGAGTTGTAAGCCACCGTGTACGAGACGCAAACCGCAGTCGACTACGTGGGAGTCCAGCGACATAGCCATTACGCTAACTGCTGGTTCTCATGCCAGACCATTTTGCCAACTGTTAGATGCATCTTGTGGCCCATTGGCCTGGGTTTCTCTGTTTAAGCTAGAATTCAGATTAAAAGTAAAAATATGGGCCCAGCTGTGCTGGCACACACTAAGGCTCTGTGCTCTACAGGCCAAGACCGCATAGGAGGGCCAGGCTCAATTTCTGGTTCAACCAAGCAAGATGTGGTGTCTTGGACCTGTAACCCCAGTGATGTGGAAGGTTTATGCAGGAGGATTGGGAGCTTGGTATTGGCTGGGCAACATAGAGAGCCCATGTCTGAAAGAGGTGGTGGTGCACACCTGTGGTGCACACCTCCAGCTGGGAGGCTGATTCTGGGGGATCACAACATAATGGGACCGTCTTTAAAAAAATATATATATACATACATATATATATATATATATATATATATGTATGTATATACACACACATATATAAACTGGTCTTTAAATGACATTGTATGCAGTAGTTATCAAAAAAGTAACTTAAGTCTAAAAAATAGGAAAGAACTTTTGAAAGAACATATTGAATGTGTATAACACATGCCCTTCATGATCTTTTAAAATATCTATAAAATGTTTAACTTTTGCTACAAACGGTCAGGTGTCCTTTACAAGTCACATCATGAAGAAGTTTAAGCAATTCTTCCTTTGTGTGTTTTGCCTCCGCTCACCTCAGGTATACCGCACATGTCAGTGATGATGGTTTTCTGTTGCCGGGATTTTCAGAGGAGACCGAGTTTGAAAATGATCCTGTCTTTTGAGCATTTCCTCCTATGGGTGGCTCAACAGATTGCTCAAGGTGTCCCATTTTGAGCACAAACAATATGAAGACCTTGGTATTCAGTGCACAACGAACAAGTTGAATATCTCTTAGCTAAAATGCTTAGGTCCTAAAGTATTCCAACTTTTGGAGTATTTGCACGTACATAATGAGAAACATGGGATGGGACCCTGTCTAAACACAAAATTTATTTATATTTTTGTACACCTTATACTCATAGCCTGAAGGTAATTTTATGCAGTATTTTTGTATTACAGTGTTTGGAGTGTGACCTGTCATATGAGGTCAGGTATGAATTTTCTACTTGTGGCAACACATTGGCACTCAAAAAGTTTTAGATTTTGGACCATTTCAGATTTTTGATTGTTGGATTAGGGGTGCGCAGCCACATGCTAACCTGAATTGTTTGACTTTGTAAGGCTAATAACAATGTTTACTATTGTTGCGAATTTTCTTTGACCATGTCAGTTGATTTGAGGACATGTCCAAGACAGAAAATATGTGCGAGACCACCCCACCATGTGCTGCCACTTGAAGGGTTAAAAAAAGCGAGACAGAGAGGGAATTTACATTAAAGAAGGTAGCTGAGGTGTTCATTTTTAAAGATTCTGATATTGTGGTAGAATTCCTGTAAAGCTGTGCATCTTTTGAACCAGCACTTGGCGTGTTGGTTAAGGCGCTGGACTTCCACATCGAATCCTGAACCTGGCAGTTTGTTTTCTCCTTCCCCGACTCTCTGTCTCTCTCTTTGTCTCTGATGAGTGCAGGTTCCCTGTAGCAAATTTAAAACTGATAAATAAAAGTAAGTAATTCTTTTAAAAAACAAAACAAAACAAAACAAAATGAAAAAAAAAAACAAACTGTGAATCTCCTATGAGGGTAACGTTTTGCTTCTTGATAATATAGAATATTATTTAAAATTGTCCCCAAACTGGTGATAAATTGTTAAGAGGTAATCCCTGAGTGAGGACAGACATGAGTTCATTTTAGTCCAATTAGGCACATAATCCTATGTTACTGCTTGGTGGACTCGTAAGTGTTTGTATAATTTTAAACTCTTTGGGCTTCAATTTCTTTACTACTAAAAGGGACAAAATTATATTGTCTCTGTGTTTCCTGTTAGCTCTAGATTATTTCCCATCTAGTATAATCTTGACGTGAAAAGTAGATTCAATTTACAGATACACAGTGAAATATAATCCCTTGACAAATAAAAACATACACTTTTGTGTAAATAGACATTTCCTCTGTAATTAGATGACATCAGATGTGATAAATGTGGGGTACCACTCAAGTTAATCCCGACATAAACAGTTTCTTTCTTTCACCTTAGAAAAGAGTTGCTTCAACTTTATTAGCCCATGTCTACATACAGTTATAGATAAAAGCTACAAATATTTGGGTTTATTTGCTGGGAAGTTCTTGGCAGATAATGCCAAAAGGGTTTTTCCACAGTTTTCTTTTGTTGCTTTCTGCTTTGTACAGGAGTTGAGTTCAATTTCAGGGCAGAATGTCCCCTCAATTCTCAGTGGATTCACTCTTCTTGCACAGTGGATTTAAAAACCTCAAGAGATAAAACACTTTCATGAGTAGTAATGGCATGGGACATAAATATGTGGAGCCTCCGTAGAATAAAATTTGTGTTCCTTTGTCACTATGATTCTGTGTTTCCGTGATTGGTGATGTGGATAAAATCTACATTTCATAACTTGGTTTAAAGGCAGACATGCTGTGGACCCAGTGTTCATCTCTGGCCACTCTCCAGTGCCTTCACGGTGTATTGTCATTCTAGTATTCTTTCTGTCCCATCCATTTATCAAGCACGCCTCTGACTTAGGGCACCTGTACATGCTGTTTTCTGTACCTGAAACCCCTTCCTCTGGATCTTTCAGTAGGGATTGAGAAGCTAGAGATTCTTAGAATTGCTGTCAGTTCCGCGGTCCTTCTTCGTTGAGGACTTTGCTTAGCAACCTGATTTTGCTATAATTTTCTATGACATCAACTTATTTTGTTTTTGTCATGGTTCTTATCATTATCTGATGCTATCTTGCTTACTGTTTTTGCTTATTTGTCTCTTGCTGAATTGTAGTAGATAAGCTGCCCCAGAGCAGAGCCTTTATATTTTCTTGAAAATTATTAAGTTACAGGTGTTTTATTGACTTGTCGGAAAAGCCATGACACATTTTTATGTACAAAAGCATAGAAATAAATACAACATGACTTTTCTGACCACCCAATATTATAATCTAATGTTTGAGATATTGTAACTAAATCAGAAACATCTAGTTTTGGTTTATGAGTACTTCATTTGTGATTAATTTTACACTTTCATCTGAAAGGATATGAAGAATAGTTTGTGTGTTGCTTCTGGTTGCTCAGTAACTTTATGTAATTTATTTTTCTTTTAGAAGTTTTTGCTATAGGGCACATGGACTCAATGGAGAGACAGAGACAGAGAGAAAGTAAGAAATCATCCCCTGGAGGGATGACCATACTACAATCCCTTCTCCTCCATTTTCTTCTCAGTATTTCCAAACCTGTATGCACACACACCCAGCATGAGTTTGAAGCCGCTGGGTCTAGGACTTGAACCATGGTTAGTCACATTAGAGTCCAGTGCCTTAACCACCATACCACCTGCTCTCCCTTTTTTTTAAAAAATTTTTTTTGTTTGTTTTGTTTTTTTCATAAGGCACATGTGCTCACCAGAGAGAGACAGAGGGAAAGTGAGACATCACCTCCCAGAGTCCCAGAGCCAGAGGGAATGGCCAGGCCATAGTCCCATTTCCTCCATTCTCCTCTCGAGAATTCTGGGCATGTGTGCACATACACAAGCTCAGTGTGATTTTCAAGCTCCCAGGGCCAGGACTCGAATTCCAGGCAGCCATGTGGGGCCAGCGTCTTAGCCACTACACCACTTGCTGGCACCTTTATGTAACTTCTTGATCCTACACTCATCATAATCCGTATGTGTAAACTAAGAAGGGAAGCATTTTACCATGTTATCTTGGTACATGCTCGATCTACAATAAAGTAGTCATTAGTTCAGATAAGAACCGCTTCAAATTTTCCATGCCCCCCGCCCCCCACTGGTTCTGTCATTGGACTCTTGATGGCACGGAAAGTCCTATCAATGGATTGTCATGCTATCTTACAGGTCCCAAGGGCGAATTTTTCCCAGAACACAAGAAGCATGTTAATACCTATCAGTAAATCAGCACAAATAATCAGATTTACTAGTTGCTAAGAAGTATGGAGCAAAGTCTTCATAGGAGAAGCTATTGAAGTAATACGGTTTTATTTAAAGGCCAAAGGATGTGATAACGGGTGGCGATACTTAGGTTCTCTAGGAGTATGGTTGGTGAGGAGCTACAATGGGGGAGGGGAAGGGAAGGGTGGTGGTTTTGCTACATGTTCTGAATAAACACACTGGAATAAAAGGCCAAACAGAGCCTACCTAGGGATAGCTAAACTAGTAGAAGTTTCTGAAAACGTGTTGCCCACCTCACAATTTGACCTAGGCATGCCCTTGTTTTCACCTTTTGGCCCACATGCTCCAATTGTAACCTAGCAATGTAATTTAGTACCTTAGTAATGCAGATAGTATGTTCCCTGGCTGGTAAACTGAAAGACAACGCGAAGCTGTGTTTTTGATCTGTTATTTTTCCAGGCTTGTTTATAAGCCTAATTGAATTTTTGGCAAAGGGAAGCAAGGCATCTTCCAATGATAAGACAGCAGTCCATTTCTTATTTATCCCTAATAAATGTCTAGGGATAAGTTATTTTGCCACATAGTATTTAGCATGCTGATTTTCCCAACGCTGTCCCCCAGTGCTTATCAAGATCCTTTTACAAAATAGTAACGAGAATTGATAAAAAAAAATAAAGTTCCAGAAGGTAACCTCATCCATTCACTTTTTTAAAGTAGAAATAAAATTTAAGAGGTAATCAACCGTTTATTTATACGTGGAGTGCAAACCTAATCATTTGGCATACCCAAGAAGAAAGTGGTCCATATTCATTGTCTATTAAAATTTTCTTTGGGCGGCAGTAGGTAGTGGGAATCATAAGATTCCCACATGGCGGTTTGAGTCCTAGGCCTGTCAGCTTGAAAATCATGGTGGGTGCATATGTGTGCATGCCCAAAATCACAGGAGGAAAATGGAAGAGAAGGGATTAAGATGTGGCCATCCTCCCTAGGGGGTGATTTCTCACTTCTGCTTTCACTATCTCTCTCCAGTGAGCATATGTACCCTATGGCAAAAACCTTAAAAACAAAACAAAACACAACTTTCCTTTCTGAAAAAAAAAAAAAAATGAGAAGGACTTAGGCTGAATCTGTACAGTACAGGTTTTTCTTCAGTGGTTCTCTGGAACATCTCACATCCAATTAATATATGAATGAATAGACCATTGTTTGATATTGAAACTGGCATACGAATAGGAACATGACATTTAGTTTGCAGGAATGCAAAATCCGAAATTGTCAATCTTAAAATTTGAGTTCGATTTTGGTATTTTCTGTTCTCTACCTTACCATCTTTCAGCTCCTTCCCCTACCTCTTTCTTTATCCACACTCTCATCCAGTTGGCCTCTATCAAGATTTTTTTTTGTTGTTGTTGTTCAATAACTAGAGTGTCAGGTGCTTGTGCAGATCCTGTAATAAACAAAAATGAAAGCTGAGACCATATGCATTTCCTCAAGAATACTCATGATAGGAAAGGTGCATGGGTGCAGGGGAGTCTGTAGAGTCCTGTGATGTGCCTCGATAATGGTTGGTCACTGTCCTGTGGGAGTTTAAGGAAGGCCCTTCAAATTTAAACTGGAATATTAGAGAAGGCTTATGGAAGAGGACACTTGGGCCGAGGTTTAAAGGATGAGTAAGAGTTACTCAGATGAGGAATGGAAAAAAGTAAGCCAGGCAAGGAGAGTGACAGAAAAGGTCACATTGTGAGCTCAGGTTTATAAGATGTGTTTCGTGGGGACCAGCAGATGGTGTGGCGGTTACATTGCTGGACTCCCACATGGTTGACTACAGTTTGAGTCACAGACTGGGTTTCTTGAAACTCATGTCAGGTGCATGTACATCCGTGCCCAAGATATCCCGGGAAGAGAATGGAAGAGAAGGGATTGTGGCATGGCCACTGGGGATGATTTCTCACTCCCCCTCCACTCCACCCCTACTGTCTCTGTTTTCCTCTCTTTCTCTGGTGAGCATGTGTGCCCTAAGGCAAAAAGCTCTAAAAAAAAATTAAAAAAATAAGAGGAGAAAGAGAAAAAGGTGTGTTACATGGTAAAAAGGAAGACTTACCATGTTGGAGCGACAGCAGAACAGGTGATTGGGAGATAAAAAGATTCCTGTTAATTAAGGACCTTTAATTTGGACCTTTCTTTAAATTTTCTTATCTGAGGTAGGGCCTTTTATGTTGAAGGTTATGGAGAGATGATAAAAGTGGGCAATCACGTACTATCTTTTTTTTTGGAAGAGAGGTTTTTGCTATAGGGCATGTGCATTCACCAGAAAGACCGAGATGGAAAGCAAGAAATCACCCCCAGAAAGAATGGCCATTCCACAATCCCTTCTCCTCCATTCTCCTCTTGGGATCTTGAGCATGCACAGGCACCCGGCATGTGTTTAAGCAAGCTAAATATGGATGAGTTGTGGAACTGGGTGCTGAGAGTTTTGTAAGGAGGGGTGTTGCTCTAATCCTCGCCCCATGGCAGATTGCATACTAAGGCAGTAGGGAGATCCTGGAATGGATATGCGAGTAGAGAAGAGGTTGTAGTCTAGGATTGTTTGGGAGTTGGGTGAATTGTCACCAAGAGGAGACAATTCAGGAACAGGGAGAGGGCTGGGACCAGTTTTGAGAATGCATTGCTAAGGTCCCCTCGGGAGTGGGACACTTAATTTGCAGATAAGGAGTGGAAATGTCTGGGTTGGAGATAAAAGATTTATAAGCTTTTGCTTCACTTGAGACTTGACGCTTGAAAATACATTAATTGAGCTATGGGTAGGGTGTAGAGTTTTCCTCTCATCTTGAAAAAAAAGGAGCATTTGAATCTGTCTTCACCTCTTTTATTCTGAAAGAGAACTAAAGACTCATTTAGGTCAAAAAGCCATTAAGATACACTTAAGTGGGCTGGCCCCCTTACCTAGTGGTAAAGGTAGCTGAATCCCACACCACTAATGATGGTTCAAATCCCTGTCAAGTTTCTTGAAAAACACACCGAGTACGTGTGTGTGTGTGTCCCAGATCCCAACAGTGCAGAGAAATGGAGGAGAAAGGATTGCGACTTGACCGTGCCCTGTTGGGGATTACTTTCTCCTTGTCTCTGTCTCTTTGTCTCTCCCTGGTGAGCACATGTGCCCTCCCAGACGACTTTTTAAAAAAGAAAGATACATTTAGATACTTTCCTGACCTGTAAATCAAGGATTAGGTTGAAGCCTCAGGGTAAGGTACAATGAATTCATTATCCTGTGTCTCTTTTTCTTTCTTTCTTTATAAATTTTTGCCACAGAGCATGTGCATTGGTTGGAGACAGGGGGTGGGGGGATCATCCCCCACAGGGCACGGTCATTGCCACAATCTGTTCTTCTCCATTTCTTTCTACTGTCAGGATCTGGGGCACACACACATGTTTTGTATGTTTTTCAAGTCACTGGGTCCAGGACTCAGATCATACAGTCAGCCATATGGGATCCAGCAACCCCAGCCACCACACCATGGGTTGGCCCTCACCTTTTTGTTAGTACACTAAGCTGGTTTTCTTTTGATGGTTGTAACATGCTGACCAGTGTTACTGTATTTTTGAGTTAAATTAAAGGAAGCATGTTTCCATTCAACATTTTCAGAGATTAATTAATGTTGAGATTATTCGAAATACACTTTAACCAGATATGTACCAGAATGTATTAGGACATCACCAAGAAGCGAAAATTACAAACACTATAATATTGTTGACAGTGGAAGTGGTGAGAAGTGTCTTGTGGTCAAGATTCTGTCTTTGGGGGATATGGATAAAATTGAGATAAGAGGTAGTTTTGTTTTTTTAAGAATTATTTATTTACTTTTATTAATTATTATTTCTTGATTTGACCATAGGGAGTTAGAGAGAGAAAGAGAAAGCAAGAAAGCAAGTTGCCAGGTCTGGGACTGAAACTGTGGTCAGCTATGTAGGAGTCTAGTGCCTTATCCCCCATGTCAGCTGCTGGACCCAAGGTAAAAAGCAGATTTTACACTTAGCAACAGTCTTTCTGCTCATGTAGAGTGGGCAATTGAGGAGCTAAAATTTCTCTTTCCATTAAATGTATTATTTAGGGCCAGCCAATGGCCTGGTGGTTAAGGCCACTGGATCCCACATGGCTGACTGGGCAGTTTAAGTCCCAGACCTAGTGACTTGAAAAACAGGCAGGTGTGTGTGTGTGTGTGTGTGTGTGTGTGTGTGTGTGTGTGCATGCATGCGCATGTGCTCAGAACCCCAAAAAGAGGGAAAGACGTAGGTAAAGGGATTGTGGCATGACCATTTTCTGTGTGTGTGTGTGTGGGGAGTTATCTCTCTCTCTCCCTCTTCCTCTCACTGTCTTTCTGTCTCTCTGATGAATGCACATGTCCAATGGGAAAATTAAAAAAAAAAATGTGTGTGTCTATATAAATAATCTCTTAATTTTTCATAAGAAAAATAATGGCAAGAGAAGTGCGCGATTTTGTTTCTCAGTAGCTTTTCATAGTTATATAGGATGATGTAGGTGTTCCACCACATAGCATTACTGCTTTGCATTTTATCTGGTTGCATGCATCTTTATGTATGCAGGAGAGTTTGAATGGCTCAGGCTGTTGGGAAGAAAAGTAATTTCTAAACTTAAATTTTCTGGAAAAGAATCTTAAACGTCCCTTTAGCAAATTCTATGAGTTGGATGTAATTCAAGCCATGGCCCAAAGGTAAAAACCAAGAGGTTAGATGTTAATGATTTATTAAACAATTTTGTTTTCTGTTGGGACATATTTTCACAGGTAAGAAAAAATGCATTATTTTTTATTTGTCACGTGTCGTAAAGAGAGTTTCTTTACTATTGCTGTATCACTCATACTTCACATGATGTAAGACCTCACAGAAGGACCTGAAAGAGGTTCTTTACTTCATTGGGTAAGAAAGGTTTCTGACAGCTGTAGAGTGTGGAAAATCAGCCCATAGTTTATAACCAGATCTGGATGTGGAAAAGACCAGGGTCGAGAGTTATAACATATGGAACTTATTTAGGAAGTAATTCTTAGCTATGACTAAGAGCCTATGTTCAAATGCCTGGGAAAGTTTAAAAGAAAATCATACAAAATAAATCATATCTCTTGTTTGTAAGATTGTAGGGCTTAGATAAATTTCGGATATTCGTGGACTTCTGTAACTGTATATTGAAATTCTGAAGTTTTCTCTTTCAATTATTTTTTTTCCTGGTTTTATTTTTAACAGCACTGTGATTCAATTTGCTGGCTCATTTAATTATGGGATTATTTATTTAAAAATATTATTTTCTCTTCCCTCTAACCCCCAGAGATCGTCAAAATGTTCACATCCAAGCAGATACTACAGTGTAATTTATAGTACAGATATACTGTGTGTGTGTATATTAGCTTCTGGTGCTGGCTTTTCTTAGCTGTACAAGGTCCAATTACAGTGTTTCCTGTGTTTATTTATATCAAGAGAGTATGTGACATAAACATCCTAAGTAAGTGTTGTTTCAGGGAAAGAAAACTAGAAACAGGCAGTACTACTATGGTTCTGTTTCTGAAAGGATACCCTTTTTTTTTTCTTTTCCCACACTTGAATTGGGTAGAATTACGTGTGGAAAATGCTCCTATTTTAGGTTAATAATTATAGTGATCACTTCAATAGTCCCTGTAGCCAAACTGATTCTTATTCACCATTGCATTATTACAATTAAGTATTTCACAAGCCAAGAAAAATCATTATTATTCTACTCAGTCTGACGTGTTTTGTTTTGTTCTTTTTTTTTTTTTTTTTAAATCACACACATAAACATGGCTTCAGCACCATAGTGAAAGTGTATTTTGGGGTGCAAGAAACAGCGCATATCATTTTTCAGAAAAAAAGATTAGTAAGGAAAATAATATACCTACATTTCAAGGTGTAGAAATTAGAAATATGCAGGGACCAGCAGTTGGCATAATGGCTATATTGCTAGACTCCCATGTAGTCAGCCACGGTTTGCGTCCTGGACCCTTAAACTCACATGGGGCGCTTGTGCATGTATGTCCAAGATCCCAAAAAGAGAATGGAGCAGAAGGGATTGCGGCATGGCCATCCCCTCCGGTAGGGGGTGATTTCTTGCTTTCTGTCTTTCTGGAGAGTGCACATACCCTATAGTAAAAACCTCTCAAAAAAAAAAAAAAAAAGAAAGAAAAGAAATGAGAAATATGCATATAATATATAATTCCATCACTCACTCTGAAGCTTTTCTTTTTGTTTGTCTTTTTAATTTCTTTGGACTGCCATACTCACATTTTATATAACTTTATTTGGACTTATTTTTGATCATATGGTGTATTCTTTGTGACCTGAGAGGCAGTATCATGTGGGGTAGTAGAGTTGCTAGGAGTATAATTTTTGAAGTCAGACTGCTGGGTTCAAATCCTGCTTCTACTGTCTACTATTTTTGACTTGGCATAAATTATTTAACTCTTCATAGAATTAATCTAAAGACTGAAGAAGAGGGACTAGCAGATGGTCTAACAGTTACGTTGCTGGACTCCCACATAGCCGACTGCAGTTTGAGTCCTGGACCTGGAAACTTGAAACTCATGCCAGGCGCATGTGTGTGCATGCCCCAAATCCTAAGAGTAGAATGGAGGAGAAGGGGTGGCATGGCCTCCTTCCTGGGGAATGATTTCTCACTTTCTTTCTCTCTCCGTCTTTCCAGTGAGCACATATCCCTGTAGCAGGTGACTACATTTCAGGATATAGATTGCTACCTATATTATATAGCATAGATTGCAATAAATATGATGGAAATTTTCTTATTTTCAATTTTCTGTATGTAGGCTGCCATCCTCAATAATGTTATGACAGTGTTTGCTTTAGTAACTTTTTGCAGGTATTAATTAAGGTTATCATAATTAACATTTTTCTTCAATTTAGTAACTATATGTTGAGTTTCTACCATGGCAAGGCACTTTGCTAGGAAATGACTTAAAATTTGTTAAGACAGTGGGCATGGTGGTGTGTTCCTATAGTACTGGCTACTCAGTAGGCTGAGGCAGGAGGATAGTAGGTTTAAGGCTGGTATGGCAACATAGCAAGACCCTGTCTCTTAAAGAAAGGACAGGAGAAAGGAAGGAAGGAGAAAAAAAATCAATCACATATTCTGAGTCTTCTGTGAGTAAGAGAAATCATTAAGTGATTCTGTGTCTTCTGTGAATGAGAGACAGAGAAAAAGACATAGCACCTCCAACAGAATCGTGATGCCCTGATCTTGCCTCAGCCAGCCCTTGATCAGGGGCACATGTATGCCTGGCTTCCTCAGGGAAGTCTGCACATGAGCCTGAATGTCTGTGGATCAACCTCATGAAGTGTCCTGTTTTACCACCGCACTCCCATCCAGCCCCACTCAGAAATCACCTCTATCTTTGCAGGGCTGGAAAACTGGCTGTACAAATATAAATAAACATGCAGCGTGAATCCTGACACTTTTGTTAGCAGGTGGTGTTTATAGTCTACATTTGTGATCGTTCCTTTGATGACCAGGTTCAGCCTTAGATTCCCTATTAAGTGAGTACCACAAAAAGCTGCCATTACTTGGATTTGGACAGCTCAACTATTTGTCATCAGTGCTAGGGTAGAGGCCTGTTGTAGTGTTGTGAACCCTCAGAAATTCAAAGCCTGACTTTGTGTAAAAGCAAACTTAATTGTAAAGCGCAAACGGGGAGGCGGGAGCAGGTGGTGTAGTGGTGAAGGCACTGGATTCCCACGTGGCCTACCATGGTTTGAGTCCCAGACCTGGAGACTTGAAACTCACACTGGGCACACGTGTGTGTGTGTGTGTGTGTGTGTGTGTGTGTGTGTGCATGCCCAGAATGCTGAGAGGAGAATGGAAGAGAAGGGATTGTGGCATGGGTGGTGATTTCTTGTTTTCTGTCGCTCTGGTGAACACACATGCCCTATAGCAAAAAACCTCTCAAAACAAACAAACAACAACAAAAAAACAAGAAGTGCCAAAGACGAATTTAATCTCCTGGGTATTTGGAAGGACATATTAAAGTAGAAATGTTACATGTTTAAAAGAAATGCTTTAATTACTAGATCAAAGAGATCTTGAATAGTTAACATTCTTTACCATTGTTTATAGTTTAATGTTAGTGTCTTCAAAATAAATACAGTTTGGCCCCAGACAATGGTTTGTAGGCAGAAGTTAATAATTGGTACCCAGGCTCACATGTGTGCATGTGTGTCTATGTCTAAGAGAATGTGAGAGACTTGATTTGCACTGCTGATTTCTATGACGTAAACTCTGCTACCTTGGCCAATTTTTTTTTTCTTTTTTGTTTTTTTTTTTGGAGAGGTTTTTCGCTATAGGGCGCGTGCGCGCGCCAAACAGACAGAGAGACACAGAGACAGAAAGCGAGAAATCACCCCCCAGGGGGGATGGTCACGCCGCAATCCCTTCTCCTCCATTCTCCTCTCGGGATCTTGGGCACGCACGCACACGCGCCCGGCGTGAGTTGTAAGCCACCAGGTCCGAGACGCGAACCGCGGTCGACTACGTGGGAGTCCAGCAACATAGCCATTACGCTAACTGCCGGTTCCCCTACCTTGGCCAATTTTAACAAAAGTTGCTTGATCAAGGTAGGAAGAGATGCCACAGATGATCATGAGCCTGACTCAGAACTCCACCACCCCCAGTCTCTCTGCCTAATCTTTCTTAATTATTCCCTGTATTAGTTAGGCCAGTCTCTGTTTTGTTTATAAGCATCTCTGCCCTATATAATTCCTTCCTCTTTGCCTTTTTTCCCTCTCCTCATCTTTACTCCCTTCCTCTTACCAATGTGAAACTACAGTAAGCGATCTATGAAACTGCATATGCATTGGGAGATCTTCACTGTTTAAAGTTTTACAATCTGTCATTACCTAAATTTGAACAATTACAATTAAAATACCAAAATGCAATCGCTATAAAGTAACTATGACACTGGGGATTTTTTTAATATGTGTGTGTGTGTGTGTGTGTACATGCATATATACACACACATATAAATATATACATATATAATTATGTACATACTAATATATATTTATATACATATTATATATGTATATGTATATATATGTATACACACATGCACACATGCAATGAGTCTCACAAATTTGCTTAAATTCACAAAGGAAGATTTTAAAACAAATGAATGATTTTAATTTCTCTTTCCAAAGATGCTCTTAGTGGTAAACACCAAGAAGGGTAATATCACACTTGATATTAGCAAGAAAAAATAGCATTAAGGCGAGTGTGTGCGTGTGTGGGGGGGGGGGGAGTGGGATAAACAGTGAATTGTGCAAATTATGAATTTGTTGATGCTCCCTCCCTTTGTCCATCCCCACAAACTACTTTCCTCCATTCTCTAAGTTAGAGGACAAAACATGGAAAAAGAAATATTCTTGAGATTGCAGTTAGCTCAGTTCAGGAGACATAGTGTCTTGATTTGGGGAAAGGAAATGGGGAGAGAGGTATATTTTCGTGACCTTGAGGGTGGTGATGTAACCGGGGCCACTGTGTTAAGGGGGAATCTTTAGCCATCTCCTATACTATTAATAAACATAGGTATATCACTGAAAGCTGGTAGTGATGCCACCAGGGGTTCCTAAGTTTAGCACATCCTATGGTTTCCTGAGAATATTCAAACATAAAAGACAGGGTGTCATACTTGTATCAGGATCTTTCCAAACTTTGTGTTTACCTAAGAGGCTGAATTGATCATTTAATCCATCGAAGAGAAGCAATTGAGATTGCAGCATTTCTTGTATCTTCTTCAGAGAACTCAGCTCTGAAGGACATAACTTAAACCTCTTCTGTGGCCTTTGAATTGATACAGCCTTTTAAAAAGACCTGTATACTGCTTTCCTAAATATATACTTTTTGGTCAAAATCAAAAGAAAAATCTTTGTTTGAATCAATGTATCATATTTGGAATAATTATTTTAAATAGCTTATGGCAATCCTATTTTGACCTTTCATGGATCTTGTTATTTATAACTGAAATGCAGGTTGGTTTTCTTTCTTTTTTTTTCCCTGAGTTTTTTTTTTTTTTCTTTTCATTTTTGTAGGATTTTAAATGAACAAGTAGTAATAGGGATAGAACTAAGTAGACACAAGATTGTGAGGAGGCAATATGTTGATTGCATCTGGTGTTTAAAAATGTTTCCATAATATTTAAAGGCTTTAAAAATCTTCTTAGTCTAACCTATTAGAGATTGCTGAATAAATAAGAATAAATCAAAAAGTAGATTCAGAACAAAACAAAACAAAAAGCTAAAATAAAGAACTCACTTTTCTGGTTCAAAAAACTCAATAGTGGGACCAGCAGTTAGCGTAATGGCTATGTCGCTGGACTCCCATGTAGTCGACTGTGGTTTGAGAACCAGACCTGGCGGCTTAAATTCACACCAGGCGTGTGTGCATGCATGCCCAAGATCCCGAGAAGAGAATGGAGGAGAAGGGATTGTGGCATGGCCATCCCCCCAGCGGGTGATATCTCGCATTCTATCTCTCTGTCTCTCTCTTTCTGGTGAGCACACACACTCTATAGAAAAAACCTCTTCAAAAAAAATAAAACAAAAACTCAATAGTGAGAGAATTTCATTGGATAAAACCTTAAATTTATGAGATCATTAGATCATGGTGGATCATATGAAATGTTACAATCTACTCTCTTTCTCACTTTCTCTGCTACATGCTGTGAAAATGTTCAGTTGCTTCTTGGTTGAATGGTTTTCCTTTCCTTTACGGTAGGAGTATAGACAGCAGTCTTTAATTTGGCTGATATTTGGAGGGTAGTCATATGCTTTAGAAGCAGAAAGGGTGGCATGCCTTTTTACCCTGGTAACCACTCTCGTCTGGTTAAGAAGCATCGACAATCTACTGTGTGCTGGTGAGATTTCACTCTCTTGTCCTAAAACTTAAGGAGCAACTTGCTAAGTCACTAAAAAAAAAATGTGATACAACTAGTCTACTTAAAAGGATGGATTTAATAGGAAGGAATAAATTATTTATATTAATAAGCTTATAATCATTAGATATGAAATTCAATCTTCATAAACAAGTTATGAGATACAGACATAGTATCTTCTTTATTATACAAAAGGGAAACTGAGAATTTGAATGACCTGACCAAGATTGCATAATTGTCAGAATATAAACCAAGAATTAATTAAATACAAAATTAAATATTCTGCTTATGTTCTGAAATAGGGGATTCACATAGCACCATTCTTCAAAAATTTTTGTTTCTTTTCCCACTATGAGTATTCTGATAAACATTTTATTACTGGTAAAAAATAGAGAAAGATGAAAGGAATACTAAATTCAGTTGGGAGTTTGATTTTAACCGATGAAATCTAGTGGAGTTGAGGTTGATAATGAAACTCAGTCTCGATATGAAGAATCACAGCATTTAATATTGAAGTAAAAACATTCAAGTGGGGATTAAATTCATATGCATGCAGCCTTACATAACACCTTTTTTTTAAATTTTAGGTGAGGACATGGATTTTCAGAGCAATTTGTTCACTTGAAAGGATATAAAATACATTAAATATTTGACTTTTTTTAATTGCCAGAGGTCACATATGCTTGCCAGAGTGAGAGCAAGAGAGAGAGAGAAAGAAACCCCCTGCCCCAGTGGGATATTGTGATACCTCAATCCCTTTTCTTCTTTTCTCCATCCTGTCCATACATGCACCTGGCATGTTTTTTAAGCTACCAGGGCCAAGATTTCAGCTGTGATCGGCTAAGTGGGATCTGCCTCCCTTAACCACTAGACCATTGGGCCACCCCATTTTTGTTTTTTGATTGCTCATTATATGAAGATCCTATTTATTTCTTCTCCTTCTATACCTCATGTGAGTTTTGGCCCTAATTTCTAGCTTTAAAGTGTGGGGGCTTACTGACTTCGAGAAAGATGATCTATTCCATACCTGCGGAGAGTTAAATTGACCAGTATCCAGGAATGAGCCCCATACCAGGTTACCCACACCTTGACCCAGCCTTGCCAGAGTTGCTTCTAAGGAAGCTATGGGGAGAGATAAACAGGACAGGGCAGAGGAGAGATAGCTTACTTGAGTCCCAAAGAAGAATTCCAGTATGATTTTCCCAGTAGCAAATACCAATGGAAAAATAATCAACTTTTACATCAGAGACTATGTGTACATACCTGCTGCATTAATTATGTTCAGTCTACTCATTATTACATATTTTTGTGATCTTTCCACTTTGGATTGGCTATATTAATATTTCAACAGGAAATCATTTTTTGCAGTGAGCAATACTATCCATGTGTTCTTGTTGTAAATATTAGGTCGTCGGGAAAGTCATGACGTATTTTTCTACATTATTTTCTGTGCAACTACCTAGTAGCATAGTTTGCTATAGCTTTTTCTTTTTTTTTTTTTTTTTGGAGAGGTTTTTGCTATGGGACGCGTGCGCTCTCCAGACAGACAGAGAGAGACAGACAGGAAGCGAGAAATCACCCCCCAGGGGGGATGGCCACGCCGCAATCCCTTCTCCATTCTCCTCTCAGGATCTCGGGCACGCACGCACATGCGTCCAGCATGAGTTTAAGCCACTGGGTCTGGGACTCGAACCGTGGTCGACTGCGTGGGAGTCCTTCAACATAGCCATTATGCTAACTGCTGGTCTCACTATTGCTTTTTCAAGCAATTACTTTAGCTGGCATTGCAGAATACAATGAAATCTTTGCTTCAAAAACTTCAATGTTTAAGTTCCTTGAAAGTTTGAGATAGAGAATTGTTCTTACATCATGGTGTTACTTGGTTAATGGAGTGTAATGAAATATTCTAGTCATTAGCTAGTGGGGAACTGAGATGGCACCAATAAGATTGTATTTTAACTAAAACCTGAAGGGGAAGAGAAAGTGTAAGAGTAAAAATATAAGGAGAAGGATGCTTCAGATCTCTTTTATTGGATTGCTACTTACGTTGTTTGATGATTAAGTTGTGGTAAGGTTCTCAGCAATGGAAAGCATGCATTAAACATTCCTGTAGGTTAACACTTGAAAATGCATGGTCTGTATAAAATTATGATTCATGTATACGTGAAGTAAAGAAACTAAACATGTTTTGAAACTCATTCTTCTAACCACATAAAAACATGTGTAGCCATTACTCTTGAATGATTTATGAGCACTCCCTTGTGGCTGTTTATTAGAACCACTTGAAATAGCAAAAGAGAAGCAAGAGGAAATGTAACTGCCTGGCTTGATGTAACTTCCCTATAGTTAAAATGTGTCTATTTGGTAAATGCATTATTGCAAAGCCTTACCCGGTGTCAGATTTATTTCTCTTCTAACAAAAATAAGTCAAATCACTGGTAAATATTTTTCAAGCTTAAATGTAGACTAAAATCTATAAAATTTTTTAAACCCAAGGTGTCGGCCATGGCTAAGAATTAGAAGTTAATCATATCTTAATCACTGAAATAAAACATGTTTGGGAATTTATACTATCATCAGCATCTAGAGAGAGTATTAAAGTTGTTTCTTTGTTGGGACCAGCAGTTAGCGTAATGGCTATGTCGCTGGACTCCCATGTAGTCGACTGTGGTTCGTGTCCTGGACCCGGTGGCTTAAAACTCACACCGGGCGTGTGTGCCCAAGATCTCGAGAAGAGAATGGAGGAGAAGGGACTGCGGTGTGACCATCCCCCCTGGGGGCTGATTTCTCGCTTTCTGTCTCTCTGTCTCTCTCTGTCTGGTGAGCGCATGCGCCCTATAGCAAAGACCTCTGGGAAAAAAAAAAATGTTTCTTTGTTTTTCCTAAAGCATCTTAGTAAGATCACATAAAATCTCACATTCCAGGAATATTATATTATCTTGAATCTCCTGAACTCTGTGATTTGATTTTCCTCCTGAGGTATTACCCATCCAGAAGGAATGTCAATAAGACTTGTTTGTAAATCTGGGAAAAGTTCCCTATGAGGCAATATAGCATTTCTCTAGATTTTAACTTTTGGGAAGTTTGTCATCAGTTGTACCCTAATCCACATTTTTAATGAGTTTCCTACCATTTCAAGGTCTCTTTCCTTTATTGTGAAGTAGCAATGTAACTATCTTAATCCTATCAAAGTTGTAATGCCTTCTTTGCACTTGGATTATTTCAGAATTGAAGAATTCTGTCCATTGACCTGGTGTGTAGAAGTGAAAGTTGTGCATTCCCTGGAGGAGGTAGAAGGATGAGAGTCAGAAGCACCATGGAGTGGTTACTCCACCTGGTGCTTTTTGAATGTTGACATTTCCATTTGGATCTCTTGAATGTAATTTCACGTATTGTGAACAGCAGCCACGGATTGCACATAAAAAATAGTATCACATTTCTGATGTAAAACCACACCTATGTTATAATGTTTTATGGAAAATTTAGGTTTCTAGTTCTACTGTGGTTAGGCCTCTTGCATGGGTATTGTTCAGTTAAATTACTTTGAATCTCAATTTACAGCTTAGAGTAGAGTCACTGCATTTTTAAATCATTTGAGGGAACCTGTAAAATTGCTTAGGACAATTATGAACCTAGAATAGTCTAATTCAGTCAGTTCCTTAAAGAAGCTTACATTTTGGGACAAGCAGGTGGCGTGGTGGTTAAGGCGCTAGACTCATACGGGGCCAACCGCAGTTTGAGTCCCAGGCTTGGTAGCTTTTGTTCTCTCTCTCACTCGCTCTCACTCTCTCCCTTGTGTGTGTGTGCACATGTGCCCTATAGTAAATTAAAAAAAATAATAACAAGTCAAAAAAAGAAGCTTACAGTTTTCGACACCCTGTCATATACTACATCTAGTGATTTTTAAAAATCTATTTCTTCTTTAATTTTTATTAAAAAATATTAAGAGGTATAGGGATGAAGACACTGAGTGTTATCAGTTTTGTTGCTGAGATGGAACTGGGTCTATCTAATGTTAACAGGCGTGTTCATAGTACATTCCAGATGATTTCTAGATATTCAGCTTCGATGCTCACAAAAAACTGACTTTAATCTCTATGTTGTGAAAAGCTTAGTGTAATACTTAAGGCACAGAAAATAAATATTTTTTGTTGTTACCTCTGTCACCTTATTGGATGTTTTTCTCTCCTTTCCTCATTTTTCCTGTTTCTTCCCATTGCTACTTCTTATTTTTATTCCTTTAGCTTCACATTAACAGAATGATTTGGGGGGTAGGGGGTAAAATGGAGCAAACCCCAAAATTAAAAACCAAAACAAAACCCCAAATCAAGATAGATGAAGAGCTATGGAAGAAATGTTGATAGGAAGTGATATATGTCGCTTAAGGTAGTTGCTAATTATCCCATGTTGTAATATCCTCAGACTTTTCATGAAGAGATATGGAAGAAACGTAGATAGGAAGTAATATATGTCCCAGAAGGAAGTTGTTAATTATTCCATTTTGTACCGTCCTCAGACTTTTCATCATTTCCCAGGTCATGTGTATGTATGATGTATGCATGTATTTTTACTGCCAGACAGTGTGCAGGCCCACCAGAGTGAGAAGTCACCCCTTAAAGGGCTGTGATTGTGCTACAAGCCCTTTCCTCCATTTCTCCATCCCATTTGGATTTTGGACATGAACATACATGTGTCCAGTATGTTTTTCAAGCTGCCGGGAACAGAATTTGAACCACAGGCAGTCATATGTGATCTGACTTATATGCACAGTGCCTAAACCACTAGGCTGGTCCTGAGGTTATATTTATGTAAATGTCCACATAAAGGTTTTATCGGGTTTAAAATCATTTGATGTGAAAGTGGGTGCCCAGGTCTTATCCACTCCCTCATCTAATCTGTTCTTCCCAGTTAAAAATAATGCATTCATATTGATTAGTTCTGCCATGTGAGATAGATTTTTTGACACTTTATTTCTTTGAACCTTCCCATGTCATCAAATGTAATATCATACGTCCAAAATGAAATCCATTCTCTCTCTTCCTTCTCTAGAAGACATACATTCTCTACCTCATTTACTCCAGTTCTGAATATGGTAGCAAAGTTCCAATATCCGAGGCAGAAATTCCCTCTTACCTTTCATTCGTCTTCCTTTTCCTAGTTAATCTGTCTCTGTGCCCATTGATGTCTTCCATAGAACCATCTCTGGAACCCCTGTGTCCCGTTTGTTAACACCATGGGCACCAAACCTCATCCTTGTCACTTCATTCTTGAGTTTGTCTCCCAGGCTATCTTACCACCCTCTCTTCATTCTCAAAACTTTCTCACGTGTTTGTGGCTGCTTATAGAAGTTCTCATATTATTCCTGTTTAGAAGCCGTCAAGGATCCCATGTTGAGGCTTCTTTGTTTAGATTTTGGTTATATCCTAGCCTTTCCTTATTTCAGTTGGATTTCCTACTAATAGCAATGTCTATTCCCTTTTCCACTTAGATGACGTCCTTGTTAGTTCATAGTTACAATGTGTCGTACTTCTGTGGAACCCGCTATGTGCCACATGCTGGCATCCCTCACTTTCATCCCACTGTTCCCAGTTTAGAAACATGACCTGAAGGCCTGTAGCTTGCAGTTGTACTCACAGTTAGGATTGAGCTCTTTTGTTGTGCCGAGGTTTTGTTCTGTTTGGTCTTGTTTTTAAGTTTTTTCTTCCATGAGCAAGAGAGAGAGCAAGCGTGAGAAGAAAGGCACTCCCATTAGGGTCTTGGCACCATGATCCACCCGTAACCTTAGCCAGTCCTGAGTCACAGGTGCACATTATCTGGTGTACTCAGATTTCTGGATGAGAACCTGCCACCTTCAAACATGGGTCAGCCTCTCAGAGCATTGAATTTTATTACTGTGCCACCGTCTGGCCCCCATGGGTGACCTTAGTGAGTGCTGAGGAAATGCCTCCCTCCCCTCGCACGTGCCACGCTGAGTTCTAGTCTCTTACCCTTACTCATGGTGTTGCCTGTTCTTAGAGAAGTCTTTCTTTTCAATATTCCCTCTAACATCAACCATCCAAATACTACCTTGACTTATTTCATTCTTATGGATCTTTCTTGTTATCAAAATGGTAATATATTTATAAGGACTTCCGCATAGTTTATCATGGAACTATTCTCCATGCAGTCAGCTTTAGCTCTCAGTTTTCCCAATATTGTTTAGTAGTGCTTTACAAGAATGAAATACTTGCTGAATGAATGCATTTATTTTCCCCTTCTCAAGTAGACTTTATATTTCTGGAAGGCTTATCACATACCTTATGTATGTATGCTTGGGAAATATATATATAAATATCTAGTGGATGTGGGAAAGCCCAAGGCATCTGTCCTTCAGGACTTCCATGGGAAAATACCTTCTCGTAATGTACACACAGACACACATCACCCGTAGATCAATACAGTGGATTAGGACTAGAACTGTATTAAGCAGGTAAATACTAAGTGAGATTTATCATCTGTTTATTTGGGAATATTAAATACTATCCTATGTGAGCACATACTATATAGAACGCTCTAAGCTAAGTGTTTTACATCCGTTATCTCTTAAATGCTTAGAACCAAGTTGTTAGATGGTACAGCTGATGCTCAAAATGGTTAGTAGGAGCTCTTAACCAACAGAACTTGGTTTAGACCCAGGAATTCTCAATTTTAAATATATGTACATACAGCTAATATTACATACAGCCCCTCCTCCCTTAATGACCTACCTCATTAACAACCCCTGGGACTTACAGCCGGTTCTCCAGCACCAGGAATGCCCTTTCTCAGTCTGAGATTCTTGAGAATCCCATTTATTAGTGTGTGTTTCATTCCCACAGTTGGTCAGTATCATGCAAGACTACATATTTTGTTTATAAATTTGAACTTGATTGTGAACCCCTAGTAGCATTCAGAATAAGTAAAAACAAATATACTGGATTTATATTACATGTTGTGGTGTCTCTTTCACTTCTGGTACGTATCTAATGTATTCTTTATATATGGATAGAATTATGTTTAATGTGCTGTGGCATGATATCTACTGAAAAATACATACTCTATGGCACACCGCAAGACACCTGTCTTTAATTTCATTGCTTACCTCCCAATTTGCTTAAAGACCTAGTCTTAGGGATGGAACTTGGTCATTAAGTGAAGAGTGTCTCTATTAACTTACTCATTCTCATTATTGGTAAGGTTTTCATCACCTGAGAAATATCTGCAGATTTAAGTTCACTAACATCACATACATTAGGTCATGTTTCTGAAGTAGTTGTGGTAGTCTCCAGCATAAAATAAACATTCACTAAATGGTAATTTTTATTGTTACTGTTTTTCCAAATTATACTGAAGTGTTAATGATTCTATCTTTTTTCTTATTCAAACTTAATAACTTCAAGGCTGAATCAAGTATTCACTACCTCTGTAAAATCTGAATCTATATGCATATGTGTATATGTATTTGGAGTTTCATGAGGGCAAAGAGGTTTAAGAGAGAATTAAAAGTGAGCTATGTTACAACTCTTTCTAGCCATCTGTCCAACAGGACAACTGCACAGTGTAATTGGAAGGCATGCCTGTCTAAGCTCACACATGGGAACTAGGTGATGCATGTCAGAGGTGTCTACAGTTGACCCTCATGTCTTTGCAAGGATTTTGAGTATTGATCTACTTTGTCTGTTTTCACAGTACACGATTTCAAGTCCTTTTCTAGAGCTGTCATCTCATGTTTCTGCAAGTCGGGGAATGATAGGATTATGGAAGGTGGCAGCAGCAATGGTGTTCTCGTATTTGTGAATCTATCTTTGTACATTTAGATTATGGAATTTAAGAAATAAAATGACTATAAACTAACCACCTTCACTGAAAATGAAAACTTTTCATTGAAGTTTAAAGTTTTTGATATAATTTCAAACTTAAAGACAAGCTGTAAGAATAGTGTGTGGGGGATTAGTAGGTGGCATGGTTGTTAAGGCACTGGAGTCCTATATGGCAAACCACAGTTTGAGCCCCAACCCTGGCAGCTAGAGAGATCACACCACACATGTGTATGGGTGCCCAGAATCCTAGGAAGAGAATAGAGAAGGGATTACAGCGTGGCCATCCCCCCTGGGGAGTATGATTTCTCACTTTCTCTTTCACTGTGTCTCTCCATCTGTCTCTGGCAAAGTGCATGCACTGTATAGAAAAACCTAAAAAAAAAAAAAAAAAAAAAAAAAAGTGCAAGGAAGTCCTGTATACTCTTTAACCTGTTTTAAAATAGTACAATATCCTTAAAAATTGGTGTTTCTCTTCCTCTAAGCATTTTCTAATTATCTAGTAGGTAATGCTCAATTATCACAGTGATGGAACATGTTGTATGATTTGTTAACTGGTCCTCCCTTTTATTTTAATGCTTTTTAAAGGTGGTTACTTTTTTTTTTTCTTTTTGAGAGGCTTTTTGCTGTAGGGTGTGTGCACTTGCCAGAAAGACAGAGGGGGATAGCGAGATAGAAAGTGAGAAATCACCCCCCAAGGGGGATGGCCACACCGCAATCCCTTCTCCTCCATTCTCCTCTCGAGATCTTGGGCATGCACATACACGAACCTGGCGTGAGTTTAAGCCACCGGGTCCAGGACACGAACCGTGGTCGGCTACATGGGAGTTCAGCGACATAACCATTATGCTAACTGCTGGTCCCAAAGGTGGTTACATTTTTATGAAGGTTTCCTTCCAGCATATAGGAAATTTCTGTCTGTTTGTATTGGACCCTGGCCTTTACACCTTACACCCCCTTATAATATTCTTGCAGATCAATATTAAAAAATTTATCTATTTTAAAGTTTAACTGAATCTCAGTTTGGAGTTTGAGGCTAAAACGTTTTTCATGGAAATAAAATTGGATACCATTTTAGTCAGGTTGTAATATTAGGAAAACATTCAGGCAAATCCCAAGTGCGAGGAATCTAATTAAAGAGAGGGAAAATGAGCCTTATTTTATTTTGCAGCTTAGAATTCTAACATCCTGATGGCAAAATGGAAGGGCTTTTATATGGTTCAATTTTAAAATGATGTTTGAGCTGCATGTATCAAACCAGTGTAATTAAAGGTATTTGTAAATTTAATGCTCAATATGCTCTTTCTTAGTTATGTCTTAGAGGAAGAAATTAAATACTCAAAGTAAGATTTCACCAAAATATGTAGTTATTTTTACATTTGCATTATTGTTAGGATCAAGTGAATTATTATGCAATGACAGCTTCCTTATAAGTGAGAAAAAAACACTACATACCATGTAAAATATTTTTATGGTTGCAAACAAGAAAACAAAAAGGGTTTATATTTGATGAGTTTAAATATAGGAGCCATTTTTTTTCAGTATTGCAGGCATGAAGTTATGTAGAATTTAATATATATATGCATTTTTAATTTCAGATTCAAAACGCTAATGATGTATTAATTGCACCACTTGAGAAATTTCGGAAAGAGCAGATAGGTGCAGCAAAAGTAAGTGCTATGTTTTATTCTTCTTCAGATATTCTCCTGAAAATTAAAGATGACATAACTTTAGATGTTAACATTTTGAAAATTAGAATGACCTTTTCAAAAGTTCTATACGTCATTTTAAACTTTCGCATAGAGCCTGTTACAAAGACTGGAATTCTTTTGAACATAGAAGATATTATTATTCTACTGAGTAGAGAAATAGTTAGCATATTATAAGTGAGTTCTTCCCATCCTAGCAGTTATAAGAAATTACCTATTTTGAAGAGATGGTAAAATTATGAGAAACTTTGTTCTTAACCCTCTAATAACATAAAAATTGAACATAGAGTTTATTGAACATCCAAGAAAAGGTTAAATAATTTTATTATATTTGGTAGTTTTTTCATTAGTAATAAAAAAAATAATGTTGATAGAAAAATGGAGAAATGTTTTTCCCAAAGCCATTGCATTAATTGATTATGGACCAAGTTAAATTTCTCTGAGCTTAGTATTTCAAAATTTATCTGTTTCCTCTTTCTTAGATCCATATTTAACCACTTATTCAGCATTATGAAAGCACATAAAATTGAGGATTTCTACAAAACTTACCATCTCCTTTCCTTCTCCTCTCCTTCCTATTTTGTTTTTCTATTTAGTCAATGATATCCCTTTCTCATTTCAGTAGTGCTGTCCATCTACTGCAGAATTATTTCAACACCTTTCCCTCTTCCCTCTGTCTGAAATATTGAAATGGCCTACTTCTTAGTCTCCACACCCTACTCTCATTTATTAAAAGATATTTCTATAGTTAATTATGTCATGTGTCTAGTGAGGAAACCTACAATGGTTCTCCTTGACAGTTTAATCCTGATGATGAAATTATAGGATCATTGGGACCAGCAGTTGGTGTAATGGCTATGTCGCTGGGCTCCCATGTAGTTGACTGCGGTTTGAGTCCCGGACCCAGTGGCTTAAACTCATGCTGGGGGCATGTGCATGTGTGCCCAAGATTCCGAGAGGAGAATGGAGGAGAAGGGATTGTGGCGTGGCCATCCTCCCTGGGGAGTGATTTCTTGCTTTCTGTCTGTCTCTCTCTGTCTTTCTGGTGAGCACACATACCCTATAGCAAAAACCTCTTTCAAAAAAAAAAATTATAGGATCATAATGTACCTTTTTGTGAACTGTTTTTTCCCCCACTTTTTAGATATGTAAATGTGTGAGTATACTCAAACAATTTGTGCACACTGATATGTGCAGCATATACCAGTAGCCATTTCCACTTGGGCATTTGTTAAATTTTAGTATGCCCAGTCACCAGGCACATTGTTCACCAGTCTGTGCATGTACCTGACTCTATTTCAAATCTTTGCCCAAACTTTTCCCTTTCCCCAGAATATTCTTATGTTCTGTTTTTTGAGGTCTTGTCACCTCTCCATGATTTATTTCAAATGTCAGCACCAGGAAGAAGCCTTCCTTATTTAGGCATTTTTCATATATCTATTCCCCTTCCAGAACTGATTTTATTCTTTTTCTCATTGGATTGAGTCATCTTTATACTTATTTCCTGAGACAGATTAGCAAAGTCTGCCTTGAATTAGATTTTTAAGTGCATTTCTCTGCCAGTTATAAGCAGTTACAAAGACCAAACCAAGAACCACTTTTGTGCTAATTAAAATATTTAGCAAATATTTAGCCATCTAATCGTTTGCCCACATGTGGCAAGCATGTTGTTTGATAAGATTAAGGGTGGCAGCTGTAAACAAAACAGACATGATCCCTGCACTTCTGTCCCATCTTATCGTTTGTGAAAAACAGACATAAGTAATTAGAAGTGCAGTGAGGATTGTGATGTAAAAGTGCAGGATGCTTTTCAAGGGTATAATTAATGGACTTGACCTTGTCCAAGGAATCAGCCAACACCTCCTATAAACAGTATTGGTTAAGTAGGGACCAGAATGATGAGAAAGAAACAGTTAAACATGGGCTTATAGTGCATGGGAAAAGAAAATACCTTCTAAATATTCTGAAAGAGGAAATGGAAGGAACAAAGGCCTTGTAGGGGAGTGGAGGAAGAGCTTAGTATTTTCGAGCAAGAAAGTCCAATATGTTTGGTGTACAGAGGGCCATGGAGGCAGAGACCACAAGCGTAAATTTATAAATAGGTCACATTGCACACTGAACATCCCTAGTCTGAAATCCTAAAGGTTTCAAACTATGAAACTTTTTTTGACACTGGTATTATGCCACAAGTAGAAAGTTCCACACCTAACTTCCTTATGACAGGTCAAAGTGAAAATGCAGGCTCACAACACCCTGTTTACTCAGCATCCCTAAAGAAAACAAAGACCCTCCCAGTCCTCTCCAGCTGCAAGATATCTTTGTCAAACACATCCAGATTCCCTTATTCAGACATGCCCATGAAGAGTTTCCTGTACAAGCTTATTAAAGATACTGTATAAAATTACCTTTAGGGTTAATGTGTATAAGTTATGTACAGAACATAAATGAATTTTGTGTTTAGACTTGGATCTCATCCCCAGAATATCTCATGTGTTTGCAAATATTCCAAAATTAAAAATAAAAATGAAATCTGAAACATCTCTGGTCCCAAGTATGTCAGGTAAGGAATTCTCAGGCTATATTTTTCTCCTTGTCCTAGGATACCGATAAGCCATAGAAAAGCTATGTGCAGGAGGAGGGTATCTTATTTGTATGTTATATTTTTATTTTATTTTTTTGCTAGAGAGCATGCACACTTGCCAGAGAGGGGAGAGGGCGAAATCTCTTCTCCTTTGTTTCTCCGTCCCATTTGGATTTTGAGCAAGCATGCATACCCACTGAAAGGATTCTTTATTATTATTATTATTATTATTAATTATACATTAAATCACTACACATCATTTAGATTATAAAGAGATTTTACCCAGCATGATACACATCTCAGTCCAGTTGAGAATACTATCCACATCCTCACTAACAGATAACAATGTCTGTGTTCCACAAATATCTTACCTCTCTATTTTTTTCCCCTAATTTCCATTCCAGAGGATTCTTTAAACGTATAGTCAACTATTTGAAATACTGCTCCTTTAGAAACTTGCAGGTGGCATGATGGATAAGGGTGCTGGACTCCCACATGGCCAACCGCGGTCCGAGTCATGGACGTGGCGGCTTGATCTCTCTCTCTCTCTCTCACTCTCACTCTCATTCTCACTCTCTCACTCTGGCTCTCTCTGGTCAAATTAAAATGACGATAAATAATTATTTTTTTTAAAAAAAGAAAGAAATCCTACTCTTTTAACCAGTAGGTCAACAGACTCGTCCCACATTTGTATTTTAAAAAATGACTCTGTCAGGGACCACCACTTAGTGTAATGGCTATGTTGCTGGACTCCCATGTAGTTGACTGCAGTTCGCATCCTGGACCCGGTGACTTAAAACTCATGCCGGGCGCATGTGCGTGTGTGCCCAAGATCCCAAGAGGAGCATGGAGGAGAAGGAACTGTGGCATGGCCATCCCCCCTGGGGGGTGATTTCTCGCTTTCTGTCTCTCTGTTTCTGTCTCTCTGGTGAGTGCACACACCCTATAGCAAAAACCTCTCAAAAAAAAAAAAAAAAAAAGACTCTGTCACATCATGCATGGATTGTAGGAAACAAGACTTCCTGTTGGCAAACCAGTTTGGAGCTGTTGGATATTGGCTTTAGATGAGGCAGATGGCAGTGACTGTGAAGACAAAGAGATGTATGGGAGCTATCTCAGCATTAAAATGGAAACAGGAAAAAATGGGCTAGATGCTGGAAACCGAAGAACAGGAGGTTTCAGGAATGACCTCAGGTTTTCAGATTGCATAATTGGGTAGTTGTTGGGCCACATTTGTGTTGGCATGGTATTGATGGTGAGCTGAGCTTTCGTTATATTGGATGAAGTTTAGTTCCTCTGAGACATATTAGGTGGAGATGTTGTGCTCGTAGGTGCATATTCAGATCTGACTTAGAAATATACATTTGGGGCCCTGCACATGATCTTAGTTAAGGCTGCTGGATCCCTTAGCATGGCCAACTCACATGGTTTGAGTCCCAGACCCAGTAGCTTAAAACACTGGGCATGTGTGCATGTTTACTCAAAATCTTGAAAGAAGAAATAGAGTATATGAGATTGCAGCATGACCCTCCCTTGTTTGGTTTAGGGGAGTGCTTTCTCACATACCCTCTCTCTCTCTGTCTCTTCTGGTGAGCACACATGCCCTCTAGCAAATTTAAAAAGAAAGATACATTTGGGAGTTTTTCTTGTGGGTGTTAGTTAAAATCATGAGATAGAATGGATGTCTCTAGGTAAGACTAGAATGAAAAGTGAAGAGGACCTAAGGCTATTATAACATCTATTACTTGAAAATATTTGGGGAAAACAGTAAAGGAGAGAAGGAAGGCACAGAAAAAAAGGAAATTTACAAGATTGTAGTGTTACAACACAAGGAAAGAATCTTTAAAAAAAAATACTTTCAGCTGATCTGTATCGAGAGCTATATGGCAGGGACCTTCTCTGAACATCTGTGACCTAATAAAATGGTCACAAGCAACCTATGAAGTGGCTGCTGGTGTTGTACCTGCTCAAAAATAAGAAAAATGATGAGATGACCCGCACCAGATCACACAGCTAGAAAGTCAGAGTGTGAGCCTGAAATCGAGCCCTTTTACTTCAGAGCCTTAACTTGACAATATTTCACTTCATCAGTAGTATTTTTATAAAGTTGAGCTAAAGCGCTTTGTGAGTAATTCTTTCCCTGGTATGAAATATTCCAAGTTTTCTGTCCTGATCTAGAGGAGTAAATTCGATGTGTGTAGGATTGTTCTTATCTGAAGATTGCAGTGACAAGAGCAGTAACACCCATTTTGTTTGGTTTGTAAGCATTCAGTTGCTGGGCAGGTCAACTGAAAACAGTCAACAGTGTATATTATGCCTTTGCTCACTGGGAGGTTCAGCTTCTGGTTAAATAAAACCAAATGAAGCCTTGAGCATAAAAATTCATGCACTTGGTCTTTTTCTTTATTTCATTCATTTTCTTTTCTTTCTTTCTTTCTTTTTTTTTTTTTTTTTTTTTTTTGTTGTTGTTGTTGTATGATCTTATGCTTTGTCTGCCTGCTACTCTTAGTCCAAAATTATGTTAAGTTGCTAAGTGATTCTTGTTTAGTAAGGTTAATTGTGAATTAAAACAAGTATTCTCTACTTAAATATCTGTCAATTTTCTTTTCCTTTGGTATTGTGGAATAAATGTACTTGAGAGTGGTTGGTTTTCTATTGCTTTTTCCCAGTTTACTTAGATATTTTCTTTCTTGGTGCATGAAGTTAGTTCTACAAATAACACTGCCCCTTTTCACAATCTTCACAGTGGAGGTTTCCCACAAGTGCCCTTGGGCCAATTTACCAGCTGGATAGCAGACATGTCAATTAAGTGTAGAATCTTCCCCTGCATTCAGACCTCGGCAGTTTGGTCCGCATGGCATAGAGTGAAAAATGCTGAGTCAAAATGGCCTTGCCTCAAAACCAGCTGATACCATTTAACTGAAGTGGATAAAATCCATGGACCACAAGCATTTCCTTTATAGTGTATTCTACGGAGCTTTGAGACACCTGATACTTTGCTGAGGAAAACGAGGCCAGTGAGTGACATTGTGGGAAAGAAACATCATGTATCTGTGAGAGGCATTAAAGAAGATTAATGAGGGGATGTTGAACTGAAGGACAGAAGAGATGGATTCTGTTTTTTGAATAGCTGGAGATTAAAAGAATTATCTATAAACAGTTGTCAAGACTGTATGTATTTAAAGGTTCTTAGCCTGATGGTACATGCAGAATGGAGTTGTATTGTTACCAGACATATTACATGTGTCAGAGGGTTGGATTGAATGTTTGGTTTCTTAAATTCATCTCCTGACACACTGCCAGCTTAAATTCTAGAAAGTAGGTAGAAAGTAGGTATTCAGACCAATTAATGCCAGTTGGAATTTCCACTCCATATCCAGAGTAGCATTATTTTAGAGCAAGCTGAAACATTTTTTGATGATTTTAAAATAAATTGACAACCGTTATTTCCATGACTGTATTCAAACTCTGGCTTTCGGAGAGAACCAGTCGTAAGCCATAGCAGCATGTTGCTTACTTGTTGCTGCGTAGACTGGCCCACTCTGAAATGTAGGCAAGCTCCATATCTCAGTTTTTAATCACAGAAATAATACATTGTATTTTTCGGAATAATTTTTCTAAATTTTCAGAAAAGTATGTGAGTGTGTAAACATATTGCATTCTAGACTTTTATGTATATTTAAGAGACTGACTTCAGGGAGCAAGGGGCTCATTTTTCACATCTAGAAACTGACCTGCTGGCTGGGGGGCACACAGAAGACAGGACCTAGTTACTTACACCGGGAGTCTTTCACCTTCCCCATGATACTCTTTAGAATATTCTGTGGTGAAATATTTTATTTTTATGGAGCAAATAAATAATTTGGCATGATTTATATATCTATATCTACATAGATAGGTGTATGGTTGTTTTTTGTTTGTTTTGCCACAGGGCATGTGCACTTGACAGAGAGAGAGAGAGAGAGAGAGAGAGACAGTGAGAGGGAAAATGAGAAGTCGCCTCCCAGGGAGGAATTGCTGTGCCACAATTCCTTCTCCTTTTTTCTTCTCCTGGAATCTTGGGCACACACGCACGTGCACCCATGCACGCATCCACCCAGTGTGATTTTCAAGTCACCAGGTCCAGGACTTGAATCGTGGTGAGCCAGGTGGGACTCCAGTGATGTAACTACTATATCACCTGCTGTCCCCAAAATATATCTTAATTATAAAAATGTTTCAGATATACCTGCTTTTAATCAAGCCTAGTTAACATGTTTCCCTTGGTTTTTAATTCCCTTAGTGCCTAGTTCCTAAGTTCCCCTCCTAGGTTCCCCTGCCTAGGCAATCCACACTGACTTATTTCATCGGAGATTAAGATGTTTTCGTAATACTGTCCGTAAAAGTGGAAAGAGGGCCAGTTAGGTGGTGTTGTAGTGGAAACATGCTGCTGAAATGAAGGTGGATCCATAAGAAGGACCACAGGTCTAGTTCCCCAGCTGACCTGCACATGCTGGGCACCTGTGCCCATGAACTTGGCTGGCTGGGAAGGCCACAGGTGGGGATCACCATGTCCGCTCTCCTGACGGTGCTTGTCACTCTCATGAAAGGAAGAAAATATTGAGATGTTTTCCTTTTATAAGAAATATTTTACAAGATACTAGTTTTCATTTTTAATAAGTATTCAGTAGAAATCCTATGACCAGGCTGTGGTTTTGATAGAGAAGTAAACAATATAATATTAGTCGTTTCAAAATAGAACTTGATTTTCTTTACATTGATTGCATGTTGGAGAACGGAATGGAACTCTATCATTCTTGTCTCTTTGTTCTATGTGCAGGAGGTTTGGTTTTGTCTCTGAACATTTGTTTTACTATTTTAAAATATTTCTTGTATGTGTCATTTTTTGAGTATTTGTATCCAAAAAAATACCAAAGGAAAATTTTTACAATTAATTCCCTTAACAGCCTTAGATTTTCTTCATGTGAAAAATGACTGCAGTCTAATCCAATATATATACAAATGGCTCAGAGAGTCTTGAAGGATTACAAATGCTTTACTCAAATTTTATGAAGTTGCAGGATACAAAATCAACATTTTCTGTATACTAATAATGAACTATCCCAAAAAGAAGTTAAGAAAACAATCTCATTTACAAAAGCAACAGATAAAATTAAATACTTCAGTGTAAATCTAACCAAGGAGATAAGACTTATATACTGAAAACTATGAGACACTAGTGAAACAAATGGAAGAATACAGATATATAGAAAAATTTATGGATTGGAAAATTAATAATATGAAAATATTCACACTACCTAAAGTGATCTACAGATTTGGTGCAATCTGTCCAAATACCATTGTCATTTATCACAGAAATGAAAAAGGCAATTGTTAAATCATTTGGGACCATGAAAGATACCAAATAGCTAAAACAATTCTGGCAAAAAGAACAAAGTAGGAGACATCACACTCCTTGATTTCAAATCATATTATAAAGTAACTCTGATCAAAACTACATAGTATTGGCATAAAAACAGACACATTGATCAATAGAATAGCATAGAAGACTCAGAAATAAAATTGGCCCATGAGCTCACTTGGAGAGGGAGCTAGTGTCTTACAATTTTTTATTTTTTTAAAGGTTTTTGCCATAGGGTGAGTGTGCTAGCTGGAGAGAGACAGAGACAGACAGATGGAAAGTGAGAAATCAACCCCCCACGGAGGATGGCTATGCCACAATCCATTCTCCGTTATCCTTCTCCTGGAATTTTGGGCACATACATACACACACACACACACACACACACGAACACACACACACACACATGCCCAGTATTGAGTTTCAAGCTGCCAGGTCCAGGACACAAACTGCAGTTGGCTATGTGGGACTCCAGCACCTTAGCCATCATGCCACCTACTGACCCCAGTGTCTTATAATATTTAATAGCAAGTTCTACATTGTCAGGCAGACTTAAAATAAAAACTTGGCATGTCCTAGAATTGTGAACTTGGGCAAGTTAATTATATTTTTTAAGTCTTATTTTCCTCAACTCAAAAATAGAAAAAAATAAAATGAAGTTGTCATTATGGGACTGATATAATAATTTTGACATATCATGTGCTTTACCTACCAAAATTTCTTCCACATTATAAATACTAACATGTTACAGATTTACTTTAATAATTATTGCTATTTTATACTTTGCCATTGTAACCACTGTGTATATTGTCATTACAGTAAAAATAATAAGATTATTGTGCATTTAAGTTAGTTTACCTTATTTTTTTCATAGAGAAAGACAAATCTTGATTTTTTTTTTTTTTTTTTTTTTTTAATGGAAGAGAGGCTTTTACTATAGGGTGCGTGTGCTTGCCAGAAAGGCAGAGAGAGACAGAAAGCGATAAATTACCCCTAGGGGTGTTGGCCACACCACAATCCCTTCTCCTCCGTTCTCTTCTCAGGATCTTGGGCATGCACACACACACACACACACACACACCCACACACACCCAGCATGAGTTTAAGCTGCTGGGTCTGGAACTTGAACTGTGGTCAACTGTGTGGGAGTCCAGTGATGTAATCATTACGCCATCTCCTGATCCCAAATCTGCATTGATCTTTGAGTATTGATAAAGTGTGGCTTATAGGACTACCTAGCAAGAAGGCCTTAGATGCACATTACTTAGAATTCATAGCATTACATAGTTTATGGGTCATTATTACATGTAACAGTCTTACAAAGTAGAAGGTATCATCATTTTTCAGGTGACTAACCTGAGACTCAGAAAGAACAAATAGGCGGGACCAGCAGTTGTCCTAATGGTTATATCACTGGACTCTCACATAGTTGACCATGGTTTAAGTGCTAGAATCAGTGGCTTAAAACTCATTCCAGGCACATGTGCGTGCATGTCCAAAATCCAAGGGGAGAACGGAGGAGAGAGGATTGCAGCATGACCATCCCCCCTGGGAGAGTAAATTCTCGCTTTCTGTTTCTCTGTCTCTCTGATGAGCACACATGCCCTGTAGCAAAAATCACTCTTAAAAAAACAAAAGCAAACAAACAAAAAAACAACAGCATAAAACCCACTGCATTGCCAACAAACCAGAGGTTCACATGTACTCTAGCTGGGACTCAAATCTAAGCCTTTTCTGCCTAATTGGTTAACTTTGGCCCTGTGCCATACATTGCCTCTTTCATGAGAATGTTAATTTTATGTAGTTCATAGTGTGTGGTCATATGCTCATCATCCGTGTACATCCTTGTGAGGTTATCAGCCTTGATTGTTCTGTTGCCATAACAAGCCACATAACAGACATCCTTTGGAGACAGTGAGTCAGGAATTGTCTCTGTGTGTGAAAGGTGGCACTATTCATTTTCTCCACATCTGTTTCAAAAATTGCCGAGGTATTTTTATTTTTACATTTTTATTTATTTGGTTGGTTGGTTGGTTGGTTTGTGGGCATGTGTGTGAGAGAGACAGACAAAAAGTGAAAAATCACACCCCCTTCCAGGGGAATGACCACACAATCCCTTCTCCATTTTTCACTCAGGATTTTGGGTATGCACACACATGCACCCAGTGTGATTTTCAAGATGCTGGGTCCTGGACTCGAACCATAGTCAGCCATGTGGGGGTCCAGCACCATAACCACCAGACCACCTGCTGGCCCAGAGGTGTCATATTTCTAATTACTTTTCAGAGCTTGCCCTTAGTTGTCAAAACTGAGCCTCTCATAATGTTGATATCATATGTATTGACATAACTCAAAAGCCATTGTGCTGAATAGTTTCCAATTCAAGTCAATTTTTATATTACATCAATATGTGTTAATAGTGTGTACATGTACACATTTTGTGTTTAATTTACACTATAGTATTGTTGACTGTTGAGAAAGCACACAAACGTCAGAATTTATTATGAGGGTAGAAATGTTAGAATTTTTTATGAGGGAGATCTAGGAAAGAAGGAGACTAATATGAAGGATTTTCTGAATCATTTTTACAGAACACTTTAATTTTTCCTCCTTTTAATCTAGTGTTTGGGACTGTTATACATGAATTACATCAGCATTTGAGTGTTAACGTGTTTTATTGGATTGATCCTACTGACCCACCTATATAATAGGTATGTGAAACTACCTTGGTATTAAACTTTATATTCTGCACACACAATAGCACAAGAGATAAATAGGATGGGATGGCATTAGTAATATAGGTGAAGTGTGTGCTTTGTGTTTTTTAAACACAATAGAAGGAGCACTTGGTTCTGCTTAACCAGGCAAAGCTGACAGAGGATCCTGTGAAGTTTTTCATCCAGCAGGTGCCATTGAATCTCTGTAGGCATTTTGCAGTCAATGTAAGGGAAAATAACATCCCAAGAAAAAGAGAAGACTGGAAAAGGAAGAGACAGTGGTGGAAATGATGTATAGCATGCCTAATTTGATATATACTGGCATGATTAGAGCTGCTACTTTTAACCTTTTTTTAAAAAACAAAAACCATATTAAAATGTATTTCTCATTGCAGTTTAGTGAGTTTATGTGCTGAATACTACATGAGATATATACGGTTTTCTGTTGTATCCTGTATTTGAATGAACACTCGTTATAACCCATGAAACAGTGTGTCTAACCCACCAGTGTGCCATAGACAGTGGGTTCCACTGTCTTTGTTACTGAGCCATTAACGGAAGTATCTGAAACTGAGTGATTTTATAAAAAAAAAAAAAGCATTGATTAATTCAGCTCACAGTCTGGAGATCCAGGGTCCAGCCTCTGGTGAATCAACCACATGGCAGAGGGCAGGATCTTGAGCAGAGCATGGTCTGCATCCATTTGGCTCCTGCTGCCTCATTTTCTTTCTTTATATACACACCAGAACTCATCCATGGAGGCTTTGCCCTGACCACCCAATCACTGATCTCTTCCCACAGGCCCCACCTTTCAGCACCATAATCAGGTAAAGTTTTAACCTCGTAATCTCATTATAATTTCTTAACACTTGAATTTGGGGGTTTATGTTCAAACCATGCCCCTTGGTAACAACAGTATTTATGAATACTGGGTCAGAGCTTAGAAAGTGTACGTCAATGGGAACCAACAGTTAGCGTAATGGCTATGTCGCTGGACTCCCACGTAGTCGACTGCGGTTCGCGTCCTGGACCCTGTGGCTTAAAACTCACGTGGGGCGCGTGTGCGTGCGTGCCCAAGATCCCGAGAGGAGAATGGAGGAGAAGGGATTGCGGCGTGACCATCCCCCCTGGGGGGTGATTTCTAGCTTTCTGTCTCTATGTCTCTCTCTGTCTGTCTGGCGAGCGCATGCGCCCTATAGCGAAAACCTCTCCAAAAAAAGAAAAGAAAGTGTATGTCAATGGAAGATGAAGGTGGAATTCTTGAGAAATGTGGCAAGAATAGCCAGTGAAGTGAAATAATGAAGAGTTTTGTGCCACACCAAGGAGGGTTTTTAAAAAGAGTGGTAATCGTAAAGATGATTAGGGTGCGATAGTTATTGATAACAGATATCAGACAGTGTTCTAGGCAGCTCATATGTGTGTGTGTGCGTGTGCATTTTTCGTTGTAATTTAGTGAGCATATGTGCTGAATACTACATGAGATGTACTCTGGTATTACCATTGTGTCCTACACTAATCTATTTCATTAAACAAACACTTTTATAACCCACAAAATATACCCACTAATGTGTCATATAACCCACTGTCTTAGTCCATTACTGAGTTGTGAACAGAAACACACACACACACACACACACACACACACACAACAATTTTTACATTAACCCTGTGGGGTAAAACTTATTATTTTTATCCTCTTACCAAAGAGCGAACTGAGCCACGGAGAGGATTGGCCTTGGATTAGCCAGCTAGTAAGTAGCAAAGCAGGGATTTGACTCTCAGCCACATGCTCTTAATCATGACACTAATTTCACGGGGACAGTCACATCTTGCATTTTGCAATTTAAAAAAACAGTTTATGAGCAATATAAAAGGCTCGACTCAGAGGAACCAGCCAATAATTCATCAGTATTTGCACTAAAATGTTCATGGTCATTTTTATGTACCATGAGAGGATGCCGTTTCCTGCTAGCCACCTGAGGCCTAGAGCAGCATTGCAGCCAGAGAGGGCATGTGAGCAGCCCGGCCTGTGCCAGATCCCAGAGGTCTGCAACTGCGATACCACTGAAGAGACACCATCCAGCAGATCACAATCCTCTGAGACTCCTGTCTTTTTCCAAAGAAGTCATAGGTTGGCCCTCCAGTTTCCTCAGGGTATCGCTTTTTTCACCCTCTGCTCTGACTGAGAGCAGAGGATTGTAATGCTTTTCTCTTGTGTCTGTACACTTCTCCAGTCTACCATCTTTCCTTTTAAAAGCTTATTACTGTTGGACCAGCAGATGGCATAGTGGTTACATTATTGAACTCTCATGAAGTTTACACTGGTTCAAGTCCCAGACCTGGCAACTTAAAACTCACACTGGGTGCATGTGTGCACATGCCCAAAATCCCGCTAATAGCGGAGTGGAGAAGAAGGGATTGCGGTGTGGCCATGCCCCCTGAGGGGTAATTGCTCCCTTTGTGTCTCCCTGGCAAGCACATACGCCGTATAGTGAAAATCTTTCAAGAAAAAAAAAAAAAAGAAAGAAAGAAAAGAAAACTTATTTCTGACTTTGTCTCTGGGGAGGAGACATTTATCTCCCCATCCATGAACTTGCTGTTACCAAGTTCCCAAAGGAAGTGTGATGGAGGGGAGAATGAACCCACTGTCCTCTGTGGTATTTTAAACAGACTTACATGCCGACTCAGAGCAAATATCCCAGGAAAAGACCAAAATCCAGCCCACTTCCTGTCTATGTATAATCCACAAATATAAATGATTTGTACTTTTTAAAATGTTTATAAAAGTTTAAGAAGAAGTGGCCCTGTAGCTCAATTGTTAAGGGAGCTGGATCTCACATGAATATCTATGGTTCAAATACAGCCCCCGCAGCTTGAAAAACACACTGGACACATGTGTGTGCTCTGAAAAGGAGGAAAAAGGATTGCAGCATGACTCTGCCACATTGTGAAGTCCACTCACTCATGCGTTCTCTCCCTCTTTCCCTCCCTCCCTCACAACCCTTCCCCCCACCACATGTGCCCTCTGGCAATTAAAAAAAAAATTAAGAGCCAGCACATAATGTGGTGATTAAGGTGGCTAGATCCCACATGGCTGATCACATGTTTGGAGTCCCAAACCTGGTGGCTCAAGAATCACTCCAGGCGTGTGTGCGCGCGTTCCCAAACCCAAGAGGAAAAGAAAATAGAGAAGGAATAGAGAAGGGATTGTGGGTTGACCATTCCCCCCCCCCCCAAGGGGTGCTTTCTCATTTCTCTGCTCTCTCCCAGCACAGACACTCTCTGGCAAATAAAAAAGAAAAAAGAACAATGTTTCGTTGACAAGTAGATTTCAGTGTCTGTACGGAAAGTTGTATTGAACCCCGTTGCCCTTTTATTGATATGTGCTCCGTGGCTGCTTCCCATTACCACAGCAGTGGGGTAGTTGCATAGGGGTCCATGCAGCCCACAGACATCACGTATTTACTGTCTCGCCCCTTACAGAAAGAACTTGCTGACCCCTGTTCTAAGCCCCATAACCAATTTCAGTTTTCCCCTTTGCAATATCCTGTCTCCGATATCACAGATTTACAAATGAAGATTTGTTAATTCGGCTTTCTGTGCTGGGAAACCACAGAATTTTATAATAAGATATGCTTGGGTGTAACTGTTACTTACTTGGAACCAATGAGGAGGTAAAAGTCATTTTTATAACACTTATGATAATACCAAATTTTTTTATTTGAAGTATATTTATTTTTGTAGAAATCTTTTACCTCTGAAGCAAAATGTACGTTCTACATTTAGGGGCATGATGTGACACACGTGCAATTTAAAAGAAAAAAGTCAAGAATCCTTTTCTCTTCTGAAGTAGAATGTACTTAAATATTTGAGCAGGTCAATGAAAAAGCACTTACTCTATTGTCCCATGCTTTTATTTAGGTTTCATATTGCAACTAGAATGACTAAATACGGTAGAAAACCTTCTTCCCAATAATGTTATTTTAAATAAGATTGGTAAACCTCATCATAGATTTAATTTTGTTTGTCTGTGTGCAGTGTTGTTACACCACACAACAGCGGCCAATTAAAAGTGGGAAAAATTGTTTTGTTTCTTTAGGCTAGTACAGATGAGTGGGCTTACTTGTTAGTCAAAACCATGGCAATTTTTGGATATGTTTCTATAGACATGGGCACAGAGAAAAGGCAGTATTTGCAACCAGAACATTTTCAGTATGTTAAGAGAAAGAAGAGAAGGTTTGCCATTTATATTGATAGTAACGAATAACTCTCCTAATTGGGTTTGATTGGTACAGCTTCTTACTCTTCTTTCTTTAGAGTCAATTTTGCATCTTTCTGTTCTATGTACAGTCAGTCAATCTGAAGCCAAACTGAATGCTCTCCAGAGACCAGGCAGCCCACGTTTGCATCAAGAGTCTGGTGATTTACTAGCTATGTGGTGGAGAGGTGACCTCTACAATTACTGTAGAAACCCAGTGAGAAGTGACATGACTCACTGTAGAAAGATTTCAAGCATGGAAAAAACTTGCCTTATTTGGTAAATGTGGTTAAATGGTCTCAGCTGGTAATGCCGGTGAGCTCATTGTGAGATGCCTTGTCTCTTTAAGCCAAATTCTTCTCTTAAAAAAAAAAAAAATCATTAGAATTAGAGTTCTGGTGTTTGTTCATTTTTTCTTGATGTCCCATGGATTAAATTAAGTCAGGAAGAACAGAGTTCCATTTTGAAAATTTAACCTCAAATGCACTGAGACATTAAAAATTTCCCTTATTTCTTTTCTGTCTCTCATGTTGTTCACCTTTGCCTCTGCAGAATTTTAGAACAAGACTCTTTTCAGATACAAATGTATGTGTACTTTTAGAATTTACTGTACTTTGCTTAAATGAGTTTGCTCTGTACATGAGGATTTTAGAATCTGTTCATTACACTTGCTTTAATGATCAGGTATATTTTATGTGTAGAAATGAAAGACTGCTACTTGTCAAGGCTTCTCTTTCAAAATGTCTACCTTCAGGTTGGCTATCGTCTGAATCTGCATTTCAGAGGTTTAGTTGTTTTAAAGGGGAAAGCAGAGTTTTGAGTCAAGCAGACTGTGGCTTGGTGATGTGTGAACTTCATAACTTCAGGACAGTTCTTACCTGTCAAGACAAATCGATATCTGTCCTTCCCAGTGTTTTGAAAGTTAACATGCATGTGAAGACTTCTGGTACAAAATCGATCTTTCTTCTCTTGTAGCAGGGAACTAATTCCAGCTTTTCTTTGGTCTTACTTTTCAACCTGGAATATGAAGATGAGAAAATGTATTTGCCCTTGCTCCTCCTCTTTGCCCCTGTCATTAATTCTCCATGTGGGAACAGGAGAGGAAGAGCCCTCTCTATACTGACCATTCACAAATGTGCTCTTGGGCCAGCAGCATCTCCTAGACACTTACTAGAAATGCAGAGTCTTTGGACTCCCCCTACACTTGCCAAATTAGTATCTACATTTTAACAGGATTTCTGATTGATTCAAGTGCATAATAAACTTTGAAAAGTACTGCTCTGTATCACTTTCTTGGGATCCACAGTTCTGATGAGCAGTCTGGACCTCTCTGTGTTGGGAGAATTCCTTGGGTATTGAATTCCTTGATGGACTGCAGAGAAGTGACAGAACTGGCAAAGAACATCTCTCTTTATCAGTAACTGTCAGCCATATGTGAACGTCCATGCCTGTAGAATCCATCTTCTCTGGCTGAATTCTGATTGTAAACTTCAGAGAGAGACAATCTATCTTCATTGGGAAGAGGGGTTAATTAAAAAAAATTAAGATAGTATGCATGAGTGTTGCTGTGAATTTTTTTTCCAAGGCCAAAATTGGCAGACATGAGTATCTCTATTCCTTTCTCATATAGTTCCTATCTTCCATACCCAGGTCCATTAATTACATTATCTACTTTGCCCATTATATCAGACTTTGACCTGGTCACCTTGGGTTTATTTTAATTTCTCTCCTCCTAGCTTAAAACATAAGAGTTTGTCTTGTGTTTTTCTCCTGGCCTAGCTCATCTGCACTACTGTTCATGCTATTTTTCACCATTTAGAATCACCTCATCCTCCTCTCTTTTAGGTTTTCCATTCTATGAGAGAACTTCAGGGAAAAAAAAATGTGGAAAAAATGGAAATAAATTTCAATTTAATTCAATGCAAAAATACTCAAATGTATGGATAGTTTTTTCATAATGTATGTTGTCTATGAACTTTTTGAAGACCTCCTATATTGGGTCGTCAGAAAAGTCATGATGTTTTTTGTGTAAGAAAATGTATCATGGCTTTTTTGATGACCCAGGATTTCCTTTGGGCATTGTCTCCTGTCTCTCTCATAATTTCTTCTCTATCCTCAATATAGTTTTCATATGAGAAAGTCTTTTGGCAAGAGGAATAAAATAAAAAACAAAAATCTTCTGGACTCAAGTTACCAGACAGCTTCTTGGCCTGAAATCTGGGTTTTCCCAGTCACTAAACCCTCTCAACACACAACCTCTGAGCTGGGTTACAATATCTTTTCACTTGCCCATCTTCCTCTCTCAACTGATCTCTTGAAGAACCAATTCTTTTATTTATTCATTTTGTTACCTCTAGTGCCTGGCATGGAGCAGTGTGGCATAAATACTGTTATTAGTACTATATATCATGTCCGTTTCCTCATTAATACATTCTAAGCTGGAACCAGCAGATGGCATAGTGATTATGTTGCTGGACTCCCACATAGTCGATAACAGTTCAAGTTCTGGACCTGATAGCTTAAAACTCATGCTGGGCACATGTGCATGCATACCTAAAATCCAGGAAAATAGAGGAGAAGAGATTGTGGCATTGCTATCCCCCTGGGTGATGATTTCTTGCTTTCTGTCTCTCTGTCTTTATCTGTCCAGTAAGTGTACATACCCTATAGCAAAAATCTCTTTTTAAAAAGCAAAAATATTCTAAAACTGAAGCATTTAAATGTTTCATTTGAGGACTGTAAACAACAGAGAAATATTTAGGAAGACCAGTTAAAAGGGCAGATAGAGTCTTTGGGGGGTACTTTAGTAACACAGAGGTAACTGGTTCTCAGACTCCAGTATTTTTTTTAGAAGATCATATTCAGGGTCGTTTATCATGTCTAGACAATATGGAACAATTTGATGCTAGTAATTTAAAAATTATGACAACAGTTTGTACTAGTGTTTATCCTTAAAATTCATTTTATGTGTAATGCTACCTTAAGCATAATTAGAATGAGTTCTTAGAGAAATCGCCTGCATTTCCCCTGTCATTCTGTACATTTGTATTACATGGTCATACCATCATATTAACATAGGATCATCTGATTGTAGTTTCATTGTTTTCCTGTGAGGTTTAGTCTTGTCGATAAAACGTAAAGGCTACCACTTTAGGATTGCTATTGCTAGTTACTAATAAGTTGCTCAAGCTATCATTTTACCCATATTTATAAAAATGGTAAATAACATGTAAAACTTACAATTTTTTTTTTTTTAAATTGCTGTATAGGACAATTTTGCTGGAGAGAGAGAAAGAAAGAAAACACCATCCAGAGAGGATGGCCACACCACAGTCCCTTCACCCCCATTCTTCTCTCTGGATTTTGGGCATGCACACACACGTGTCCAATGTGTTTCTCAAGCTGCTAGGTCTGGGATTTGGACTGTAGTCATACATGTGAGATCCAGCTGCCTTAACCTCCATGCCACCAGCTAGCTTGTGCAACTTTATTGTTTTGAGCGATTCTTGCTATAGGGCATGTGCGCTCACTGAAGAAAGAGAGAGACAGACAGACAGAAAGCAAGAAATCATCTCCCCCTGGGGGAAGGCCATGCCCACAGTCCCCTTCATTCTCCTTTTGGGATTTTGGTCACTCACACATATGCATCTAGTGTGAGTTTTAATCTGCCAGGTCTAGGACTCGAACCACAGTTGACTACATGGAAGTCCAGCAATGTAACCCTTATGTCATCTGCTGGTCCCCAAACTTACTTTAAAAGCAGTAAAATTTTGTCATTGTCATTCTTGCTGTTGGTTTAGAATAAGCCCCCTCACCTCAGTTCTTTTACTCTAAATACTCCAAAATCCAGTCCAGCACCATAATGTAGCATTCTTTCTCGTACTCTGTCATACTTGTTTTCTGGAGGCCAACACCTAGTAGCTAGGAATTTATTTTTAATAAATAACTCTATAAACTTTAATAAACTCAAAAGACATTGAAAGAAATTTAATACTAGCTAGCCAACTGGTATAAAAATGTTAAATAGGAGCCAAAATGAAATCACTTGATGATGAAGTCACGAAAATGAAAATGTCATTGTTGAAACAAAGCAGAGCTGTAGCCTTTGCCTGCTAGTGAACTCTGTTCCTCCATCCCACTCCCTCCCCATTTCTTTTTTTCATTACAGTTTACTGTAGTGAAATTGATCGTTCATATTTGAAATCCCTCTTAGGCCCTCTCCTTTAGCTAACTGTTAGGTCATCAGAAAAATTATGATGCATTTTGCTTAGAAAAATACGTCATGACCTCTCCAACAACCCAGTAATAATCTGATAGAGCAACTTCTGGATTCAAGAGCGATTGGGGAAGGGGTTTCTTTGTTTTTTTATTGTTTTGTCTTGTGCGAAGGGGGCTGAATTCTACTGTAGTAAAATTCTACTGAATTTTACTGCATTTTCTTTTCCACCCCAAAAGAAATGCTAAAAGTGAATTTTGAAAATGTCAAAGTGAATAGAGAGCCTGTGTGGTCTCATGACAGTAAAAGTTGGAAAATCAAGGGTTGACTTATTTAGGAGAGGATCTTTGCAGATTCAAATTCACAGTTTCTCCCTGCCTGGACCTCCTGCTCTTAAGCCTGACATGAGGGTATAGGAGATGGGTCTACCTTAGAATCAGTTTCCTTCCTCACTGAGCATGTGATCCATCTCAGTTGGCGGATTAGATCAGGCAGTGTCTAAAGATGGCCTGAATCAGCATATGGCGTAATGTTGGACTCCCACATAGTCAATCATGGCTTGAGTCTTAGACCCAGCAGCTTAAAATTCATGCCGGGCATGTGTGTGTGTGTGCCCAAAATCCCAAGAGGAGAATGGAGAAGAAGGGATTGCGGTGTGGCCATGCCCCCTGGGGGTTGATTTCTCGCTTTCTGTCTTTCTGGTGTGCGCATGCACCCTATAGCAAAAATCTCTCTTACCCCCCCCTGCTGCCCCCCCCAAAAAAAACATGGTCTGATTGGGTCACATGTAGATGAGGCAGTATATCACCTGGTAGCATTGACGTGTGGATGCCAGTGTGACTCCACAGCCTTTACTTTCCTGCTGTGCCTGTGGCACTAGTTTGAGGGATGTGAGCAGCAGTCACTTTGCCTTTATGCTTGATAAGGCCTTGATCTAATCAAGCCAAGCTGTCAGGAGAGATTACTGATTATAATATCTCAATTTCAGTCAGAAAGTTTAGGGAGCCAAATGTATTGGATATGTTATACCGAGTTGATTTCCTGTGGATTCTTACAGAATCTTTTATGTTAACAATTTCCTTAGGTTATTCATAGAGTGCTTGCCCCGCTACCTTAAAAGTCATACAAAGCGGGACCAGCAGTTAGTGTAATGGCTATGTCGCTGGACTGCCACGTAGTCGACCACGGTTCGTGTCCTGAAACCGGTGGCTTAAACTCAACGCCGGGTGCGTGTACGTGCGTGCCCAAGATCCCGAGAGGAGAAGGGATTGCGGCGTGGCCATCCCCCCGGGGGGAGATTTCTCGCTTTCTATCTCTCTGTCTCTCTCTGTCTGGCAAGAGCACGTGCCCTGTAGCAAAAACCTCTACAAAAAAAAAAAAAAAAAAAAGTCATACAAAGCAAGATTCAAATTCCATCTATCATGGGATCAGTTTAAAACCATTTCATTATTTTCACTGGAATATCAGATGCTTTTGTCCTTCCTCCCTTCTTAAAAAAAAAACAGAGAAGGGACCAGCAGTTAGCGTAATGGCTATGTCGCTGGATTCCCACGTAGTCGACCACGGTTCGAGTCCCGGACCCGGTGGCTTAAAAAAATCCTGAGAGGAGAATGGAGGAGAAGGGATTGCGGCGTGGCCATCCCCCCGGGGGGTGATTTCTCGCTTTCTGTCTCTCTGTCTCTCTCTCTCTGTCTGGCGAGCGCACGCGCCCTATAGCAAAAACCTAAAAAAAGGAAAAAAAAAAAAAAAAGAGAACAAACAAATATTTTCTTTTGTACTCTTGTCAGAAAAGTCATAATGTATTTTTTCAATGTATCATGACTTTTCCAACAACCCAATATTTAAATTGAAATGATTCTAAAGTCTAAGTCACAAGAAGAGTTTTTTTTTTTTTTTTTTTTTTTTGAGAAGTTTTTTGCTAAACGGCATGTGCGCTCCCCAGAAAGACAGACATAGAGATAGAAAGTGAGAAATCACCCCACATGGGGGCTGGCCACACCATAATTCCTTCTCCTCTATTCTCCTCTTGGGATCTTGGGCACACATGCACACGCACCCGGTGTGAGTTTAAGCCACCAGGTCCAGAACTCGAACTACATTCAACTACAGGGGAGTCCAGTGACATAACCATTATTCCAACAGCTTGTCCCACAAGAAGAATTTTTAAAAAACTGTATCCATGATCTGGTTGCTGAGGTGCAGTACAAGTGCTCTGCAGGCTGGAAGCCAGGTGATCCATCAAAGATTTGGATCCCTGCTTTGCTGGGAAAACATTGCCCAGGTCTAGACACCCAGGATCCTGAGGTTCTGGAGGGCTGGGGAAGGGGTGTTGGTACATGGTGAGACCTTGTATGCTCCCCTTGCATGCACGTGCTATCAGTAAAAACAAAACAAACTTTGCATTCCTAAAAACTTCCTTAATTTGTTTGTTGTTGATTTATCACATATGAAAACATTAGTCAATTTTAAGAAACAGTACTAAAACGGTCTGTTATTTAAGAACCGTAATTGCCAAGTTAATCCGCGATCGAATTTTTGTAATTTTGTTACACATGCATAAATGCTACTGCAAGAATTAGTAATAAAATATTTTAAAATAAGATGACTGAAACAAAAATGAAGTTATAAATATACGCAGACATTATTTAAATCACAAAATATAAACCCTTGTGAAATTTTCTCAGAAAGAACTAGGTAAATGTTTTGGAAAGTAAATGTAGTCTCTCGCTTATAACATTGTATCTTATACAGTTCTCAGTAGGTCAAGTTTAAAGCCAAGGGGGCAGTTGAACTTTGTCTTTTTCTTTGCAATTGCCAGAGAATGTGTGCACTTGCTAGAGAGAGGGGGGGAGATAGCATCCCCCCAGTAGGGCGTGGTCATGCCATAATTCCTTTTCTTACATTTCTCCATCCTGTTGGAATTTAGAGCATGTATGCACATGTACCCAGCATGTTTTCAAACGGCAAGAGCCGGGATTTGAACTGTGACTGCTCATATGGGATTCAGCGCCCTTAACCACTAGGCTAGAGGGCCAGCCCTATCTGTCTCTTTCAATGGGTGCCATTTATAGCACTTGCTCTTAGAAGCTAAGACTTAACTATTTGATTCTGAGACGTTTTTTAATTCTGTGACCTTGGGTAAGTAATTACTCAGAGGATAGTTTATTGTTCTCTCTTTAGATTTTAAGGGAACCAAGTGAAATTTATCATGTGAAATACAAAATAGTATCCCACTGTTGTTATTCTTCTCTAACATGTCCTTTTTTAAAACAAGCAATTTAAAAAAAATTTGTTTGCATCTAAAATCATAGCTCTCATACAAGGAACAGACTTCCTTAAAAACCAGTAAGAAAATGTTCCTGAAAGGGCTAATGAAGCAACCATCTCTGAGGAAATATGGGATAATACATGTCTTTATAGAGTTGGACTGCCTGACCTCTTCTTACTTTTCTTCAAGCTCTGGGGTTTTCTGATTGCTTAATTTTGTAAATTATTCGTTATTTAGAAAGATCGGAAGGAACTGTTTATTTCTTCTAATTTATATGATAATGACAAAGAATTAGCTTTAGTATCTGGACTAATTTTGCTGAGCACAATGAATCCCATGTTACTGTTTGAGGATTACATATTATTGCAGTAATTTATGTTTTATATGTGAACGTTAATTTTAAGAAATGACTAATCATCAGTGCATCTCCTTTCTAGCAGACCCACTGACGACCACATTAGCAATAGGACTGGAATTATTCACAAGATTGCAATAATCATTTCACTTCTTTGCAAAAAAAAAAAAAAAAAAAAAAAAAAAGCAACGATAGTGAGAAGAACACTGAATTACTAGATTGTTGGAAAAGGCATGATTCGTTTTTCTGTGCAAAAATATGTCATGACTTTTCCAGTAACCCAATAGGTTTATATGTTGACCATCTTTGATTTAAAATGAAGGTGCTTTCTTTTTGTGCTTTAAGATGGATAGCTTAAATAGAATCACTATTTAGAAACTGAGACTTTGGGTTTTGAATCACAGAATCTCTCAAATGGAGATGTCATGAACAAACATGGGGCCCCACTGTGTGCCTAATATTTGAAACTCTCCAGAACCACTTAATACTCACCAGGCCAGTGAGGGAGAAAGTACTTCTGAGGCATCCATCCGTCTGTTCACAGATTTGTGTTAAAGTTATTTATTGAGCCGTTCATCATACTGTGGACTCCATGCACAAGGGTTACAGTGATGAGTCAGAGGAGTTGGGCTTGTTCTTGAGCTGTTTAGTTTAGGTTCATCTAAAGCTTCAGGAAGAAGCGTCTTCAGGCCAGTTCCAGAAGAACTAACTGAGGGAGTCTAATGTTATGGTATTCCTATTCCATCAGATATTTGTAGATCTTCTCATGACCTCCATCCAAACTACCTGAATACTTTATATTTTCTACTGTTTGAAATGAAGAGGCTAGATCATTTCTCTGGGACTGTGTTAAGCTCAGAAATCTTAGAGGTACTTAAATGGTAGTCTTATTTTTGTTTTTATTTGAAACATTCATCTCACCAATTAGTTCAGTGGCAGACACAGAGAAGTCATCCCCAGACTCCCCTACAAGACAGACTTGCCCCTGCTACTTACTAGTAATGTTATCGGCAGCAGCTGTCAGATCTTTCTGTGCTTGCTTCAGCTGCAGAAGGCTGCCTTCCAAGCACACATCTCTCCTGGGACAGGTGAAAATTGCAGCAGCCCACATCCAGTAGTAGATGGGGCAGGAGTGAAAAGGCCTTGCCATTAAATCACACTGGGAAGCTGTTCTCACAGGCAGTTCTGGCTCCAGAGGCCTGCAGTGTAAGCCCAGGCTTGACCTTCCTTGCATCACAGTTTGATCTCTATCTGTACCCCGTCCTGCTTCAAAGTAACCCATCTGACACCAGGGAGAGTTGCAATCATGGGGTCTGGATGATGGTGTGTGTGATGGTAAAACACGATGCTCTGTGAGACTGACCCACGTAGGAAGGTGCCAGGTTTACCTCTGTGGACCTCTCTTGGTATACAGGTGCTCATGTACCTGAGATCTAGAGCAGGTAGGGCTGGGGATGGATTGCACCTGTTGGTGCTTTTTCGGTTTCTCTTTCAGTCTCTCTCACTCCTGGAAAAAATAAATAAAATAAATTTTAAGAAATAAAAGAATGATGTTTTGTTACCCCAGCCAGCCCAGTATTTTATTTAAAATTAATTTGTTTCATTTTTTAAAATAATTCCCACCTTTTTTTTTTTTTTTTTTTTTTTTTTGAGAGGTTTTTGCTACAGGGCATGTGCACTCGCCAGACAGAGACAGAGAGACAGAAAGAAAGAAATCACCCCCCAGGGGGGATGGCCACGCCACAATCCCTTCTCCGTTCTCCTCCTGGGATCTTGGGCATACACGCACACGTGCCCGGCGTGAGTTTTAAGCCACTGGGTCCGGGACGCGAACCGCGGTCAACTACATGGGAGTCCAGTGACATAGCCATTACGCTAAGCGCTGGCCCCAATAATTCAGTTTTTTAAAAAAAATCAGTTTTCTTTTTTAAGGCTATTGTCAGAAGAAGACCCTTTCTCATAGTTTAATGGGTAAATACACAATATGCCAGCATTTCAGATAAGTACATTTGGCCTTGGAGCTTAATGCCCCAAATATCATTTATAGCTTCAGTGTCCTTGAATGCCATGAAAAACAGTCTGTTTTCCTTCCTTTCCTCCTTTCCTTTCCTTTATTTCATTTTTACTATAGCCATATGTGCACTCGCCAGACAGAAATGAAGAGAGGGAAAGTGAGAAATCACCCCCGGAGGGGAGAGTCACACTGCAGTCTCTCCTCCATTCTCCTTTTGAGATTTTGGACACATCCGCACGCATTCCCCGCATGGTTTTCAAGCCTCTGAGTCCAAGACTTGAACCAACGCAGCCAGCACATGGGATCCAGCCACCTTACTCTTCATACCATCTGCTGGCCCCTTTTTTCTTTTTTCATGCTTTTCTGTAATTTAGTTTGACATGTACCACACCATGAACAACTGCTATTGCTTGTCAGAAAGTGATAATCCTGCTCCTGTAACATGCCTTCAACATGAGAATTTAAACTTTTATTTTAGAGAAAAGTGGAATTTGTAAAGTATTGCATAGGGAAGAGTGAAATGGTTGGACTAAAATAAAGAGGAGGGTATGGGGATGTGTGTGGGTGGGTAGTTAGGATGCGTGTGTATTCATCTCTCTGAATATATTCTTTTTCCTTCCAGCTCTAAAATTTTTTGGTCAGTTACTAAGATATATTTTCAATGCATGTGGAAAAAAGTATATTACCATTCATTATATGACACTTAAAATGATACTGTTTTTTAAAGGAAACCAATTTTCCATTAAAAAAAAAAAGCTTAAAATAATAACTTATTCCAGATAATTTACCTTTTGGAATCATAAAAATAATTAATTCTAGTATTCTTCATGGAGGAAAAGGATTGAAATTGGTTGTTTAGGAATGTGTAAACACGTGGAAGGAGCAAGAGTCATCTTCGTGAGAAGTGGGCGGGTGCTGGTACGAGGAAGGTGCAGTTCATGGTCGTGTTGGATGGTTCTAGTGTTGCCTTACTGTTACAGTTTTTTTGATTCTGTTGGGTGTGGTGTTTTCACATCGATTTTTCTCACCTGTTTCCTGCAAGGCTGTACTATCAACACAGTAGAAGCTCCTCTTTCATCTGAGTTCTAATGGAACTTTGTCAAAACTTCTGTTATGGCATTTTAGTATACCACTTTCAGCTTTGCCTTGTGAATATCATCTGTGTAATCGTCACTCCTCTAGTTAAAGATCAGATCTTTGGAACAAATGGCATATCTTAAATAGCACAATTAGAGGATGGGGTTAGTGTTCAGTAAATATGTAATGAATTACTGAGATGATTCAATATGTTGAACAAGATGCTTTTAATTTTTTTTGTTCTTACATGTGAGAAGTAAAGATCTAAGAATACTATAGAGTTTGGCCCAGAATTTTGTGACGGAAATTTAATCCCCAGTGCAGCAGTGTTGGGAAGTAGAGCTCTTAGGGAGGTGCTTAGGGGTCGATGGCTGTCTTCTCTTGAATGCATTAATGTTGTAGTAAAAGGATTTGCCAGAGGGAACTTGTTTTCTTCCACCCTTACCTTCCTTTACCACGTGAAGATGCAGTCTTCCTCTCCTCCAGAGAAGGCAGCATAAAGGTACTATCTCAAAACAGCTTTCACCAGACAGCAAACCCACCTCTGCCTTTATCTTGGACTTCCTACCCCCCAGAACTCAAGAGATAAACTCCTTTCCTTTATAAATTACCTTGTTCATGGTATTTTCTTATAACAGTACAAGTAGACCAAGACAAGGAGGTTAACTGACTTTCCCCCATCTTCTCACATTTAATAAGTGATCTGGTCTACACCCCACTTTTCTAATGTAATTGTATGTTCTTCCCTTAGCCTATAGATGTTTAAAGATAGAAGACTACTCTTCTCTGGAAGACAAAATGCAGACTAGGACTGACACAGTGTCTTTTTTTTTTGGGGGGGGGTCTCTTTTTGCTTTTGACAATATGCCTCATTTATGTACGCGTTCTTGCTGGTTTTCTTATTTCCTTAACTTAATTCTTAACCCTCCATTCACCGCCACAAATTGAAGGTCTAGACTCTTGGACGTGGGTCACAGTTTCAGGTAGTCACATCCAGTTCTGGGGCTTCACTGAAATATCTCCTGGCTACTTAAAAATAATGATTCCATTCTCTGGCAGAAGTCAAGTCAGGAAAGGAATAGGATTTTAAAGAACAAATACTCAGAATTGAAAAACAATTCTGAAGTGATTATCTAATCGTATATCTAATTTATACTGTAAAATCTGGTGTTTTAGGCCTGTGCTTGGGGAATGTGATTTAAAAATAAAAAGCTATTCTTATAATACAAAAGGCCTGGTTATGTGTGATATCTGTCTAGAATCAAATGAAGAAAATAGTGGCATTTGCACAGAAGGCCTTTCAGGTGCTTCTAGAAAAGTCCTAAAAGAAAATGTTCAGTTTCTAGTCAGCAACCGTAATTCCCCAACACATTAGCTATTGAGTGCTGTCTGCCATTAAAACAGAAGCATGTTTTCCTTCTGGTTTTCCATATGTAGTGTGACCAAACTCGCAGAAACAAGATCCCTGGCTCACTTGGTCACATTTGTTAATTGTTACTGCTCCATGTCTACTAGCATAATATACACTAGGTGATTTAAAAGTTCCTCCCTAGGACTAGCCCAAATATCTCAGATGTAGTCCATTTCCTTCTGTTGTTTCCTCACTGGAGTTGGAGAACAGGTGGTCACCACGTGATGTACTTTGATTTTACAAGCAACTAAAAGAACTTGTAAGTTATTTCCTTCACCTTGGATTTCCTTTCTGGGGCTCGTCATATGTTCATCCTAATGCCAGGAGTATTTGAATAGCATAATTTCTATGGAGAGGTGAGGGATCATTTTATGAGAAATGACAGAATCCTTACTCAGAGAAACATTTAAGAGTGTGTATGTGTGCATGCATGTGCGTGTGTGTACATGTTTCCTTTTGGGATTGAATTAGGATTTTTGAGTCTCAGTGTTTTAAATTTCAGCTTTACGTTATTGTAAACTAATTTCATTCAGATGTTCCTAGTCACTTGTGGTTGAAGTTGGACTTCATAATATTGAGAAAAAAATATTTGGAGTATGAGAAAGAACAAATCTGTATTTTTAGCCTTTGCACTAAAACAGACTTTCTAATTTTCTAGTATTATCAATAACACACAGAATGTACTAAATATGTCTAAATTTTTTTAGAAATTTACATGGTCACAGTGAACAGCGAAAAATAATAAATACAAATTTAAGGTGAGAAGAAATTTAGAAACAAATAATTGACAAAAATACACATTTTTTGGGAACCAGCAGTTAGCGTAATGGCTATGTCTCTGGACTCCCATGTAGTCGACCGCGGTTCGTGTCCCGGACCTGGTGGCTTAAAACTCATCCGGGTGCATGTGTGTGGGTGCCCAAGATCCCGAGAGGAGAATGGAGGAGAAGGGATTGCAGCATGACCATCCCCCCTGGGGGGTGATTTCTCGCTTTCTGTCTCTATGTCTCTCTCTGTCTGTCTTGTGAGCACACGCGTCCTATAGCGAAAACCTCTCAAAAAAAAAATTACACATTTTTTAATACGGTTTTTGCCACAGGGTGTTGTGCTCACTGGAGCGAGATAGTGAAAGAGAAATTGTCCCTGGGGCTATAACCATGCAGCAGTCCTTTCTCCTCCATTCTCCTCCTGAGATTTTAATACACAGCGCACGCACCTGGGGTCATTTTCAAGCTTCTGGGTCTAGGATTTGAACCACAATTGCCCATGTGGGAGTCCAGAACCTTAACCACCACACCTCCTGTAGGCCCCCCCAAAATAGGTATTGTTACTGTATCAGATTAATTAAATGAAAGGAAATTTTCACATTCAGTTTTTTAAATATAAACCTTAACCACCACACCTCCTGTAGGCCCCCTAAAATAGGTATTGTTACTGTATCAGTTTAATTAACTGAAAGGAAATTTTCACATTCAGTTTTTTAAATATAAAATTGAATTTCCTCTAAGGAAACCTTGTATTCGTAGATTTATTTAAATCTATGAAAATTGTAATTCCTAACACTCAATTGGTCTTGATTGGTATATTAATAATTAGAAAAAATAGTAAAAACTATCAGTAATAATTAGTTTTGGAATTTTTTGTGACCACAGAAATATACTTTTTGGACTTGTTTTTGCCTAAATTTGTATTCTGTCAAATCAGGATATTTCCGTTTAGTAGGGTAAGGTGTGACTAGGTTTCTTTTAGTTGGCACAGTATTAATCATTCAAGACTTTCATCAGCTGCAGGAGTGGTAATGTTGGTGATCTCACAAGAGCCAAGAAAGTAACTCTGGACTGTGTAGATGACAGTTGACAGATGTTCTGGTTGTGTTTACATTTGGTGTCAAAGGGACTTCTTGATTATAAACAGTGGTGGTGGATAAAAAACATCCTATTCAGGGACCAGCAGTTAGCGTAATGGCTATGTCGCTGGACTCCCACGTAGTCGACCGCGGTTCGAGTCCCGGACCCGGTGGCTTAAACTCACGCCGGGCGCGTGTGCGTGCGTGCCCAAGATCCCGAGAGGAGAATGGAGGAGAAGGGATTGCGGCGTGGCCATCCCCCCTGGGGGGTGATTTCCTGCTTTCTATCTCTCTGTCTCTCTCTGTCTGTCTGGCGAGCGCACGCGCCCTATAGCAAAAACCTCTCCAAAAAAAGAAAAAAAAAAAATCCTATTCACTGAATGCTGAAATGCACAGCAAAGTGGAAAGAAAAGCCTATTTTTGTTACTGGAAATAGATCATTGTCCTTAAATGTGTGGCTTAAGCCGTGTGCAAGTAGCCATATGGTAGCACTCTCACCTCCCTTGGCTTTTCATTTCCAAACCGGCAGTTTCCAATGTTGGAGACTTTCAACTCATTCTCTTCTTCCTTTCATAGTCCCCATCAGTTCATGTGAAATTTAGAGACTGGGATTTTATCACTGTGGTCTAGAACTTCAAACTAAACAGGAAAAGGGAGCAGTTAAGGTAGCACTAGTTGGAAGTGCCAAAGTAGATGTTTCTTACTATTCTCACCATCCTAACCATTGTTGCTATTACCAGTAAGTTATCCTGTTGCATCAGTGGTGGTTTGTCAGCTGGAAGGCCATCTTTCTGAAGGGTTTCTTATGGTAGGTGGATCTAGCAAGTTTATGCAGAACATCACCAGAAAAATAATCAGGTTTGTAAGTAATCAAGTTCTTGTTTATACTCTACTTCCAGAATTTAAACTGAGATAATTTAATCTAACTTTCTTACGTGACAGGTAAGGGGACAAAAGTCCAAGAGTGGTAAAGTGTCCAGGGTAGTAGAACTAGTGATAAAACCCAGAGAACAACTATGACTATTTGACAGTGTTTGCAAACTTGGCTGAACATTATTCATTTATTCAGGAGTTACACGCTGAGCATTTGTACATGAAAAGAACCATGTTAGTATTCTAGTTTAGGATTTCTCAATCTTGGCACTATTCACATTAAAAAAAAAAATACCAAGATGTGTAGGCATATACTCTTGGAGAGAGAGAGAGAAGGAGAGAGAGAAAGCGAAAAAAATGCCCCCCCCCCCCCATCCCTACAGGACATATCCCTTCTCGATTTTTCCCTCTGTTGAGGATTTTTGGCCTGCATGTACTCATGCCTAGCATATTCTTCAAGCTGCCAGGTTTAGGACTTGAATTGTGTGGTTGGACATGTGGGATCCACCATCCTTAACCACTAACCCATGGCCTGGCTTGGCACTGTTAACTTTTTGGGCTGAGTTAATCCCCTCTTCTCCTCCCCCCACCTCATCTCTTATTAAAAGGGAAACTCTATTTTTTTTTAAGAATTACTTATTTAATTTTCATTTATTCATTCATTTATTTTAATTTGACCAGCAAGAGCAAGAGAAAGTGAGAAAGCAAGCCACCAGATCCAGGACTTGAACTGTGATCAGCCATGTTGGAGTGTCCAGTGCCTTAACCACTACACCACTTGCTGGCCCCAAAAGGGGCTATCCTAAGGTCAAAAGTTAGAGAAAAAAGGCCAGAGGAGGCCAGCAGAGGGAATTACGGAGTGCAAATTCAGATCATGTTATTCCTCTGTGAGAGGAAAGATTGAAGGAGGAGTACCAGGTATCTTGGGAAGGCTTCTGAAAGCTGTGTCCAAGGCTTCTGCTCTTACGCATTGACCCAGACTTAGTCACATGGATGCAGAGAAACTGGAAAATGTACCATCACTCTTTCGGTAGCTGCGTGCCCCGTTGCCATTTAGGGTTTCTATTACTGTGAAGTAAGGTAGATGGAGTGTTGTCAAAGGATATTTTTGATAAAAACCAGTAAAAAAAAAAAAAAAAAAAAAAAACAAGCCTTGATATTCAGGAGAGGACAGCTCCTAGAATTGCTTCATGTGGTTAATTCTGACTGTGACCAAGGTACTTCAACCAAAGAGGACATGGGGGAGGGCTCATTTTTCTTTAAATGTCAAAACTAGATAGTTATGCCATTTATGCTGATTTTTAGAAAAGTCTTGTATTTTAATCTAGACTCTATGCTCTTGCTGATCAAATGCCTTATAGTTGATATTCATGAATTTCATATCCCAGTCTTTAGAATGGCAGTCATGTGCTAGCCCCATTATACAGTGATTTAGTATGGTATGGAGGATTCCAGATCCCATATGGTCACCTGTGGTTCAAATCCCAGCCCCAGTGGCTTGGAAAACACACTGTGTGTGTGTGTGTGTGTGTGTGTGTGTGTGTGTGTGTGAGAGAGAGAGAGAGAGAGAGAGAGAGAGAGAGAGAGAGAGAACATACCTCAAATCCTGATATGATAGAAAAGTGAAGGTAGTAGTGCAACATGACCAGGCCCCACTGGGAGATATTCTCTCCCTGGCAAGCAGACACACTCTCAACAAAATCATAAAGTAAAATAAAACGGGAGTCATGATAATGTTATTTCTTTTTTACCTACAAGCATGGTTTTTCTGAAATCCCAGTGATGGGAAAATATACAAAATTGGAAAGAAGTTGTGAATGAGCCTGTGAAGGCACTGCAGATGTTTCATTTTCTTATCATAAAATCATAAACTCAATCAAGGGGTTATTTTCATATTTACCTTGGTGGTGCCACATTGTGCTCTTGCAGGCCCTTCAGTCTTGCTCAGTGAAGAAGCCCAGCCTAGGATTATCACCTCTTGTCCTTCCCACATGCTTAGGCCCTGGCCCCAGAGCAGACCTTGCTGCAGCAGGAATTACAGCAGGTCTGATGCCAAGGCTCTGTGGTACTTCCCACTGTGTCTAGACTCTTGATGAAGAACATGTTGTTGGCCTTGGCCTCTCCCTTACCTGCTGGAGGGGCCAGATAAGTGCCGGAGAGTTCCTGTCTGGTAGGACAAATTTGGATCCATTATGTGAGGCAACTGACCGATAAATCTTGCTTTCATCCGGTGAATCGTCCCAAGGTGTGTTGATCTATAAAGCATAAATGGAGATGTGTGCCTGAAGAACTGGCTGTTTCCTCGTGCTGCTGGGCCAGCTTAGTATTGAACACTTATATTTGCCTTCCTTCCTGTCTCACATCCTTTTCCCCCTCAGTTTTGCTTTCTAAGAATTGGGCGTGTCAATGTACGTGCACTCACACCGCCACCCTCCCTTGCAAGCTTTAGCAAGCAAGTTTTACTTCAGGCACTGGTTTCCAGGAAAATTGACTAACAGGGCATTGTATTTAATATAATATAAAATGTTAATTTCGACTTGCTAGTTCTTCTGCCCTAGGAATGAAAAGAAAGTACCTCTCTAGGTTTCACTCAGGTACAGTACTTGCCAGGATTAGACTATGTAGTCTTAGCGTAGTTAGTATTCCATTACTCCATGTTCATTTGTCGAAGTCCTCTGTCATCCCAGATGAGGAGAGAAATATGAATCCTTAGCATGGAGAAAAGCTACAGGTAACTTTAATTAAGAAATCTCTAGGGGCCAGCAGTTGTCATAGAGGTTAAGGCGCTGGACTCCCACATGGATGGCCAATGGAAGTTTGAGTCCCAGACCTGGCTGCTTCCTTTCTTGCTCACTCTCTCTTTCTCTTTTTGTGCTCACTCTCTGCCTCTCTCTCTCTCTCTCTCTCTCTCTCTCTCTCTCTATCTGGTCACATTAAAAAAATAATAAATGAAATATTTTTTAAAAAAAGAAATCTCTAAATTCATCGAGGATAATTTTCTAAATATCCTGTCTGTAGTTACTTAGTCATAGTTTCTTGTTTTTGTTGTTATTTTTAGGTTTTTTTGTTTTGTTTTGTTTTGTTTCCCCTGTAAGGTGTTTGCTGCTGGAAAGAGAGAGACAGAGGGAAAGTAAGAAATCACCCCCCCCAGGGGGATGGTCACTCTTCATTCCCTTCTTCCCTTGAGATTTTGGGCATGTACATATATGTGCCCAGCATGATTTTCAAGCTGCCGGGTCCAGGCCTAGAACAATGTTTGGCCTTATGGGAACCAAATGCCTTAACCACCACACCACCGGTTGGCCACAATAGTCCTAGTTTTAACTAGGATGTCATGTCAACGTCCCTCAGATTTTAGTCACCCCAGGGACTGTCCACCTTCTTGATTCCAGTCTTCCCTTCTCTACAGCTTGAAGAGGAGACTCACAGTAGAAGCTGTCATATATTTTCTTTTCTTTTTCCTTTTTTTCCCCAAAAACAAAAAGAAAGGTTTTTGACTTACTGTGTGTGTGATTTCCTGAGAGAGACAGAGACAGTGAGAGGGGAAGTGAGAAATTACCCCCTGTGGGATGGCCATGCTACAATCCCTTTTCTTCCATTTTCCTCCCAGGATCTTGGGAATACACACACATACACACATGCCCGGCATGATTTTCAAGCCACCAGGTCCAGGCCTTGAACTATAGTTGGCCACCCTTCACCTTTTGCTTTCTTTTCTCCTTGTATTTCCTCCTGTCTTTTTGTCTTCTCTTTTCCTTTCTCCAAACCTGCTCCACTGTTTTTTTAGTAAGTGAAGTACTACAGTTTTAATGTGCTGCTGCTTCAGGCTGCATTTTAACGTGCACAGCATGGACTTTGGAAACAGGAAGGCTTGGTTTTGATTATCCACTCTGCCCCATCATAAGCATTGAAACATTGTTCAGATTACTTCTCTGATAGTGTTTCTGTGCTTGTAAAATGAGGATTAATTGTTCTTACCTTGTAGGGTTTGTATGGAGCTCTGGTATGCAAACTCCTTTACAACCACTCAAGGTTTCATTCCTTCTTTGAATTCTCCCAGTCTTGATCAGCACTGAGCATCATAGCAGACACAAATGGGCATTAGTAAACGTTCAAATTAATGAATGAACTAATAAAAACCCATGAGTGAGTAAGATGTTGGCATAACCTTAGAAAACTCTTCTTCTAATTTTTATTGCTCTCCTACTACATTCCAGCTTCTTTTTTTCAGAGAAATTTTTGTGCTTGCCAGAGAGACAGAAAGTGAGAAAGCACACCTCAGGGGGACTGGCCATTCTGCAATTCCTTACTGTATATTCTTCTCTGGGCATTTTGGGCACATACACACATGCACCCAGGGTGAATTTTAAGCCGCTGAGTCTGGGTCAACTATATGGGAGTTCAGTGATGTAATCATTATGCCATCTGTTGGTCCCTCAACTTTTATCTCTCTTCTTTTTTCTTTTTTAGAGAGAGAGATTATTAATTTTTTTTTTTAATATAGGGCATGTGCACTCACCAGAGATAAAGAGACAGAAAGACAGAAAGCGAAAAATCACTCTTCAAGCGGGATGGCCATGCCACAATCCCTTCTCCTCCATTATTCTCTTGGGATTTTGGAAACACACACACACACACACACACACACACCAGTGTGAGTTTCAAACCGCCAGGTCCAGGACTCAAACCACTGTCATGTGGGAGTCCAGTGACATAACCATTATGCCATCTATTGGTCCCTGTCTCTCTTCCTTTCTATAATCTATCCTCCGAATTAGTTCTTCTTGTCTTATCTCACATTTTAAAGCAATTTTTATTAAAAGTTAAATTTTAACTATTTTTTAAAAATTTCTTCATTTATTTCTTCATAAGTGGGAGAGAGAAATGAGAAAGACTGAGCACTCCCGACATCATCTTGATACTGTGATCCACCCTAGTGTTCAGCCAGTCCTGGATCATGGACAAGTGTGTGTCCAGTGTACTTACAGAGGTCTCTGGACTTGAACTGGCACCTTCCCATGAACACTTGCAGAGTGTTGCATTATTACTGCTGTGCCACTATCTGGCACTACACATTTAATTTATCGATAATAATTATACATGGTTTTAAAAAAATCTAATTATGTGTTAAGGCATGTCAATTATTAATGAGCTCCCTTCTCCGCCTCTTTATTAATCTTATTCAACATTAAACATTACATTATGTTATGTGCATTCGATCATAGTTCCACTAGCTTTTTTTTTTTTAAGTCAGTGACAGTTTTTTATTCTACTGTGGTATGCCATTCGTAACCTATTCTAGTTCTTTACATGCATTCTGGTGTCTGTTGGTCTTTTGATCCTGAACCTCCCAACTTTCACTCTGCTGTACACCTTCCAGCATCTACCATTCCTGTCTCTGCTTGTATGCTGTCAAGGCCTTCGATTGTCACCGAAGAGTGCGGACATTTGGTATATATTAAGTGGGGGTGTACAGTGTCTGTTTCTTGTAGCCTGGCTTTCATATTACTATTTATAATGTTTTGTATTAAGGTGAAGCATTTTTTCAAAATGCACAAGTAGTGCATATTTAGATAATGGTTATACCATTGCAGTGACGTAAATAGTTGCATGGGAAATGTCACAATATCCTGTGTGGCAATTGTAGCATTGAGACTGTTCTAAAAAATGTTGTGAATAAATTCTAACTATGTGTTCCATTAAAATATATATATATATATATATATATATATATATATATATATATATGAACTATTCAATTCCTTAAGTTTTAAAAACTTACTGTAGGGACCAGCAGGTGGCATGGTGGTTAAGATGCTGAACTCCCATTTGGCCAACCACAGTCGAGTCCCAGACTGGGGTTGTTCTCTCTCTCTTTTTTTCATGAGCACATGTACCCTATAGCAAATTGAACACTAATAAATAAAATTAAATGGTTCCCAAAAACTTGTTGTAATGTTTAAAAAAAAAAGGTTTTTAATAGAAGTACTTAAAGCTTTGCAGTCATCTTTTATAAAAAAAGTGTGATTAAATAACATTTGGGGGATTTTTGTTCCATTTGTGATTATCTAAATGTAGAATCTGTTCATCTTTCATACCTGCTTGAGTCCATTGCAAAACATTGGTTTTGTTTTGTTTTTGACAATGCTGTATACTTTAATATTTTATCTGCATGAATGTCTTATAAATATCTCAGGTTTTTTGTTATAAACAATTCTAAGAGTAAAGCTGTTACTGGGAGTTTGTACTGTTACATTTTCTTCCCATCGCTCACTTCATTCTATAAGGCAAAGATAGCATGACCACCTTTACTAAGTTGATCACATGATCACTGGGCTCAGAGCAAATGCAGTATAGTTTGGAAAGCTAATTACAGATGCAGAGGGAGCTTACCTTTCTCCCCTTTGAAGATTGATTTCCTATTTTTGATCACCTTAAACAGTAGCTGTCCTCTGTCTATGTTAGTGTTTGTTGCTCTGTCTTTATCTTTATAGACTTGTAGTAATTATAACAACCATAGTACTGAAAACGTTACTACTGCTTTATATATGTTTATATCTCTTGCAGAGCATTCACTTCTTCTACCTCATTCCTCCTCTGTTTTCCCTCACAAACATTATTTTACTGGGACTTTGTTTTAAATGATTTCATTTTTCTTTTTAAAGTTTTTGCTATAGGTAACACACACTTATTTAGAAAGAAACTGAGACAGTTGAGAGGGAAAGTAAGTTATCATCCCCCCAGGGCAGATGGCCATGCTACAATTCCTTCTCTTCCATTTTTCTCTGAGGATGTTGGGCGTGCATATACACACTGGTGTGATGTTAGAGCTTTCACGTCTGGGATTTGACATGGTTGGTCATGAGGGAGTACAGTGCCTTAACCACCACACCACCTGCCAACCCCAAAATGATTTCTTAATTCCAATGCGTTTACTGCAGATTGATGTGAAAAGATACCATTGTAATATGTAGTCTACTTATTTTATATCATGCGATGGCAATAAGAAGACAATGATCATGCACAACAATTAGTAAAGATTCATAAGTTTAATTTCCCCATCCTTCTGGAGCCCTGTTTTCAGAGAAAATCTTTAGTTTGGTATTCATAACAAATAACACAAAAGATGAGAAGTAAATGTCTGGGGCTGCGTTTCTAAATCCGGACAATACTTGGCCTACATGAGCAATAAATCATAGCTTTTGGGGGAGATGTGAATTATAAGGAGAAGTAGTCTTTGTTTTCTAGAACGTGCTTCCCTAGATTACATTTGTGCTTCATGTGGCCTAGTCTTTTATCTCAGCTCTTTAATTTTATGCTTGAACTGAGTGTGCTTTTGTTGTCTACATCATTGGAGCCTTTGAGTAGATCTTTCTTGCTGGCCTGATAGTGTGAAGGGCCAGGGATTGAATAAGAGTCCAGGAAGTGGTTCTGGGAATGATTTTTGTATTGCCAGCAATGCTGATGTATTGGCACTGAATTCACATTTCCAAAATGTCACTGAACTCTAACTAAAAACAAAGATACAAGTGTAGTCGTCACAGCTGTGTGCTCTTCTCCTGAAGCTAGTTTCTTTCTTTTCTATGCACAGTGAGGAATTTTAAGCCCCTCATTGTAAGATGAAAGTCAGTCAGTTTTATGTACTGTTCTGTAATGCAGCTGGTTACCCATAAATATTCAGGTATCATTGGGTTTAAGGAAGGGCCATTTGTACAGAATTGTCCTTTGTACCATGGATAACAGTTCATTGAACAAACAGAATGTCTGTGAGGGACTGTGGTGCCCACTGTTAGAAGAGGAAGAATTTCACATGCTTGTTAAATATTTATTGAGTATTCACTAGATATTCAGTTTTAAGATGGATGGGGTATATATCTGAATTTCTTTGCTACAGTGTAGAGCATAACATCATAAGAGACTCAGATAAAGCTATATGAACATTCAAAGGAGAGAGAGGATTGACAGACACGACTTGTGAATGAGGTTTATTTGAGCTGGACACTAAAGTAGATATAATTTGAATATGTGGAAATAGAAAGACATGAACATTTATGTCAGAGGGAATTGCTGGAGGAAGAAAAGAAAATAAAGGAGCATGAATAGAGAACTCACAGGGATCTAGTGAAAGACTTTTGGAAAGGTAGATTAAGTGGATTGTTGGCATAAGATGCCAGGTTAAAGAGCAGCATCTGGAACCAGCAGATACCACAGTCGTTATGTCACTGGACTCTCATGTAGTTGACCACAGTTCGAGTCCCAGACCCAACAGCTTAAAACTCAGAATGGGCATGTGTGCATTCATGCCCAAGATCCCAAGAAGAGAATGGAGTGGTATGACCATTCCCCCTGGTGGGGAGTGATTTCTCGCTTTCTGTCTCTCCTGAGAGTGCACATATCCTGTAGCAAAAATCTCTCTAAAAACAACGTCCACTGAGCAAGTGATGAAATGTTCAGGTGTCTTCTCTAACAGAAAAAAGGATGAGCTCTTCTCATCCTAAACCTTGGACTTCTCTGCCTTCTTGGGGCCTGCTCCTCCACATTTTTATGTGAGCTCAACACCTCTTTTGGATGGAAATGTTACTCTTATTTTTTAATTGTTTACCTCCTAATAGGACCACATATTCTCTTTTTTTCTTTTAAACAAGAGAAAAACACACACATTTATTAACTAAAAGTTGTACATGACACAGAAGACATCAAAACTGAAGACCCACAGATCCAGAGAAAACAGTATTTTTATGGGCCATCTTGCAGAAGTGTGATTGGAGGAAAAAAGAGTATGGAAATAAACTGGTAATAGTTAATAACCAGTAGGTATTAAGTACCAATATGGTATTACCAGCATTTATGATAATAACCTGGGAAAACCTAGTAAAGCCTATTCAGATTCTTGGCCTCTGGATAGGAGCCCTCTGGAATGAGGGTCTTAGGAACTACTTTTAGGCATGTATTTGAGAGAATTTGTTTTCTCTTTAGATTATAAAAATTCTTTGAGTATTTTGACTATTTCTTTTTCATTTATATATAATACTATAATACATGAACATCTCGATACTTTTTAAGTGGTCAAAAGTGATGTGAACTCCAGGAATCAGCAGTTAGTGTAATGACTATGTCGCTGAACTCCCATGTAGTCGACTATGGTTCCAGTCACGGACCCGGTGGCTTAAACTCACGCCGGGCGCGTGTGCGTGCGTGCCCAAGATCCCAAGAGGAGAATGAAGGAGACGGGATTGCGGCATGGCCATCCCCCCTGGGGGGTGATTTCTCACTTTCTGTCTCTCTGTCTCTCTCTGTCTTTCTGGAGAGCACATGCGCCCTATAGCAAAAAAACCTCTTAAAAAAAAAAAAAGTGATGTGAACTCCTAAAGTAGAACTCTACTTACCCTTCTGTTCATCTCCGTTTTACCAGTTCACTTTCTAACATTTCATTTATGGAAATAGATGCTGGTGGTTTCCTGGAAATACTAAATGAGAAGAAAGTTCAGAGTACCAGTGGATCAAAATAGCATTAGCTTGATGGATGATCCTGAAACTGTCAATTCCATAATGGTGGAAAAGACCTCCTATGCTGGATGCCTTCCTTTCTCCCTTTGCTTCTGTCTCTCTTGTTCTCTTTCTCCTTTTCTCCCCTCACCCATCATTCATCCATCCTTACATCTGTCTATTATTTTTAAGTAACTACTTTCAGGTGTTTTATGTAGGTAATGAAGCAAAGCATTAATCATCATAATCATAGAGTTTGTTGAAAAACAATTCCAGAATCTCTGGGTGGGAGAAAACAAGAATCTGCATTTGGAATAAGTTTATAAACACTTGGCTGTAATTCAGGGGACCCAGAGGCTGCAGTTTCAGAAACCCAGAATGAAGGAATAATAGTACTTTGGCCAATTACTTGTAGTTTTTTAGTATTTGTTTCATGTGGACTCATAAATGGAACAGGCGAAGCTTGTGGATACAATATAGTGGACAGTAATGCCCACATGTGTCCCGTTCCTTCAGTTTTTAATTTCATTAACATTTCTATGGAAGCAGGCCATAGGATAAAAGGGAAATTTATTCCCTTCTTCCAGAAAAAGCCTCTTTAGAGCTACCCTTCACTGCCGCCTCGCCCCAAACTTCAGTATTTTAGGAATAAGGAAAGATAATTTATTACAACCATGATCAAAGTGTATGATACAGATAGTCCTTTTGATTTATTTGATTTTGAATTTTCTAATTATTGAATTTCTCATTATTGAATTTTCTAATTATTTGAAGCTACCAGCATTTAAAAGTCCTTCTTCCTTTTTCCTGTTTCCTCCCTGTCAAAGAGGAGTTATTTGAAATGTCAAGTGTCTTTTTGTGGCTGGGAAAAAAAATATGATTCTGTGTAAAGACTTCTCTAAACTGGTTATGTAGTAACTCATCCAGATCTCCTAAAGTCTGAAAAAGACATTGTTCTCTTGATTACATCCTAGACTTACTAGATTAGAGTCTTTTGTTGAGAGTCAATCACAAAACTCTCAAAAGAATTCTACTGTAGCTAGCTTGGCCTCCTCCATTGTACATATAGTCCCTACATGTCTAAGAACATGTGACTCGAGATGTTTATATATAATTAATACATCTCTCCAAAGAAAAAGATGGAAGACTTCTTTGAGATCAGAGTATACTCGAATGACTTGCTTCACATCCATATTCTCACTCTACTGAACTAAGGTTTTGCACATAGCTGGAGCTCATTAAATCTTTATTGAATAGTTGTGTTGAACTTCAAGGCTTTCTTGATGTACTTACTTGAGTCTTTTTTATTGTTATTGCTATCCTCTAGGATGGAAAGAAGAAGTTTGACAAGGAGAGTGAAAAATACTATTCCATTCTTGACAAGCACTTAAATTTGTCTGCAAAGAAAAAGGAGTCTCATTTGCAGGAGGTAAGCTTTGCCAGTTGAAATGTGGAAAGGGCGTTAGCATTAAATCTGGTAAAGTCAAAATTTCCAGAAACTGAAATATCTCAAAATCTGCAGCTGTCTGATAAAATAATGACAATAACAATAGCTAACTTCATTGAGCACTTGCAGTGGACAGAACCTCTGGAGACTTTATGACCTTTAATAGTAACAATTTCAGGTGACAGACTAGTATTTCCTTCAATAATAAGGACGATTGAAACAAGATTTTCTTCATATTAGCTATAGTTTAAAGAGGCAGAACCTACTGAATTCATATTACAGCTTTAATGTTTTTTTTTAAATATCTGACAGTGTTTTAAAAATTTTGCTTAAGTGTGTGGGGGGAGAAAAAATATAGAGACACATTTAAAAATCTCAATTATGTTGCATCAGTTTCCTTTAAGAATAAATGAATAAAAATATTTTACTGATGACCTAGCCGTGATGCTGTGCATTTCTCTTATGCTATGTTCACATGCTGGGGCCACATAGGAGGTCTACTTCAATTCCAGTCCAATCTGAAGTCTGGGCATGGTGGCAGGTGTAGTCCCAGCTACTCAAGAGGTTGATATGGGAGGATAATCAGCTTGATGTTGGCCTGGGTAACATAGTGAAACCCTGTCTAATAAAGAGCCAGGCATTGTGGCAGGTGCCTGTAGTCTCAACTAGGAGGCTGAGACAAGATGACTGTGACAGCAAGACCCTGTCTTTAAAAAAAAAAAAAAAAAATAGAAAACAGAATGCTGGTCCATAGTATAGCAGTTGTCTTGTGTATAAAAAGCTGGATCCCACCTGGCTGTTTATGGTTCATATCTTAACCCTGTCAGCTTGACTGGGTGCATATTTGCTATAGAGCACACATGCTAGCCAAAGAAAGAAAGTGAGAAAGCAACCCCCAGATGAGAGAGCTATGCTGCAGTCTCTTCTATGTTATTCTCCTCTCAGGACTTTGGGCATACATGCACACATGCCTGGCGTATTTTACAAGCTATTGGTCCAGGACTCATACTGCACAGTTAGTCATGTGGGATCCAACCACCACACCATCGACTGGCCCTCTCTCTTCATTACACATGTGTGATTGTATATTCTCTCTGACAAGATAAAGAAAATTTTTTTTACTAACATATACATATAAACAGTATCTTTCTTCCCTTTCTCTGAAATATATTTTATTTTTCCCATCAGTTTTTTAGCTGTACTTTGTAATATCAAGAGTAATCTTTTTTTTCCCAACCAGTTTTTTTAACTAGGACAATATCAAGAGTACTCTCTCTTTATTTAATAAAGAAGTTTCTATCATAGGGTGCATGTACTCACTTGAGACAGAGAGACAAAGACAGTGAGAGGGAAAGTAAGAAATCACCTGCCAGGCGACATGGCCACACCATAATCCCTTCTCTTCCTAGGATCATGGGAACACACACACACACACACACACACACACACTCACACACCTGGCATGACTTTCAAGTCACCAGGTCTGGGACTTGAACTACATTCGGCCATGTGGGAGTCCAGCAGTGTAACCACTATGCTGCCTGCTGGCCCCAAGAGTAATCTTTTTACTAAGGAATGAAATGCAGTTCTAGTTTCAGTGATGGAATGTGTCAAGAAATCAGACACCATTGCCACTGGCCCTCTAGGTGCAGTAAAACCATGAAGCATCACCTTTATGCTGCCCCAGCATACAGTGGAATGAGCTGAGAATTGTTGGGTGCATTACCCGCAGCTCACTGCTACCATCTAGAACGTCATAAGGAGTCCCGTGTCATGCTGCGTCTCCTTTAGTCTCTCATTCTTCCCCAGCTGTACTTTGAGATGTGGCAGGAGACAACTTCTTTGAAACATCCCATTCTGATTCTTATCCTAGCAAGCCTTCATCTTGCTAAAACTGCTTTCCAAATTCAACCTGATCACCTGCTGTCCTTGTTCTATTTCTCCTTCCATGTTTAACTGCAGCACTTGTTTGACAGGTTAGAATGTTACTAAGTTTCCACAGTGTCAAAAGAAATAGGAATGTTATTTTGACATCAGATTCCTTTTTTCCACCACATTCCGGTTCTCGTTGAGGACATAGAATTTATTCAATTGAAGATACCTAACTTGAGGAAGTTTTATTTTGCATGATCATTATATAACAGCTCATTATAACCTGGGCTTTCTGTTAATAATACATGATATTAAAATAGTGCAATTCAGTATATAATTGTGTGCATATGGCAAAAGTGAAATGGAAGACAATCTATTAAGAAAACAAATATTCTTTTTTTTCCTCTAAGAGTTATTTATTTAATTTTATTTATCACTATTATTATTTTTAAATTTGCTACAGGGCACACATGCTGATCATAGAGAAACAGAGAGAGGGACGGAGAGAACATGAGAAAGCAAGCCACCAGGTCCTGGACTTGAACCATGGTCAGCCATATGGGAGTCCAGTACCTTAAACACCATACCACCAGCTGGCCCCTATTTCTTTCTTTTTTTCTTTTTTTTTTTTTTTTTAAGAATTATCTATTTTATTTTATTTATTATAATTATTATATTTTAATTTGCCGTTGGGCATGTGCACTCACCAGAGAGAGAAAGAGAATATGAGGGAAAGCAGGCCCCCAGGTCTGGGCCTCAAACCAGTCAGCCGTGTAGAAGTCCACCTTAACCACCACGCCACCTGCTGGCCACAAAATAGATTCAGTTTTTAATTTCTTGGACACATTTAATTTTAGATGTATTTAGTGCTGCTTATTGTACTTTCGTGTTACATTTAGATGTTATGATGGTCTTAAACGCTAGGCAATAAAGTGGTTATTGTGTGGATAGGGATGTCGTCATGCAGAGAAAGACTCCTCCAGTCATCACGAGTTCCCCCATCATCTTCCACGTCCTGGGCTATAGCCATGTGGCTTTTAAAAAATTGTCTGCCTCGAAATCAAAGGTGGTTTTGAGAGTCCACAAAGAACTACACGTTATTTGTGAGTAGAAGAGGCCCCCTTAGACACCACCCTGTTTAAGCCGTCTCTAGGAAATGATAACTGATCCTCACTTTAAAGTCCTCTAGAGGAGACTTTTTAATTTTCCCTGACTACTTATTCAACATTTGTACTTTCCTTTCTGATGGCCCTCAATCTCTTAGCCTGCGATATGAAAGAATATTCACTTTGGTTCTGTATTTAGTTGGAGGCTGGGATAGTTGATAACATGGTGATAACCTCCTCCCTACCTCACTCCACGAGCACACGAACATGCACACAATTATTTTCAGGAGTTACAGCTCCTAACATCCTAACACAACGTAGTGAATTGTGTTAGTGCAGCTTCTGGGGACAAATGTAAACGAGAAAAAAAATGTGACTTGGTGGTTTTTTCTTCTGCTCCTCTAGGAACCAGATCTCTTTTAGGGCGGTACCGCCACCGATGTATTTCATTCTGTGACACAGCACCAAGTTCATGGACTCCTTCTCAAAAGAACCTCGCTGTGCCCTCATACTCTCACAGCTGACTCCTCGTTCATTTTGCTCACGTGAATGAGTAGCTGTCGGTATCCAGGACTGAACTGAAGAGTCAGCTCGTGTTGACGGTTCTAAGGCCATCATTTGGGCCATTAGAGCAAACATGTGGGCAAAAAGAAATGATATTTACTATGTGAATGAATAATTCCTAAGCATAAAATTAAAGGTTAAGAGATGTCAAGGACATGTGGAAAGACCTAAGATAATAATCTATTTCAAAAGATATGAGGCCAAATTAAAAGGCAGAGCGTTAAGGCGTTGATAAACATATGACACAGGGCTACTCTCTCTTATATACAACAAGTGTTGCCAGTCAGTGTGAAAAAAATCAGACATTTCAGTAGAGGGAGAAGTGAGCTAAGCCTATCAAGGAGAAAATATAAATAATAAATATTGTTAGTTTCAGTGTAATCATTGCTAAAGATGCTAACAAATATTTAGATATTATTTTTAATTTACTAAAAAATCATCTCTATTGTTGGGATGGGAAACTAGGCAAGACTTTTGCTTTTCTGGTGGGAGCATAACTAGATTCAGTCATTCTTGGGGTAAAATATTTCAACAAACCTTATGTGTACAGGGTAGGTAAGATGATTTCTTTTTGGTTGGAACTTTTCTCAAAAAAAATGATCAGAAATGAGTGTAAAAATAAATTTTGTAAATATGTAGATCCATGAGTTACTCACAGTGTAAGAACATGGAAACACATGAAATGTCACAAAAGAATGGATGAAATAAATATACATAGTTTATCAAAAATTGGAATGTTAAGGTGCTAAAATTCTTCTCTAGAAAATTTAAAGATATTGGGGCTAGCAGGTGGCATGGTGGTTAAGGGTGCTGGACTTGCACATGGCCAATTATGGGTTCAAGTCCTGGACCTGGTGGCTTGCTTTCTCCGTCTCCCTCTCCCCCTCTTCCCCCCTCTGGTCAAAATAAAATTAATTAATTAATTAAAAATACAGTTAAATCTTTTTTTTTTAATTTAAAGATATTTGGAAATATTCATTAGATTAAGTGGGGAAGAAAGCAAATGTTTAAAAAGAATTATTTAATTTTATTTATTTACTTATTTTTTTAATTTTATGAGAGAGAGAGAGAAAAGAAAGAAAGCAAGTCGCCACGTATGGGACTTGAACTGTTGTTTGCCATGAGGGAGTCTAGCAGCACAAACCACAGCACCTGCTGGACCCAAAAAAACACATTTTAAATGAGAGTGTATACAATATTATTTCAGGTTTGTTTAAAAGTAAGCTTGTATATGTGTATCTGTGTTACGCATCAAAAAATTGACAGTGAGGTTATAATTCTTTATTTTCTTTTTTAAATAATTATTTAGTTATTTAATTCCATTTGTTATTAATATTATTTTTCAATTTGACCAGAGAGAGACAGAGAAAGGAAGGGAAAACAAGAAAGCAAGCCTCAAGGTCCAGGACTCCAATACGCAGTCGGCCCTGTGGGAATCCTGCGCCTCTATCCACCACACCACCTGCTGGCCCCGAGATTATAGTTCTTTACTTTCACCGTTATAGCAATGAATCATCAATAAACAGCAGTGAGAATTTATACTTTTTATAACTGTAAGAAAAATTAAAAAGAGAAATGAATTACTTTTAGAAATCTGGATTTTTGGTTTTCTACATATCACTAAGTTATTCTTTCAACAAATTTCTCTTGTCCTCAACTCCCAAATGAAGCAAATTCTTTTTTTTTTTTTTTTTTTTTGAGAGGTTTTCGCTATAGGGCGCGTGTGCTCACCAGACAGAGAGACAGAAAGCGAGAAATCACCCCCTAGGGGGGATGGCCACGCCGCAGTCCCTTCTCCTCCATTCTCCTCTCGGGATCTTGGGCACGCATGCACACACGCCCGGCATGAGTTTTAAGCCACCGGGTCCAGGACGTGAACCGCAGTCGGCTACGTGGGAGTCCAGCGACATAGCCATTACGCTAACTGCTGGTTCCCCCAAATGAAGCAAATTCTTTAGGTTCTGTTCCTATACCTTTATTCTTGTATACATTTTATCTATTATGTTTTTTATTTTTCATATTTTGACCAGAGAGAGAAAGGGGAGAGGAGCAAGCCACCAGATCTGGGACTGGAGCTGCAGTGAGCCATGTGGGAGTCCAGCACCTTACCCACCATGCCACCTGCCTGCCCTGTATATATCTAGTCCTATCTTTCAGTTCATGTTCCTGAAATATCTTCTTTCACATTGTCTATAACATCTAAACAGATATCTTCCAGGACATGATCTTGTTCTGCCTGACCACCTTAGCACTGACCAAAATTACTTAGACTTTAAATAACCACTTTTTTTTTTTTTTTTTTTTAAGAATTGTTTATTTCATTTTATTTTTTCATTCCTTTATTTTAATTTGACCAGGGAAAGACAGACACACAGAGAGAAGGAAAGTGAGAAAGCAAGCCACCGGACCCAGGACTTGAACCGCAGTTGGCCATGTGGGAATGTCCAGCGCCTTAACCACCACGCCATCTGCTGTCCTTAGATGACCACTTCTTAATGACATATATGGAATCTGCACATCACTGTCTTTCCAAAATTGGGTCCTATTTCTCATTTCCTTAATTATCTGTTACTGCTGGTATTATGTCTTATGTTGAATTTATCTTTGATTTTTCCCAAATTTCTCACACTTGTTGCCTTTCACCTTCTCTTTCTTGCCAGAGTACTCCAGACACCTATACCATTATCAAATATGAGATCTACCTACTTTCATATGTACCCAACCCTGCCATGTAATCCGTGCACACTGTCCTCATGTTAATCTTACAGTGCAGCTTGGATCTTGTCAACACCCTTCAAGTGTTTGCCGTGTGTATAGAACAAAATCTGTGTTCATTTTATCTTTTTTTTTTTTTGCCTTAACTCTCATGTGTCTGTTCCAAATGAATCCTTTAGTCACAAATGTTTTACTCTGCCTAAACATAACTTCTGTCTTCCTGACTTTTCTCTCACTCAGACTCTTCTCATGTCTCTTCATCTACTCTAAACTTCCCTATTATTCAGACTTTTAGCCCAAATCTTTTTTCCCTCTGGGAATTACTCAACAAATATCATCTGAGGTTTCCCCTATTTTCAATTGAGATGGCTTACTGTAGTTAGAAAGGAATTAGGTAGCTGCAGAGCCATATGGTTTTCTGATTATATTAATTTGGTTTCTCACTTTACCCTCCCTTTGCCGTGTAAACAACATTTTACACCTGTTGTTCTGGCATGATTATCACCAGTGTTCCATTTCTCTTTTGAAATGGTCTCAGTTTGAATGATAAACCATGTATTACCCTGCGTATTCATTGCACAATACACGGCACCAGTTGCTGGTCGGTTTATAAGCAGATGTTTACTAGTGTACCACACACTATGAGCTTGTGTAGTAAAGGGTTCAGCATGTAAATGAAGGCCTTTCTAAATCTTGTACTGACAAGGAATTAAGTTGTCATATTCCTTAGGTACCATACACTCTGTATGACCTTTCAAAGCAGGCTTGGTATATTAAATTCTAATCGTCTAGATTGGAGGTGATGAAAACATCCATAATGGCAAATCACATGAGTCCTTATTTCTCCTTTCTACTTTTTTTGCTCACTTGGTTTTTGGGTTGGTAGGTGGGATAGGATTGTATGTAGGAAATGAGCTTCTGAAGAAAAGACGCAATACTATTGTGTCTGGGGTCTCCAAGGCCAGGTTCAGAGATTGCCTGTGAGGACTCACAGGGCTCACCACAGAGTCAAGTTCACGGCTGTAATTAATAACAACGAAAGGTTATAAGGAGAAGTCAGCAGAGGCAAAGGTATAAGGAGCAAAGTCCCGGGTAAACAGTACAACTTTCCAAGCATCCTCTCCCAGGGAAGACATACGGGACATGTTCAAGGCCCCCAGTGAGTGGTGATAGATGACAACAAGTGTGAAATGTTGCCTACCAAAGAAACTCACTAGAAACTCGGTGTTCAGGATTTTCATTGGAGGTTCTGCCTGACATGTACCCAAATTCTAGGCTTAGGTACAGTTAGCCACCGTGATCACATACAGTTATGAAATTTCTCTCAAAATTCACATTCTCAGATGCCAGCCAGGGGTTATCCTCGTGAGCAGATTTTTCCAAACTTAGCATTCAGGCCTGTTGTGCTAACTCTTTTCTGCAAGTTTCTTTTGACTAGAAATAGTCATTTTAGGCTCTACAGGTGGGTGTCTTGACATTCTCTTGGGTCGTCGGGAAAATCATGATGTAGAAAAACAAAAAATACATTATGACTTTCCTGATGATCTAATAGTTTGTTCTTATGTACTAAGCGGCATAATTAATAGTATTATCTTTTTTTTTTTTAGAGGTTTTTGCTATAGGGCGCGTGCGCTCACCAGACAGAGAGAGGCAGAGAGACAGAAAACGAGAAATCACCCCCCCCAGGGGGGATGGTCACACTGCAATCCCTTCTCCTCCATTCTCCTCTCAGGATCCTGGGCACACACACACACGTGCCCGGCGTGAGTTTAAGCCACCGGGTCCAGGACTCGAACCGCGGTCAACTACGTGGGAGTCCAGCGACATAACCATTACGCCAACTGCTGGTCCCAATAGTATTATCTTTTAAAGTAAATGTTCAAAATAACATGTGGACTACTTTTCCTTAAAGCTGTAATATCCTTGCATCTCATATACTTGGTGATATATTTAAGCTTGCTCTGGGGAGCCTGTTCTTGATTCTCTTTCCAATTCCTACCTCTAGTGATGTTGGGTTTGTGGTTTGAAGCTGGCCATTTTGGGAATATTTATACCACAGGAATTGGCATATCAGACTTTTTCCATAGAGAGTCAGTTGTTGTACATTTACTACCACACCACCACCTATCCCCCATTACTAACTTAATTTGCTGTTCTGTATGGTATGGTTTCCTGAGTGGTGGTAAGAAGAAAATAGATGATTCAAGTGAAATACTGATATATTTTTTTCTTCTTGGTACCTATGGACAGTGTGTGGGAGCTATGTTTTTTGGTACAAATCTACTATTTACATATTCTTCACATGTTTGTTTAAAAACTCAGACTTTTCAGCTTTAAAACCCCTAGTGATGGCCCAGCTGTGATAGTACAAGTGGAAGGACACCAGTGTGTGGTGACTGCAGCTATGTGGAGTACCCTGAGTTCAATTCCTGGTCTTACTTAAACAGGTCGAGTGCAGTGGTGAGAGCCAAATTAACATGCTGGGGCAGGATGATCTTGACACAGGGAGACTCTGTTGAAATACCTCATTCATTCTTTGTCTCTCTCATATTAAAGAAATACCCTGCTGTGTTATTGGTAATATGGGTTATTTTTAATTCTATAAATAAATCCTTAAGTTTATGTAATTATTTTATGATGTCCAATCCAAGAAACCTAATTTTATCTTTCGATTTTAGCTTTTATTTATGAAGTTACCATTGTACATGGCTCCATGGCAATCCCTTGTTTCCACGTGGTTGTTAATGAGTACTTAGTACTCTACCAAGCCCCTGCTTTTCATGTTTTTGGTGATCTCAGCTGGCAGTGAGAAGTATCAAACAGGGCCAGAAAAGTAATGCATGCCTCTCTACTGAACCAAAGTCACTCTTAAAGAGTACATCTGAGGGTGACATAGGCATATTAGAGGGAAGAGAAGCACAGCCTAAAAGAAAATGAAATTGTTTCGGTAACACTCTCCTACACTTTATCAATAGAACTTTATTCCAGTGAGAAAGAATATATGCCCGTGGCATTGAGGAGCGTGACTCAACTGGTGACAGCCACTGAATTTCTTTTTAGCCCTGCTACCAGCATTATCAACCTAAAAGTTTACCTTAAGATGTGGCCCTCCTGCTTAATATTCTCAGATGCTTCTCTCTCCATTAAAACCCAAGTTTGTTATGCGGAACTCATGCCTCTTATAGTGTGATGCCAACCTTACTTCTCCCTCCTCTCCTCCATGTACTGACTTGGTGGCCAAACTCTGTCAAACTCCACCATGCCTCCTTACTTTTTTAAATGAGAGTAGCTCCTGACTTTTCTTGATCATTGGCTATATGGCAGCTATTCATCTTAAGATTCAACTCAAACACCACCATTTTTTCCCTAGAGTTTAGACTTTCCTTCTATGATCCCATAGATTTTAATATGCATTTGTGTACCTCTTTCATAATTTAAAAAAATGTAACAATTGTTGTATGCTGAGTGTGTGTGTGTCTTTCTCTCACTTCATACATGAGACCCTCTTATGGAAAAGGCTTGTAGTAAGTTCTATACTAAAACATTTTATACTAAAACATTTTGTAGGAGTCAACTTTTATTTATTTATTTTTTTGGAGAGGTTTTTTTCTATAGGGCATGTGCGCTCACCAGAAAGACAGAGAGAGAGAGAGAGAGAAAGCGAGAAATCACCCCCTGGGGGGACGGCCATGCCGCAGTCCCTTCTCTTCCATTCTTCTCTCGAGATCTTGGGCATGCACGCACATGTGCCCGGCCTGAGTTTAAGCCACCAGGTCCGGGACTCGAACCGTGGTTGACTACATGGGAGTCCAGCGACATAGCCATTATGCTAACTGCTGGTCCCTAGGAGTCAACTTTTAGTAAAGATTTTAGGGAACAGTAGGAATTGACTCCTCCTCTGGACAGAACCATCAGTAATCACTCTCCATGTGATACTTTGCCTGTTTTTCCTATTTTAGGCAGATACACAGATTGACCGTGAACATCAAAACTTCTATGAAGCATCATTAGAATATGTCTTTAAAATTCAAGAGGTTCAAGAAAAAAAGAAGTTTGAATTTGTTGAACCGGTAAGTTTTGGTGTCCGCATTAAAAATAGTAGATACAAAACAATATATGAAAAAGTTACAATAATTTTTTGTTGAAAATTATGATTCATAAAAGTAAAAGAGGAGTCAGGATCACAGGGGACTTTTAGAGCAATGTAACCATTCTGTATGGTTCTATAATAGCTAGTGAACGTTTCTATATACTGATATTTCTCAAAACCCATAGAATGTGCAGTGCACTTTAGCCTTTTTAAAAATTTCATTCCAAAGAAAGACTCAGCTGTAATGTTTTTTCTATCATCTATTATAGTTTTATATAATGAGTAATGGTTATAATAAATATATAAATTTAAAAAAAAAGAATGTGCAGTGCAAAAAGTAAACCCTAATGTAAACTATGGATTTAGTTAATAATACTGTTCATCCACCATAACAAGTGTACCTCAAAAGTGCAAGAAGTCAATAATAGAGAAAATATAATTTGGGGAGTGCAGAGGAACCAGTGGGGACAAGGAACAGGTGGGCGTGAGAGTGTTATATGGGAGCTCAGTGTGCTTACCCTTCAGTTTTGTGGTCAACCTAAAATTAATCTAAAAAAAAATGAAGTTTATTAATTAATGCCTTAAAAGCAAAAGGAAGGGTTTACATTATTTATACACAAATACCCTTCACCAGGAAAGTGACCCATTTACCAAATCCTGTAGGTGAAAGGAGAAAACTAAGACTCCTCTGCCTTTGGTCTGTACCCCTTCTTTATAAGGCAAGGATCTGCCTGACTTTCCTATGAAGTCATTTATTTTCCTAAGTCAGTATGAAAAGTGATGGAGTCCCTAATGTAAACTGCATTACAGAAAAAACCAGGTGGCTGGTCTTTATAAGCTTACTTCATTTTCTAGCCTTTTTTTCTTTTTTCAAGTGATACCCTAATATGTTAGAATATTACCTAAATAGGCATCATTATAAGGTGGCATCTATGATGAAGAAAGATAAACTCTAGCTAGAATCAAAGTCATCTATGATAAGTGTTGCTCAATTCCCTTAACACAGAGGCAGGGTTAACAAATGCCTGAGTAATGAAATATCTAAGTTATTCTTCTCTTCCCATGTCAGTCTTTAAAAAGTCCATTTAAAATAAAAAATAGAATGCTCTGTTCAATTTTGGTGGAGGTAAAAAAAAAAAATGTTTTAAAATGTACTCATATAGCGCATTTCCTCATGGAAACCCACCAGTGATGTCCTAAAGATAATGAGAAACTGAGACAGAGCAGAAGCTGGGGATAATGACCCGTCCCTATGTGACTTCCAGGACCTCTTCACTCCTTCCTTCACTGTAGCTGACTGACTAGATCATAAATTAGGCACTTGGCAAGTTTGTAGACCGATCCAACAGCTAAGTGAAGGCCACAACTCAGGCTTAGGGATTTAACTTTTACTATGTATTTGAAATAACGGTCTTAAGTCCACATTTTGTTTATAAAACAGCTAAGTCCTTAAATCCCTTAGAATGAATTTAAAAGTCTAACTCAGTGCACCCTTTGGGGGTCTGATTACATTTAATGCGCTTCAGGAGGCCTTCTGAAGCTTTCTGGAGTTCATGGTCAGCCTCTATTATCAGATGACCACACGACTCTGCTCCCTTTTTCATTGTCTAAATCATGACCCAGAACCCCCCATGGTTTCCAAAGCTCACTTCTTGCTAGCCTTTCCTAGTGCCTGCCTCCTGGGATTTGGGGATTTTAGCTCTCCCTGACACCAAACTAGCCAAGAGACCCCACTTATTCTGACAGTTCTTCTGCATATTTCTAACTTCCATGTTCCCATTTTCTTCTAACACTGTGCTCAACTGCTGGGCTGTTACCTCGCACACCTGGAATAATCCTTCCACATCTGTATCCCTTGCTCCCTCACAGACAGTGAGATTGAGGTCACCTGTTTCCCTGCCTAAGTCTTTTTTATAGCCCGTCCTGTCTGGAAACAGTGAGCTAGACCATTCCGTAAGATGACATCAGATGTATAAAGAAAAGATTGTAAAGTTGTATGCTCACAGGTGGCAGAAAGAATGATAAAAATTTTTGAATTCCTGTGAAAATACATATTTAGAGGTAGATGCAATCCTTCAGTTGTAATGTGTGTTCTTCCTTTTTTCTACCTCCTTCCAACTGTGATGTGCTGATAAGTCTTCTGTAATGCATGCCTTTCATATGATACCACAATCAAAACTGATGTTAAATTTGTCTATCTTCCAAAGTATTTTCCTGGCTGCTGTGTTTTTCCTATTAGGATGTCTGGCCAAACCAAATAGTACTGTCAGTTTAGTCTCGTCCTCATTTCTAGCCTCATAGTCTCATCCATGAAGGTTTTACATAATTTCCGTTGATGAATGAGATTAGGAATGGGACTGATGAATCATAAGCATGCATGTTGATCTTTATGCATTTACAAATTAATTTGGAGTAAAACATAAAATTTACATTCTCAAAATCAAAGGTCCTAAGAACTATTAATATAAAAACACATGAGACTACTTCAATATCTTTGCAGTTTTTATTCTGTAGTAATTCAATCTCATTTGCTTTACTGTTGCATATTATAGAAATCTAGCAGTCTATTCTAGTTTTAGTCCAGATTAATTTAACAAATCACGACATAAACCAAATGCTCTAGGAAGTGGACCCATCTCCTACAGATTATAAGACCTCAAGTAGAAAAATATGCATAGTCTTGGTGATTCACATTAAATAATCCTCTTTCTTTAGGATAATACCTTATGATATAAGTTTACATCATTTCATTGATTATCAAGGTCCTCCTATTTGTCATAAAACTTCTATAGAATTTTCAAGTAGTCTTAGGAATTCAATTGTCTTGTATTCCATGCATACTTTGAGAAACCATATTTGCTAGAAGGTGTACAATAATGGAATGAAAGAAAGATCATAAAGTAAAATTTAAAAAATAATAGAAAAAATTAAAAAGATGGTAGTTTTCAAAAAAAAAAAAAGTAGCTGTCCTACTGATTACTGTCTTTCAGCAGGGCTCGTAAGACTAAACTTGTATGGTAGGTTGCTACTTTTCCCACTTCCTGCCTTCAACAAACTGATAAAGCTTGTATGAGTGGCTTATGTTTCTAGGTTCAGTTTTGTCATCTAAAAGTTGTGAAAGTAAAGTAGCTTGTTCAGACATTTGCTAAAGACCTCTCAGCATTCTACAGTCATGTTACTTTATGGTATCTTGTGAAAGAAAGAAATCTGTGTTTAGGAGGGGGAAAAATGACATATTTATATATATTTTTAAAAAATGTACCATACATTTTATTTTTAAAGTATACCTAAAAATTACTTTTTTAAGTTCAGTTCTCCATAAAGTATACAATTTTAATGGCTATCTTATTTTCAGCCTATCATATTTTATATAAAAAATGATTACAGCCAAGTGATGATCTCTAGATCTGTATTGTCTGTATGATCCAAACTTGCCACATGCCACCAGCAAGCCCTCGAAATTAGGCTACTCTATAAAAAGATGCGTTATAAGTGTTAAATAAACACCAGATTGCAAAGTGTTAATATGAAAAAAATGTAAGGTGTCTAATTAATACCTCTTTTCTATTAATTTTAGGATGAAATGATATTTTTGGATATATTATATAACTTATATAACTGTAAAATATTTAAATAGATTTCACTTTTTTTTTAACTTTTTTTTTTCCCCATAGGGCACTGTGTGCTTGCTGGAGAAGAGAGGCAGAGATAGAGAGAAATCATACCCACCCCCACCCCCTGTCCCAGGGGGATGGCTGTGCTGCAATCCCTTCTCCTCCATTCTCCTCTCAGAATTTTGGGTATGCACATACCTGGTGTGATTTTTAAGCCACTGGGTCCAATATTTGAACCACTGTCTTCCATGTGGGAGTCCAGCACCTTAACAACTACATCACCTATAGCCCCTGATTTCACTTGTTTTTAATGTGGCTGTAAGACAATTACACACTGGCCTTGCATTGTGGCTCACCTTACTTTGTGTGAAACAGAGGTTGTCTTGTACTGCAGCCTTTCAGATTTGCCACCTATTAAATGTGCAAGTTCAGGTCTACAATGGGGGAAAGAGATCAGAGGGAGAAACATCATCTCTTTATTTTTGATCATAAGATCCACCTACTCCACAGAGTTGCCTGGAGTTTTTGAGAATTTTGAGTAATTGGAAGAAAGCCCTTGGGACCAGCAGGTGGCATGGTAGTTAAGGTGCTAGACTCTCACATAATGGACTGCAGTTCGAGTCCTGGACCTGGTGGTTTGAAAATCACTCCAAGGGTGTGTCTCTGCATGCCCAAGATACCAGGAGGAGAATAGAGAAAGGGCCTGCTATGTGGCCATCCCTCTAAGGAGTGAATTCTCACTTTTCCTCTCACTGTCTCTTTCTCTCTCTCTCTCTCCTCCCTGATGAGTGCATGCATCCTATGGCAAAAAGCTTTAAAAAGAAAAAAAAGAAAGAAAGGGAAAGAAAAACAAAAAGAAAGCCCTTGAGAAGAACTCTGAACCTGAACAGCTGAAATAACAGACTCATCCGGGTGCCCTGGGGTATCAGAAGTATTTTATGGTACATAAAGATTTGTGTCACAGAAAGCTAAAAGGATATTTTTATAGCGTAACTCTTTTATGGTTGGTTCAGCTGCAATTCGTGTACATTTTGATTATGCTCCCTTGAGTTTACTTAATTGGAACTAATGTTTTCTGAGCAACTATTCTGTGCTATGTGGTTTCCCTGTATTGTCCCACATAAATTCCATAGCAACAGTATTATTGGGTAGTTATTAGGTGAGGAAGCTAAGTTACAGAAAGATTGTTAGCTGCCTGAAGCCACAGACCTACCGTGGCAGACTGGGACCCAGAACCCAGATCTGAAGTCATTCACGTTTGCATTCACTGCATTATTTACAGTGGCTGCTTAACTACAAAAATCAGTCCTGAACTTTGCTCTGATCAAATGAAATGGATGAGCCTGGAAAATTGTATTTCATAGCTATTTTAATTCCTTAAAATTAAAAGAAGAAAATAAGAATCTGGCCTTTGGTCAGAAGAGAGAGAAAAGTAAAATAACTAAATAAGTGGGAGTAAGACGGCATTTAACTCTGCATCTAACAGCTGTGCAAATCTGGCCCCCTTTTTCAAACTCTGTCTCAAGCTTTCGTTATTTCAGGATAAAATAATATACAGTGCCCAGGATCATGGCGAGGTTCAACCAATGCAGATAATGCCCAGGACAAGTACCTGGTGCATCACTGGCATCCGTAAGGTGTAAGCTAGTGTAGACTGTCATTTTTATTATGGATTATAGGATATGAAAACAATTTTCATTAACCGTGACTTTAAAGCCTAAGGTAGTTTTTTTAGAAAAAAAAACAACACATTTTTAATTTTAGCATCTAAGTTTATATCTAGAATGTTTTCCAAGAGAATTTTTATTTTATATTTTATATTTTTATATTATATTTTTATATCATTCTTCTTAGGCTTCTTTTTAGACCCTCTCTATTATGTTTGCTATTAATAGGGAAAATGAAAATAAGACTTTATACAAGGAGTCTCCTAAAAGTTCATGAAACCCCTGGGACCAGCAGTTGGTGTAATGGCTATGTCGCTGGACTCCCATGTAGTTGACCACGGTTCAAGTCCCGGACCTGGTGACTTATACTCACACCAGGCATGTGTGTAGGAATACCCAAGATTCCAAGAGGAGAATGGAGAAGGGATTGTGGCATGGCCATCCCCCTTGGGGGGAGTTGGTGATTTCTTGCTTTCTGTCTCTTTCTGGCAAGCGCACACGCCCTATAGCAAAAACCTCTCCAAAAAAAAAAAAAAAAAAAAGAAAAAGAAAGAAAAAAGAGTTCACAAGGCCCAGCCAGTTAGCACAGTTGGGAGCAGCAACATGGCTGATCACAGGTTCAGATCTCCTAGTTGGCTTGGAAACATGCAAGCTCTGTGTGCTCTTGCACACTGGAGGGCTGGGGAAAGGGGGGTCACAAAATGATGAGTGCCTGTCAAGGGTCTCTCTTTTCCTCCCTCCTTCCCTCTATCTCTCTCATTCTTTCCTTCCTTCCCTTCTCTCTCCACACCCTCCTCTACTCTCTCACTTTCCTTCTACCCTTTTCTTCCTTTTTCTTTCATACAAACACAATATCATGAATGAAATAAATTTTAAAATTTATAGGCTATGTGTATTATGAACACACTATACATGGACTACAGTGATTTTTTTCACCAAAATTAACTCGTTCTTTAATTCCATTTTTCCACACTTTTTGAGGTCTCTGCATATTTTAGCTTATTATGTCATGAAGTATACTGTAAAATACTTTTAAGGGTCTTTAAAAAGTTTGAATAATTTTAGTGATTTGCTAAGGTTAAAAAAATCCACCTACTATTATATAGAGCTCCCCAAGTCTTGAATATTAAACCATTTTATGTTCTTTTTCTATATGATCGGTTAACTTTAATTTAAAAGATTACTTCAGAGTAAATCAAAGTGAACAAATAAGACATTTGTCATTTTTGTCAAAACTCAGTAGGACTTAAATTTCTGTCTCTTTTAAAGCCTAAGTGTCATTCTATAAAAATGAAATGACATAATTCTCTTCAGGTCATATATATTAAGTAAAAATAAAATTTGTAAATGTCCTTGGATTTAGTTCTAGGTATGGCTATTGAAAATCTGAAATTTGTGGGGCCCGCAGGTGGCATGGTGGTTAGGGTGCTGGACTCTCACATGGGCAAAAACGGTTCGAGTCCTGCCTCCTGGTGGCCTTCTCACTTCTCTCTGTCTCTGTCTCTGTCTCTTTGGCCAAATAAAATAAATAAATAATAACAAATAAATTAAATAAATAATTTTTAAAAAAGAAAATCTGAGATTTGTAACTATAGTTAGTGAATAGATTTGTAAAAGTTGAGGAAAATGCATTCTCTTTGCCTGACTCATCCCTTGAACTTATTTTAGAAATCAATTCTGTAGCTTCTGCTGGACTTTGTCACCTTGCTGGCTGCATTGTCATCTTCATTTCCATTGGGCTTTGAAGATCAGCTGACTATTCTTTATTGCTACCTTCACCACCAAAATTTACATCAGGCCAATTCATCTGAATTCCATCTTGAATGCGTAGAAATCCATCTTTTCAGGAACTGCAATGATTTTTGTTTTTTTTCACTGCTGAGGCAATGTATATTGCCGTAATTTTGTTTTATTAATCAAATTAATGGACATATCTGTCCATTTATGTGTCCTTCCATCCTTCTTAATTTTTTAGAGGTTTTTGCCTTAGGGCATATGCACTCACAGGAGTAAAAGACAGTAAGAGAGAAAGTGAGACATCACCCACCCCCCGGGGTGGGGGGGGGGGGAGGGTGGCCGTGCTGCAATCCTGCTCCTCTGCTCTCCTCCAGGATCTTGGGCACGCTCACACAGGCACCTGGTGTGATTTTGAAGCCACCAGGTCCAGGACTCAGACTGTGGTCAACTATGTGGGAGTCTAGCAATAAAATGACTACGCCATCTGCTGGCCCCTCTATCCTTCTTTTATCCTAGTTTAAAAGTTGTCTCACAGGGCCAAAGATAAGTGTCCCCTTTAAATCCTTGAATGATTTGTTTTGTTTTGTTTTGTTTTTTTGCCAGAGTGCCAGAGAGACAGGAAGGAAGGGGAGGGAGAAAACACTTCTCAGCGGGGTGTGGTCACACCACAATCCCTTGTGTTCTGTTTCTCATCCTGTCAGAATTTGTGTCCTGCACATATAGGCACCCAGGGTGTTTTTCAAGCCACCAGGGCTGGGATTCCAACCTTGCAGTTCGCGATGTGATCTAGTGATCTAGCTCCCTTAACCACTAGGCCACAGAACTGGCCCCTTCGCTCTCTTTAATCTTCAACTCTCTCATTGTGTAGTTGATTAGATTTTTGAACGCTTTGCTGTCTGTTCAGTGAACTCCTCTGAACATCCATACGTTAGATTGAAAGAACTCTGTGGTTATTTTGCACCTGTCCTCTGTTTATCTCTTAAGTTTTCTCCAGATAAGAAATTGGAAAGATTATACTTTGAACTCACAGGTCTGATACTTTGAGAGTGTGAAAAATGAAGCTTTGACTGCGCCTAACTTTTCTAGTCTTCTTAGAAGTTGGGGTGGCCAAATATAGAGGGTAGAACTGTCCGCACCTCATAAGATTATGATTTTTTTTAGTACATTGTGGTGTTCTATGTATAGGAAGTATGATTTAAATTTTTTTTTTTTATTGAGACGTAATTCACATACCACAGATGGATTCATTTAAGTGTACAGTTAAATGACTTTTAATTTATTCACTGACAGGTACATCAGTCACCACATCAAATTCTGAGACATTTTCAATGCTTCAGACATAAACTTTGTACCCTTTAATTATCACCGCCCTTATCCCCTGTAACCTCCAACCCTAAACAATCATTAATCTACCTTCTATTTCTATAGATTTGCCTGTTCCGGACATTTTATATAAATGGAATTATATATTACATGATATTTTACTTTTACTTAACGTTTTTTTAATTCATGTTAAAGCATGAATCAATATTTCATTACTCTTTATGGCCAAATATTTCATTTTATGTATACCACATTTTGTTTACCCCGTTTTTCAGTTAATGGGTACCTTTGGTGATTATAAATAATGCTGCTTTATTACATCAATTATTACATTAATATACAAGTTTTTATGTAAATATGTTTTCATATCTTAAAGTGGAATTACTGAATCATGATAACTGCTGCTTCTAAATTTGCCCATTTGCTCTAAATGGGCAGATACGCTATGCTTCTCTGGCTAGACTGGATATCTCCACCATTTTGGAAGTTTTAATAGAACACAGAAAGTTTCTTCTTGTAGTAATTGATTATTGGCAGGCAGAAAAGAGGGCAAGCATGTAAGAACGAATCTCATCATCATGACAGCATTTACTCTTAACAAAGGGCATGTAAATAAGACCTCAAAAGGGAAGGCCACAAAAGCAAAAAATAGAAAACTAGGAATATATAAAATTTAAAAGCTTATGTACAACAAAGGAAACTGAGTGAAGAGAACGCTTTTAGAATGGGAGGAAGTATTTGCAAGTTATACATCTGACAAGGGAGTAATAACCAGAATGTACAATGGACTCGAACAGTTCAGGGGAAAAAAAGTCATTTCAAAAATGGGCAAATAACTTGAATAGACAATTCTCAAAATAAGGCATACAAATAGGCAAGAAACATAAAAATGCTCAGCATCACTAATCAGAGAAATACAGATGAAACCTATGTCACCCTAGTCACAATGGCTGTCATCAAAAAGACATAAAAATATCAAATGCTGGCAAGGATATGGAGAAAGAGGGTCTTTTTATACTGCTGATGGGACTATAAATTGGTACAGTCATTATGGGAACACAGTATAAAGTTTTCTTTAAAAAAAAAAAAAAAAAACCTAAAAATAGAACTGTTTGATCCAGCAGTTGTACTAAGCATATGTCCAGAGGAAAGGAGATTGTTGTGTCAGAGACATTGACATCAGTGTTTATTATGGCAGCAGTACTTTTCACAGTAGCCAAGATACAGAGTCAACCTAAGTAGCCATCAGCAGATGAATAAATAGAGTAAATGTGGGGTGTGTGTATATGTAATGGAATACTATTTAACCACTAAAAACTGTGAAATCCTGTCACTTGAGATAATATAGAGGAACCAGAAGGATAGTATGTTAAACAAAATGACCCAGGCACAGACACAGGAAAGCTGCATGTTCTCACTCAGGTATGACACTGAAAAAGCTGTCATCATAGAGCTATATAGCAGAGATTGTGAAGAATAGGTGGAGGTGTATTCTTGTCACAGAGATTGTGAAGAATAGGTGGAGGAAAGCTAGAGACGTTGGTTAATAGATACGAAATTATGGTTATGTAAGAAGAATAACCTTGAGTGTTACTTTAGTTTTCATACAACCAACAGAAAGTATCCAAGTCTAGGTCATTTATAAAAATAGAGGTTTTCTCAGCTCATGGTTGGGAGGTCCAGGGGTCACACGTGGTGGGGGTCTTCTGCCTACATCACAACATGGTGGAGAGAAGGAAAACATGTTCTACGTTACAGGTAGCTGTCTTTCCTGGTGCCATTCCCTGTTCTTATAAACTCACCATGAGTCAATCTCAAATGCCCTCACCATAATTACTTAATCACTCACAACAGTCCCACCCTTCCACACCATGGAGGTATTAATGAATCTCTTCTTATTACTCTCACAGTAAAATCAAGTTTTAATGCAAGACTTTTTGGTGAACCAAACAATTGCAAGTGTGCTATAGCACAATAACCATCTTTGACAAAAATTAATACCTATTTCAGGTTAGCTAAAAGACACAAATTTTAGTGTTTTCCAGCATAAATGATAAAAGTTTGAGATGATGGATATACTAATTACTCTGATTTTATCATAATACAATATATTCAGGTGCTGCAAAAGTCATATTGTATTTCATAAGTTATTGTATGTCAGTTAAAAACAAGCATTTATTTCCAAATTGTTCTTCTTAGTTTGAACAAGTTATCTGGAACTTGTGCACCTATATTGCTTCCAGGTTTATCCACTTCCACACCGTGTTAGTACCAACCTCTTTTCTCAGCTTTTACCTTTTTTATTTTTTTAAAAGAGAGGTTTTTGCTATAGGGCACGTGTGTGCACTCACAGTAGAGACGGACAGACAGTGGGAAAGCAAGCTAAATTACCACTCACAGTAGGAGAATGGTCCACAGCACAATTCCTTCTTCTCCATTCTTTTCTTGGGATTTTGGGCTTGCATGCATATGCACTCAACATGAGTTTTAAGCTACAGGATCCAGGACTTGAACCGTGGTCAACCATGTGGGAGTCCAGCGATGTAACCATTAGGTCATATGCTGGTGAGCAGCATTTACTTTATCCTGCCATTCACACCATCAATGCTAACTCTAGGCCCTTAGGACTAGAAACTTTTGGAAACACAACTTTTGTATTGCACTCAGTTGTCTGGCACATAATGGACTGGTAGTTATGAATATTTGTTCCTTTGCTGACTTGTAATGAATTCTTTTAGAAGATTAGTTGCCTGTAAATACAGTCATCAATTTTTAACTTTTTCAGATTATTTGTGTGACATATATGATTTCATTCTAAAACCTTTGGAAATAATAAAGTACTTTATGAGATTTTTCTGACAATAAGAGGAATTTCATAGTATTAAAATCTGCCTGTCTAATAGTTTTCAATTGTTATTACTGTTTTATTCATTCATTATTCATTCATTTAGAGAGATTTCTGTCTTAGGGCATGTGCACTCACTGAAGAGAGAGAGAGTGAGAAGGAAAGTGAGAAATCACCAAACTCTTCTCCATTCTCCTCCTGGGATCTTGGGCATGCATGTACATGAACCTGGTGTGAGTTTCAAGCCACTGGGGTCTGGGACTTGAACCACAGTTGGCTATGTGGGGGTCCAGCAACATAACTACTACATCATCTACTGGCCCCACTATTACTATTTTTTAAGTTTTTTGTTTTGTTTCTGCTTTGGGCATGTATGCTTGCCAGAAACAGAGAAAGCAAGAGAAAGGGAAAGTGAGAAATCACCCCAAAAGGGGAATGGCCACACCACAGTCCCTTCCATTCTTCTCTGGGGATTTTGGACAAGCATGCACATATACCTGACGTGATTTTAAGCCACAAGGTCTAAGACTTGAACCACGATCCAGTGCCTTAACCCCCATACCACCTTCTAGCCACTTCTGTTACTATTTTAAATGTTAAACTTTAAAGTAGGCTGAGATTGTAGTCTTTTCCACATCTCAGCCACTCAGGCAAATTGAACATAGAAAATGACATGTGGGGACCAGCAGTTAGCGTAATGGCTATGTCGCTGGACTCCCACGTAGTCGACCACAGTTCGAGTCCCGGACCCGGTGGCTTAAACTCACACCGGGCGTGTGTGCATGCGTGCCCAAGATCCTGAGAGGAAAATGGGTGAGAAAGGATTGCAGCATAGCCATCTCCTCTGGGGGGTAATTTCTCACTTTCTGTCTCTGTCTGTCTGTCTGTGTCTCTCTCTCTGTCTTTCTGGTGAGTGCATGCACCCTATAGTGAAAACCTCTCCAAAAAAAAAAAAAAGAAAGAAAGAAAATGACATGTGAGAAATTCAATCCTTAAAGGTTTTCAGTCTGTCCTATTACAAATTCCCTTGGTTTAGCATTATCCGATTTGTTAAAGGTAAAATGCACTAGTAGAAATTACAATTTTGAAAAGTTTAACTTTGCTGCCATCTAGAGGCAGTTTCATCCGTGCTGACTTCATTAGATTTTCCCAAAAGCTGCTTCCAAAAATGGGAACAAAAGAAAAAGGTAGCTGGTTCTTTGTGTGTAATTTTATGTGCTTTCCATAGAGTTATACATTCCCTAATGGATGTTCAAAATATGCTGTGAGAGTAATGCATATGTATCTGCTACTAAGTGAATCTGAATTATTCTAGAAAGCACCAGTGGATTTACTTTCACCCTGACTGAAGTTGCTCTGTATAAATGCTGAGGATATAGAACAATCTGAGAAAAACGAAGTGACCGGAATCTTAGTATTTAAAATGTGATTAAACATTTAAAAGCAGAGCTTAGAAAGGAATGTCAGTTTAGCAAAGCCAGTGTTAAAATACTTCCTTCCTAGAGAGTCTGAGGTAAGGGGACCCACATGCAGTTCAGTGAATCTGCAAGTGATAAGAGGCACTTCCTGTGAGGACGTGTCTCACAGGCAGTTAGGAGTTTGCTGGAGAGTACCCAACATCTTCTCCAAATGTCTTATCTTCTGAGATAGAATGTGAAACTTTAGGGCCAGAATATCAAGGCATGCTAGAGCCATGCAAATATGTCATACCCCTCTCTGACCTAAGAATTCCAACTGACCATTGGTTGGAATGGCTAAGCCACGTTCTGTGTGGGGTTCTCAATGGCTTACCTCATATTTCAGAATCATCAGTGTGCTTTGCCTTTTTCTCAAGTTTGAACACTGACAGTATTAGAACAGACCTATCTCAAGGGGTTGAGTTATTTACAGAAAGATTTACTACAGCTATCCTTAAAATATCTTCTTTACTAGTTCAATTTAAAAATAGCACCTGTTTTTTGTTTGTTTGTTTTTTTTAAATAGCATCCAGTTTGTAGTGAGATAGTTTAAATGTGGACTAATTATAGATGGTAAAACGTAAAACAGTTCTCCTCTAGCAACTTCAATAAACTATTCGGAGATTCAGGACACTGATGTTAATCTATGTAATCCCTAAGTATTTCCAGAAGTGTTTTCTTATTTTGTCTCTGCAAAGCTCTGAATCTATTGGGTTGTTGGAAATGTCATGACACATTTTTTCATTGATAAACATACAAAAAAGTCATGACATTTTTGACATCCTCAACACACGTCTAAACTTCAAAACAAGTTATTTTTTCCATCTGATGTTAAGCTGCAGGTGGTTTACTTAAGCACCGTATACACATTCAGACAAACTTTATATTTTATTGGATAATTTGATAAATGTATTATAACTTCATTTTAGGATAATCTTGATAAATTGCTGGTTGATGTACAATCAAGAGAATAAAGTAATTCTAAAATTGTTAAACAATACATTTTGGTGCAATAACAGGAACTGTTGAACAAAAATAAAGTCCTTGAGGCCAGATAATGGTACAGTGGGAACACAACTGACCCACATGGGAAAAGGTTCTGGGTTTGCATCCTGGCACCTACCTGAGCACCCTGGCCATGCACACATGCCCGTGACTTGGGCCAACAGAGACTGAGGATAGATCATAGTGAATACACTGTTGGGAGTGCCTATCTCTGATAGCAGAAATAAATAAGTAAACCCTGCATGTGACATTTGAATAAGGGCGCTGGACTCCCACGTGGCCAACCACGGTTCGAGTCCTGGACCTGGTGGGTTGTTTTCTTGCTTTCCCTGTCTCTCTCTCTGTCTGGTCAAATTAAAAAAACAATAGTGACAAATGGAACTAAATAAATAATTTTTTTAAGTAAACCTGGAATTAAAAAAAAGAAAAAATTCTTAAAAGAGAAGTGCTTAAAATATAACTATATTTTAAAAAGTATATGCTTTCTGAAATGAATATAGCTGTGTATGAAGTTGACTTGTGTATAGGAAGAAAATAATTTTGTCACTGTTTCCAGATAGAGCCCTATTTATCTGTTGGAAATCATAACTCAGTTACTGTTTGATGCCTGGCCCAATCCTACCCGCCTGCCCAAATAGAGGAAGTGGCCAAATGTTATTCACAAGTGAAAATGGTTTTAAACTGTTTTTGTTCCTAGTTTAAAAGAATGAAGTACAGACTAATTAGGAGACATTTTTCCAAAATATTTTCTAACTTTATTGCACAGAAAGGTGGTGGGAGAGATCAAGATAGTTGACAAGTCTAAACGAGCACACATGAATTTAAAACTAGAAGGCTAGGGTTATAGAAATTGTGGTTTTTAAAAGAAAGTTTCTTGTAACTGATATGAAGGATGTGTGTTATCTAGTCCCAGGTTTTTGCTCAATTCTTTCTTCTGTTTTGCATTATTCCTACTCCTCGTTAAAATGTTGTGTGTTTAATAATTAAATCAGTACTGCCACCTTGTGATACTTTCCTTAATTTCATCTGGACAAATTCTTACTCCTTCCCTTGGATACTTCTAACCTGTGATTTACTAGTTTAGTCCTCTTAATATCTATGCATATTTTATCTCCACCGCCTTTTTAAAAGTTTTTGTTGTTGTTATTTTGTTTTGTTCTTTTGTCAGAGGGTGAATGTGCTTGCCAGAGAGAGAGAGAGAGAGAGAGAGAGAGAGAGGGAGACAGCAGATTCCCCCAATGAGACCTGGTTATACCATGATCCTTTTCCCTCCATTTCTTTGACCTGATAGAATTTTGGGCAAGCTGCTTGGGATTTGAACCATGATCGGCCATGTGGGATCCGTCTAGCTCCCTGTTTTGTTTAGTACATCTTCCAGGGAAGGACCTATGCTACTTTGATCTTTATGTCCCATAGTGGTCTCTTTTGGGTAGTTCTTTAATGCATTTGAATAGTTGAATAGTAGTTAACAGAACAACTCTCTGTACTCAGACTCAAAATTTAAATCTCTGCCTACCAGGAAAGGAAATAAAAACTAGTTTTTGTGATTTCTGTTTCATATGCCTGATTATTTTGCCTGTCTTGTAAAACAAGAAGATTGAAAATTTACTCGCTTAAAGAATTAGAATGAGGTATAATTTCTCTAATATTATAATTTAATGATCAGGGCTAGCAGGTGGTATGGTGGTTGAGACACTGGACCCCCACATGGCTGACTACAGTTTGAGTCCCAGACTTGGTGACTTGCTTTCTCACTTTCTCTCTCTTCCTCTCTGCAAATTAATAATAACAATAATAATAATAATAATACATAAAATTAAATGAATTATTTAAAAAAATAATTTGGTGATCATCTTTTTAAAAATAAGTTTTCATTTGTTTTTCTTTTATCTTTGCAGCTTTTGTCATTCCTGCAGGGTTTATTTACTTTTTACCATGAGGGATATGAACTTGCCCAGGAATTTGCACCCTATAAGCAACAGCTGCAGTTCAACTTGCAGAATGTAAGACTATACCTTAGCAAATTTGATGGTCACAGAACAATGAAGTTGTGATCAAGTCATACCTTGGACTCTTTTAAAAATGTGTCTAACTATAGTACAAACTCATAAATTTGGAGAAACCACTTTACAAGTTTATTTCAAAATATTTTCATAGCTGCTGGTTGAAAGTGCAACAGGAAACAGCTAACCTTACATTAGGAAAATTTACATTAGTGAATTTCATAAAACAAAATGTTACTAAGTTGAAGATAACCTGGAAGTTTGGAAATATTTGCTTTTAACATTCTTATTTGCTAGGTGATAGGATGGATTAAGTTCTGGAAATCTACTGCACAGTGAGGTGATTATAATTAATGATATTGTATTATACACTTGAAATTTGAGTAAATCTAAGTTGTTCTCACCATACACACACAAAAGTAATTATATGAGATGCTGGGTATGTTAATTAACTTGGCCGTGGTAATCATTCTACAATGTATATCTAAGCTTTACATTGCACCTTTTAAATATATACAGTTTGTATTTGTCGCTATTACCTCAGTAAAGCAAGAAAAGATATTATTAGGTGACCTTAGGCAAATCTTATGTTCTAAAGGTGCTTCATATCTATATTTGTGAAATGAAAGGATTATACTTGAATACTCTAAGGTCTTGCCTCTTTCTGAAATTGTATATAAAATGTATGCTATTTATTATTTCCAAATAATAAATTGGTGGTTTTGAAGCATTCAGAGTGATTGCTTTGAAACATAAATGAAAATTATCTACACAGAATCCATCAGTTTTTGTTTTGTTAAGTTACCTAATTCTTTTAATCTCTGATTACACAGCAAATCATGATTTTTAAATGCAAAGCACCATTTATATTAAAAAAAAAAACTTTAGACAGCCCATTTCTGTATTATCAAGCCTGACAAATAATAAAGTCCTAATTGCTGAGGTTTTACAATAACTGTAATCTCAACTGTATATTAGTCTACATCCAAAATAATTTGGAAATGTTTTATTTAATTTTCTATGAAAAGCTTGTGTTTCTCTGCTTATCTGATTCTTGCTATTCTAGACATGTCTAATAAATAGAATTACAGAGTTGGAGTGTCCCATGAAAAATATGTAATTGGATTTAGTCTACTTGTGTTTTGAGTTTTTGCTTTTATTTAACTTAGATTTTCTAGAATTCACATTTTATTCATTTCATAGTTTTTCAATATGGAATACATTTCAACTTTTTCATTAAATATTGAAAGGGAAAATTATAAAAGCTGAGGTAGTGGGTAGTCAGAAAAATCATAATGCATTTTTTCTGTGTTTTTCTATGTAAAAATGTGCCATGATTTTTCAAACCACCCCGTATTTTTATGACTTATTTCCATATTAAATATAATTACATTAAGACCCTGGATTTGGGAACAGGAGAGAAATAAGGAATCAGATGTTTGAAAGAGAAAAATAGCAAAAGTGACAAAATTTTTGTAACCTGCCTTAATGTCCAGTCCTTTTAATGTGGTCCCCTGGAAGTTTCAGAGTCAGATTTTAATGATTTTTACGTTAAAACACATATTGTTGATATAAGGTGGACTGAATATAAAAGAGACCTTCATAGTAAAAAGCTATATACTTTACATACTTAAGTAAGCTTATTAGATGAGAAAAACTATATTTTGCAAGTTAGTACTTGGAAGCCTATGTTTTTATGCTTTGTTAGTATTTCTGGAAAGCAAGTTGTATATTTCTTCAAAAAAGCCTGTAGAACAAAAATGGTGGTGTTCTTGATTTGGTCAGTGTTACAGATATCAAAAGGATGTGTGCTTAATTTTTCTTTTCTACTCAAAAGAAATTAAATCTTTTTGTATCTATTTTTTACCTTCGGTGTTAGGAAATTCAGAACTTTACTTGATGAATCTTACATTTTAAAAAATATATTCCCTTTTCTTTGTTAATGATAGAGATGTGCACACACACACACACACACACACACACACACACAGGAGAGAGAGAGAGGACCACACTTCACAGAATCTGGTCACACAGGATCACCTTCCACCAGTCCTGCAGCCCATTGGATCTTGGACATTCACATGTGTACCCAACTGTTTCAGACTGATTGGGCCTGGAATTCAAACCACAGTTGCCATGTGGCACCCAGCAGCTTCTTTTGAGCCATGCATTACTGCTGCACCATGGAGCCGGTCCCAAGTCTTACACATTTTAATTGCTGTAGTTTACTCCCTACATAATAATGTATGAGTGTGAAAATAGGAAGAAAGTCTCTCTTTCTCTCTCTCTGTCTCTCTGTCCCTCTCTCTTTCTTATACGTACACACATAGGTTCAAGAGAGAAATATGCAGAAGTTCATTCAGAGTAGTTTTCACTAAAGTGATTCAAAATCAGACCTTAGAACCCAACATTACAGGGTCAGGGATATGATGACTAGTGATGTAAGAATCAAAATTACCTTTTGTACTATTTGCAATTTAAAAGTTCAGGCTATCCTTAAACTAGAAAGGAAACAATGATGAAAATTGTTGTTTTTGTTTACTTAAGACAAGGAATAATTTTGAAAGTACTCGACAAGAGGTAGAGCGGTTGATGCAAAGGATGAAGTCTGCCAATCAGGACTACAGACCTCCCAGCCAGTGGACCATGGAAGGCTATCTTTATGTCCAGGAGAAACGTGAGTCACAGACGGAGCTTCCCTCTTCATGTTCTGTTTCTGTGAGATGTAACTTGATTCGCCTCACTTCTCTCAAGTGGAAAGACAGAAATTCTGTATAGCTTTCTTGTATTTAGAGTAATTCACTCTGCCACCACAACTACCAAAGTGAGGACATTTTTCCAGATTTGGTCATCAGGATGTCTAAGTAAACATACTGTTTGCCTAAAAACTAAAGTCTTCACTGATGATGTGGTAACATGAGTCCAGGTTTGGAATTTTATTATGATAACTGACCATTTTTTTTTTGGTAGAGATTTTTTCTATAGGGTGAGTGTGCTCGCCAGGGAGACAGAAAGCTAGAAAACACCCTCCAGTGGTAATGGCCACTCTGCAATCCCTTTTGCTCTAGTCTTCTCTCAGGATTTTGGGCATGCATGTACACATGCCCAGCATGAGTTTTACACTGCCAGGTCTGGGACTCAAACTGCAGTTGACTACAAGGGACCCTAGCGAAAACCATTACACCATCTGCTGGTCCCATGATACTTGATCTTAATTTATAAGTTTCATGGAAAATTGAAAATCAAAGCCATATCAAAATGAATCATCACAGTGACAACGATAATAGTTTTTTCTTCAAGCAGAGTTATTTCATTTAATTCTGTGCTCCATCAATTTTCAGGAGTAAAATAGCAATAATGTAACGTCAGATTGACACTCTACTTCCTGAGGTTAGAAAATGAGTATCAGACTCAATAGACCATTGTTAGAATTGCCTCACACTTTTTTCCCCATAAAAATTAATAAAAAGTCATTCAAACTTGTGTAACCAGGGTCCTTTCTGCACGTTACTTGTCATTAAGTGGAACCAGTTTGGCTATTGGAAGTAAATTAACTTTCTGTTTCAAGTCAGATGTGCCCTAAAGCACGGCTCTGATGCTGTTTGTAGTGAAGGAACAGTTGTTTTTATTTTCTTTCCATCCTGGATCAATGTCTTTGTCAAATACAAATACACTTGGATTGTGCAGCCATGTCAAATTACTTTTAAAATTTCGAGGTGTTTATTTTCGGTCTTTGTACTTTTCTCACATATTGATACTCAGCAACCACATGGAGTAGCTGTGCTCAAAAGTCTTCCTGTCTGTAGATAATAGAATAAAGAAGCTGTTTTTATAGGTAAATTGTTTTATTTAACGGGTTTAAGATGAGGACTCTCGGGACCAGCAGTTAGCATAATGGCTATGTCACTGTACTCCCATGTAGTCGACCGTGGTTCGAGTCCCAGACCCAGTGGCTTAAAACTCACGCCGGGTGCGTGTGCTTACGTGTCCAAGATCCCTAGAGGAGAATGGAGGAGAAAGGATTGCGGCGTGGCCATCCCCCCTGGGGGGTGATTTCTCACTTTCTATCTCTCTGTCTCTCTCTGTCTGTCTGACAAGTGCACGTGCCCTATAGCAAAAACCTCTCCAAAAAAAAAAAAAAAAAAAAAAAAAAAAGAGGACTCTCAGAGCCATTAAGTTAGTTTTTAAAGGTTTTTGACATCCATGCAACAGGGTCCCTAAAATGCCAACACACTTTATATTTGCATATTTGTTGTTCATCATAAATTATGTTAATTTGTTGGACAGCAGTACATAAATAACAGTTTGATCTGACAGAATGGAGAAGCAGTTAGTACCTCATGGACTAGAAGGCAGAGGGACACTGGTTCAGGAGATCTGGGATCCATGATGTTCTTCCTCATGTCATACCTAGGGAGCTGAGCCAGTCTGCTGTTTTCAAGTCTCACAATGATAGATCTTAATGACTTTTCTAGGTACACTATAACTAGAGCATAATAAATAGCGTTTACTCTCCATTCATGAAAAATGACCAATTATTGATTCATATGAAGGATGTATAGAGTTGACTTAGGACTCTCAGGAAATTGTGAAATACTTATTTTAAATAATTATTTCAGGTTTGAGAGCCTTGGTGTGAGGGTGCACTGAGAGGAGCTCGTATTTTGTATTAATAGAGGATTTGACCAAATGAAAGAATTTGTTGACAATGTGAACTTTAAAAAAAAATATTTTTAAAGAGATATTTGCTAAGGAGCGTGTGTGCTTGCCAGAGAGACAGAAAGTGAGAAATCATCCCTCAGGAGGGATGGCCACACTGCAGTCCCGTCCCTTCTCCTCCATTCTCATCTTGGGATTTGGGGCATGCACACACAAGCACCCGGCATGAGTTTAAATCCTCTGGGTCCAGGACTCAAACCTTGGTCAGCCATGGGGGAGTCCAATGATACAACCATTACACCATCTCCTGTCCCCGACAATGTAGACTCTTTGAACCTGGAAGAGAAAGTGCTCTCCTCATGTGTAAGGTTTTTTGTTTTTTTTTTGTTTTTTTTTAATTCGTTGTGACTTGGTAATATTTTATTATTGGCATTCTCTCTAGGAGTTAAAACAGCTGTTGAATTTTTTGTGGGTACACAATATATACCTTTTTATTGTCAGAGGTGTGTGTGCTCCCCAGAGAGAAAGACACAAAATGAGAGGTGGAAGAAAGAGAGAGAGAGAAAGGCAACCCTCCAGTGGGGCCTGGTCATGCCACAGTAGTTTGTTTTGTTTTGTTTTTGAGAAATACTTGCTTGTATGCGATGGAGAAACAGAGAAGGTGAGAAATCATTCCCCAGGGTGATGGCCATGCTGCGATACCTTCACTTTTTTATCCTCTAGGGATTTGGGGCACACACACACACACACACGTGCCCAGCTTGAGTTTCAAGCCACTGGGTCCAGGACTCGAACTGCTGGGAGCCATGTGGGAGTCCAGCACCTCAACCACTACACCACAATAATTTTTTCTTTCATTCATCTGTCCTGTCTGTATTCGGCATGAACACACACATGCCTGGGGTGTTTTCAGGCTCCTAGAGCTGGAATTGAACCATAGTCAGCCTTGTGGGATCCTGCTCCCTAAGCACAGTTCACCATTGTACTGTGAGCTGGCCTCACGATATTGTATTCTAAACCAAAAGCTTTGGATCACATAACAGAATGACTTCAAACATGGCAGCTCCGTCTGCTACTTGGAGGTTCATGCACTAGTCAGTATCATGATTTGCTTACCTGTTCCCAAGCTGTTGGACACGTGGGCCAGTCTTCAGCAAAGGACCTTTATTTTTTTACATGGTCATTTCCATTTCTTTTTAAATACAGGTTGGTGGAGTGGAATTTTTTTGGCCCTAAAGTGCATATATGAAAGGAGAGTGGCAGAAATTAAGCAAGTTTTCTCTGGAGGGCCGGAGGGTGGGGGAGAGAACAGGAAGCAGTGTAGAAGAACTCATTTTCTCATCCGTGGGCTTCTTACATTACATTATTGGCCCGCAACTTCTCCTCACATTCTGGCTTCACTGCATCTCCTTTCCTGGAATCAGATGGATCACGAGCCTCTAGCAACTGAAAGACCAGACCCAGGGCTCAGCCTAGTCCTGGGGCTCTTTGCCCTTGCAGGGGTAGATAGTTCTAGTAGGAACAAGGACCCTTGGCAGCCCCCGGACCCTTCAGCACCCGGGTAACAGTCCTTCCTCTCTCTGGGGATGTGAAAGAAAATGTCTCCTATTTTTAGGGTGGGTAGAGCAGAGGGAGGGGCTGGCAGAAATATCCCAGCAGTGGACTAGCCTCATTTTGGAAGGTCAATTAAATAAAAGGCTGCTTCGGCTTCTGTGGGCTTTCCTTGTGACAGGAACCAAGAGGGTGCCTCCTCCTGCCCACTCACCACCCTGCCAGACACATGTCTCCCAACAGGATGTGCCCCTGACCTTTGGTCCCCAAATCCCCCTTGTGCTTTGAGATAGTGCAGGCCCTTTAGTAACCTGGGGATTACTGGGTGGACTAAACGGTGTTTGGTGCACTTACCTCACATTGGCACCTTGTGTTGTAAGGTATCTGTCGTCTCTTTTGGGTCATTCTGAACTGATCATAAAGCACTTTCAGGGACTGACCTTTCTTCTAGGGTTTTTTGTTTGTTTGTTTTTTAATATTTCCTAATGACACCACCCATTCTCTTAGGCTACAAAACTCAAGTATGTTTCTTTCTTTTTTTTTTTTGTTTGGAGAGGTTTTTAGCTATAGGGCGCGTGTGCTCGCCAGAAAGACAGAGAGAGATAGAAAGTAAGAAATCACCCCCCAGGGGGAGTGGCCATGCCACTATCCTTTCTCCTCCATTCTCCTCTCGGGATCTTGGGCACACACTCATATGCGCCCGGCGTGAGTTTTAAGCCACCAGGTCCGGGACACAAACCGCAGTTGACTACATGGGAGTCCAGTGACACAGCCATTATGCCAACTGCTGGTCCCAAAACTCAAGTGTGTTTCTACAGCCTGCAGCAGAATCCATCCATTCTGTCTCCTTCGTAACCTTTGACTCCACAACTTCTCTCCGTCTCTACCGACTTAGGTTAATTTTTTGCAGTGGCCTCGTAACTGCGTGCTCACTGTCTCCAGGCTCACCTACAACCTAACCCATCCTCTTCAGAGCTTTATTTGGGTGCCAGCCTATGGCCTGGTGGTTAAGGAAAAGGATCCCACATGACTGACTGCAGTTCAAGATCTGGCCCAGTGGCTTGAGGAACACATGTGGACATACTCAAAGTCCCAACAAGATAGAGAAATGGTGGAGAAGGGACTGTTGCATGGCCATGCTCAATCAAGGGGTACTTTCTCCTCTTTGTCCCTCTCTGATAAGCACGGGCACCCTCTGCCAAATAAAAATAAATGAATAAGTGAAGTGTTCATTTGATTATACACTTGCTGTGATGGCCCCATAGCAGGGCCTGTATTAGAGGCTTCCAGAGTTGAACTCTCCCTCTCTCTTTTTTTTTTTTTAATACCCTGACTTTTTTTTTTTAATTTTAATTTTTATTTTTTATTATCTATTTTTTATTACATTGAATTACATAAAACTTTACAGTGTATTACATTGCTTTTTCAAAAGGGAATGCCGTGCATGTCAGTCAGTACAGAGACATTAATCTCCCTGCTTCAACATTCAGTATCTTTCCTATGTTTCCCCCAATCATTATTATTATTATTCTAATTATTTTTTATGACAAACATGATTTTTTTTTCCAATTATCAGATCATAAAGTTCCCAACAATAGGAAACGTAGACTGCACTCAGGGCTGGACCAAGGGTGGGTCTCGTGCAGCCCCGCAAATGTAGGTGAATCTCCATGGAACACAGTTTCAGGAACGCGGCTCAGGAAAGCAGAGACGGCCATCAGCGGTTGCGGCACGCGGGGCAGATCCCGGCCACGGCCCGCGGGGCAGAGCCCTGGCCACGGCACGCGGGGCAGACCCCGGCCACGGCACGCAGGGCAGAGCCCCAGCCATGGCACGCGGAGGCAGACCCCGGCCACGGCACGCGGGGCAGAGCCCCGAATACCCTGTCTTTTGATGTTGCCTTTCTCCCCCCAAGACAATTTGCATCTTGATTTCTTCTGTATTTACCTGCATTTTTACGGCTTTATTGAAGTATAATTGGGAGATAACAAATTGCACATATGACAAATATGCAGTTTGACATGCTTTACCATATGTGTGCTCCTGTGAAACCGTCACCGTAATTCAACGTAAGGAGCATGTGTTAATCACTTCAAAAGTTCTCTCGCAGGACCAGCAGGTGACATGGTAGTTAAGGCGCAGGACTCTCATATGGCTAACCGCAATTTAAGTCTTGGACCTGGCAGCTTGCTTTCTCTCTTTCTTTCTCTCTCTCTCTCTCTCTCTCTCTCTCTCTCTCTCTCTCTGTCTCTCTTTGGTGAGCATACATGCCCTATAGCAAAAATTAAATAATAATAATAAATAAAATTAAATCTTTTTTTAAAGTTCTCTTACTTGTCTCATTATAATTTCTCCTTCTTCCTGTCTTTCCCGCCCCAGTCTCTCCTCAGCTCCCGACTTACGGCCTAGGGATTTAAAAAGAAAAAAATAAATGGATTTATATGTTTGGGGAATTATTTTTCTATGAGAGACAAATATTCAAAGCTTTTTCCAACTTGGAGTCTTTGAAAGCATTCATAATAAGAAAATCTAGCCAGTTCACTAAGATGTATTGATTGTGTGCTTGCTATCACTGAATGAGTAAGTTCTGTGGGGAACAGAAAATGAGATAAAGAATTTAGCTTTAGGGTTTTTATTTCGTACTTGAAGGCATAAGACAAAGTCATGCAATTAGCAACCGGTGATCAATAGTAAAAATCAGAGCTAAACCTGAGTGATAAATGGAGATGGATGTGATCGGGTGGAAGCACTTCATTGTCGTTTGCACACAGAGCTCACTTTCTCTGGATAGGTGGTTTTCACGTTGTCTTCCTTCAGGCAGGCATTAAATTACATCCTAATAGATTTCAACTTAACCAGGAGGAGTGTGAATTCTAGAATTGAACTATGTTGGAAATCCATGTCTGTCACTGGTTACGTGGGTGGCTCTTGCAAATAGTGTTCTGAGCTCAGTCTCTTCTTTCATAAAAGGGATATTTATACTTGTCTCATAATGATGTTGCAGAAGGAAGAGATAATATATATAAGATGTCTCTGTTATTGATGGTGTTAAAAATAATAATTCTGTGCTTACCACGATCCTTTACAATTCTGTGCAATTTATAATTATTACATTTAATTCTTTTTGTTGCATTTACTCATTAATTTCTTTTATTTTTGTAGAGGTTTTTGCTATAGGGTGCATGCACTTGCTAGAAAGACAAAGAGAAACAGAGACAGAGAGATAGAAAGTGAGAAATCACCCCCCAGGGGGGATGACCATGCCGCAATCCCTTCTCCTCCATTCTCCTCTTGGGATCTTGAGCACGCACACGCACGCACCCGGTGTGAATTTAAGCCACCAGGTTCGGGGCTCGATCTGCGGTTGACTTCATGGTAGTTCAGTGACATAGCCATTACACTAACTGCTGGTCCTGACCCATTAATTTCTTAAGAGAGAGAAAAAGCATGCATGTGCACTCACAACAAGATCCCAACATTGCCAGCTTCAGCCAGCCCCTGGCCATGGGCACGCATGTGCAGGGGATATTCAAGGAAGTGTCCAAACTTGCACCTGGAACATTCCCACGTGGGGTTGCCTTGTACATTATGTTTTACTACCGTACCACCCTCTGGCTTCTTATTTCATCCTTAAAACAACTCTAGAATACCATACCCCTAAAATAACCACTCCTTACTGAAGAGAAGAGTGCCATCTGCAGCTCCTAGACTCAGTTTCCTTGTATGCAGTGCATTCTTTGTGATGTCTGGTTTAAAAGGCTCTTAGATAAAATGCTGTCACTTAGTAGGTCTTCGGTGAGTATTAATTCCCCTTCCACTTCTCAAATATTTGTCTCAGTAACCTCAGACAATTACTGGGTAAAATAATTAAACTTATTTTTACAACTTTTGGGCTGTCGTAATTTTTTTATTTTCTCAGATACTTTTAAGAACATTAGAATTGCTCATCTGAGAACATCTGCCCTGGCCCATTGCCAGGGAACTAAAAACTGCCACATGTGTGTGCAGCAGACTTGAAGTTCAATGCAGGCATTTCTGAACTCAAGATAGAGGCAGGGGGAAAAAAAAATCTTGTTTCCAAAAGGTCATCTGAGCTGTGCAGTAGCTTTATTGAAGAATTATAGCTCATAATGCTTCTTAAATCACTACCTAAGTAGTAAAGTTACTCTGAGAATATCTAGCTAGCCACTTTCCACTAATCAGCTCTAAGCCTTTAAGTATTTTACATTGCTTGTAAGAGAATTATCAACAAGTATTGTTAAGTATTTTCATGTGAAATAGTCCCCAAACAGAATTGAAGTTAATTACAATAATCTGTTCTGATTACAAAGCGTATGGCTGTACCCCATAATTTTAAAATCTGGAGTAGCTTAAGTATTAAAGTTAAACTTGACACCAAGGACATTATTAGTAAAGAAAAAGAAAATTCAAGTGGCTTATGAAACACTTGCTTTGAGAAGTGCTTTTTAAAATTTCAATTTCTTGTTTTTAAACATGTGATTCTCAAATCAAGCCAGCAATAACGTTGTACATAGTTGTTGCTAGAAAATTCCAGGTTTAGGCAGGGTAGGACCCTGACTAGAGAAGGTACATAGAAACCAGACTATTTTAACCCACTCAGCCCACTGTGGTATTTGTGTATAAGATACTTGGCATCTGAGGGGGAAACCGAAAATCTTTTCTTTAGACATAAAAAATTGGACTAACAATGCATCCTGGCCCCTGGTGAAGTGGCAGCATCTGATTCCTCTGGAAAACACTGCACAGCAATGTGGTGCGCTATGGGAAACCATTGCACACTATTTATATAAGGGGAAAGTGAACGTGAACATCACATATGTACAAGTTCTTTTAATATAAATACTGAAATGATAAAGAATAGGCAGGTGAACAGCATGTGTTTCCACTCTCAGGGTTGTTTTTTTTTTTTTTTTTTCTTTTAAGAGAGGTTTTTGCTATAGAGCATGTGTGCTCTTTGGAGAGACAGAGACACAGAGACAGAAATGAGAAATCACCCTCCCTGGGGGGATGGCCATGCTGCAATTCCTTCTTCTCCAGTTTCCTCCAGGGATCTCGGGCATTCACGCACACATGCCCAGTGTGAGTTTTAAGCCACCAGGTCCAGAACTCAAACTGCAGTCGGCCACGTGGGAGTCCTGCAACGTAACCATTACACCATCTGCTGGTCCCCTGCTCTCATAGAGCTTTACCGTCTTGTGGTAGAGACATAACAAATATAGTAATTATAATATTTTAGATAGTGATAATTGCTACAAAGAAAGGAAAACAAAGAAGAGAGGTAAGAAATGCTAAGTGAAAGTGTTGAGATGGTAGATATTTCCCCAGGAAAGCTTGTGTTACGAAGATGGCATGTGGGAGACAACCTGACCAAAGATGGTAATGCAAGGCATGCTGGTGTCTGAAGGAAAAGTAGTGCAGCTTGGGAAGAGTGAGTGCAAATGCCCTGTGGCAGAAATGCATTCGCTGTGTTCAGGGACCAGTGAGGGGGCCAGAGTAGCTGTAGCACAGCATATGAGGTATTAGGTAGTGGATGTGAGATAGGAAAAAGGATAAAAGCCCAGATTGTGCAGTGCCTTGTGAATAATACACATTTTGGCTTTTTCCTGAAATGAAGTAGAAAGCCACTGGGGGGTTTTGAACAAAGGATTAAATGACTTGGCGAAAATTTTTGCAAGTATTTTGACAGTTTTGAGAGTAGAGAACAAGGGTGGAAGTAAGGAAACCACTTTTAATAAATCAGATTATTGGCACCAGCAGTTGGCATAATGGCTATGTCGCTGGACTCCCATATAGTTGACCGTGGTTCAAGTTCCGAACCGGTAGCTTAAGCTCAAACCGGGCATGTGTATGTGCATGCCCAAGATCCTGAGAGGAGAATGGAGGAAAGGGGATTCTGGTGTGGCCATTCCCCCGGAGGTGATTTCTTGCTTTCTGTCTCTCTGTCTTTCTGGCAAGCGCACACGCCCTATAGCTAAAACCTCTCAAAAATAAATAAATAAAAATAAACAAAAAAAACCCTCATTATTATTTCTCATTTAACTGACTTCTGTGAAGGGTACAAATATACTACTTTTGTAGATGAGATACTGAAGTTCAGATCTAAAGTAACTCGTCAGTTACAGAGCTGCTGTCTGAGCTGAAGGTAACACCAGGTTGTTTGGTTCCTAGGCACTCTGCCGTATGCCACTGTCCTTTCTTTTCGCATTCGTAGTACATGTCCCAAACTAGCATGGTCTGTGTAGATTCTTAACTGGGTATCATAACATTGGAGCATATACAGACATAGATACAAGTCGTTTATTTTTTTTATTTTTATTTATTTATTTTTTTGGAGAGGTTTTCGCTATAGGGCACGTGCGCTCGCCAGACAGACAGAGAGAGACATAGAGACAGAAAGCGAGAAATCATCCCCCAGGGGGGATGGTCACGCCACAATCCCTTCTCCTCCATTCTCCTCTCGGGATCTTGGGCACGCACACACACGCGCCCGGCATGAGTTTTAAGCCACCAGGTCCGGGACACAAACCACGGTCAACTATGTGGGAGTCCAGCAACATAGCCATTACGCTAACTGCTGGTCCCACAAGTCGTTTATTAACAATATCTGAAATGTTTTCTTTTCCCCCGTACATCAGGGCCCCTCGGTTTTACGTGGATTAAGCATTACTGTACGTACGATAAAGGAAGTAAAACATTTACAATGAGTGTTTCAGAAATGAAATCCAGTGGGAAAATGGTGAGTGTTGTGTTTTGTTTTCCAACCAAGCTTGTCATTTAAGTCATGAAAGTAAAAGAAAAATATTCACATGCTTATTTTCTAACCTATGTATACTTTTTTAAAAAATTGAAAGTAACTTCATTTCAGAGACTTTAATGACTGAAAAAGAGTGGCCAGGATTTCCCTTTACCTTGACTTTGAAGTGTATGTACACAGTTGAGTTAAATGTGGGGATCCCTCAGTGGATGGCTGAGATGTCGTCTCACATCCCTGGTAACAGTCACTTTGTGCTGGTGATTGGCTAGCAGCCCAGCCAGGGAATGTCAGTGGCTGCACCAGCCTCACAGACCCTGCATCTTCTCCCCAGGTTGTCTCTGTGAGAGGCTGCATTTGTCCCCAATGCCATTATTTCTTCTTCACTGCATACTGTTTGCCAGAATCCTGGCCAACATGGTTCTCAGGAGAAACCAGTCAATGCTAATTTATCCCCGAAAGTAAATTGGTCATGGAATGTCTTGCTTGGCTAGTGAGCAGTATAGAAGAAAACAGTGAACTTGATTTGAGAAATGCTGCAGGTTTACTCTGTGTAGTGTATCATCTTTTTGTGAGTAAAGAGATAAATAGGGCAAATGGTCAAACTTGTGAACTAGGTAATTAGGCCATGATCTAAGAATCCTAGAACTGAAAGTTACCCTGAAGATAATTTAGTCCAGCCTATGTTAACAGATTAAAAAATAGAAAGTGACTCACCCGGTCATTTTGTAGTGTAGACCAAAACAGAGTGAAGGGCTGATCTAATGTATACACATGCAGATACTCAAATGTGTCCCCTGAAACTTATTGTACTTGGGCATTCATCAGAATCTAATCATTCAACCTGAGAGATGTAAAATAAAGGAGAACATACCAGGGAGACTCGAGATTGCTACCATAATGAGAGACGATTAAATGCCATACTCACACCTACTTTCTACTCTATAGAGTATTAATAGATACTGCCAGAATTCCGGTTTATGTGGTAGGAAGTTGTTAGTGTTCTTTTAATAAATTGATGAGATTTGCAACCAAAGACAGACTGTATTAGACACTGAATACATTTTTATCTGAGACTGGCATCTCAGATATAAGAGAGAATGTCAATTAATTGGGCCTATCCAAAGAGTTTGGATCCTTTCCAAAGAGTTTCAGTTTTAGTAGCAGAGTAGCAGTTGGTTACCAACAGCGCAATCACATGGTACACTCAGTAGTAATAGCATTATAGCAAGTACATGCTAAAACTTTTATTTTGGCAGCTCTCTTGCAACTTGGAGCTAGCTTTATTTAACACCATAAGGCTCTACTGCAAAGATACACATACACAATGATAATTTCTTAGCAGTCTAGGAAATTCTTATTAAAAGCAACAGTGTTGTATGCTAATGAGCATTGTGTAGATCCACTTGTGATGTTACAATAAATCTATAATTTCCTACCTGTTCTAAATCTGAAGTTCTAAGGGAGTGTGCATATATTAATAGTATAATTTAGCATAATAGTATAAATAAATATATGGACATATACTGGGTGGTATGTCACAAATTCTTTGAAATAAAACATATATGTAGTTGATTTATTAAAAAATGGTTTGATGTATTATATCTGGGCAGCTAATATTAGAGGGTAAAAAAGAACAGTGTGGTTATGATCTTTATACATACCTTGTACTCTACAGTTAACATTATAATGCAGCAACTTTAGCTTGTGTATTTCATGGATTTCATTTCACCATGTCGTCCTGTTAATAATGTGATGCCTTTCATGTTTCAGAATGGCCTTGTTACTAGCTCACCGGAAATGTTTAAATTAAAATCTTGTATCCGACGAAAGACAGATTCAATTGACAAACGATTCTGCTTTGACATTGAAGTAGTTGAAAGGTTTGAGCTTTTCTTGTTACTTTCTACTTTTTAGCAAGTCAAACTATTTCCGCTTCTTTGTGTGTTTAGGTATAAACATGAAACAGCATTCAGTGTTTATTTTTCAGCCTTTGTAAAATCAGTATACATGTTTATTTAATTTTCTTACATAGTCAACAAATATTCTACATATTCAACAAATATTTATTGCATGACATGCTTAAAAAAAAATAAGTCCTGGTTGCAGTGGTGCGTACTCCTGTGCTCCACTGGTTGGTACCATTTGGGAGGCCTGGGTTTGATTCCTGTGCAACCAAAGACACTTTATGGTGGGTGTTGTAATCCCAACAACTTGAGAGGCCAAGGCAGGAGGATCAGGAGCTCAAGTTTGGCTTGGACAACATAGTGAGACCTGTCTGAAAAAAAAACTAGTCACGGTGACATGTACTTGTAGTCTCAGCTAGGAGGCTGAGGCAGGAAAATTGCAAAGGAGCGAGTCCCCCCACCCCCACCTTAAAAAGCAAACGATAAATCAGACACAGAATGCTAGCAGAATATGATAGCACTCAAAGAAGAATCTAGAAAATCAATTCAAATGACTACATTAGAGGAAAGCTCATGTAGGAGGATGTGAGGTCCCATCACAATAAAGCAAACTCAAACTGACAGCATTTCTCATGGCTTCAGGGTCAGCCTTGTGAGATTTTGAAGCCTGGTGGCCTTATTTCCATGGATGGAGGAAACACTGGTGGGAATGTCATAGGCCTTCTTCAGCCCACTGAAGTTCAGTGGCCTGAGAAGGCCTACCATGTGCGAAGCACTCTTCTGGGCGTTCCTAGTCATAGGATATTGGGAGGGAGATAAATGCCATGTCTCCTGGTTTATAATCTAGTGGAATGGTTTAGCTCTGTTCCTGTATTATATCCATACTAATAAAATAGGAGAGGAGAGGTTATGCTTCTTGCTTTCTGCTCTGATCTTCGATCTTTATTCTCCTTTATTACCATTATACTGTCCTGAATACTCTAGCTTAGTGTGCGTATGTATGTGTGCACATGTGTGTATGTGTAGACTATGAGATACTATATGTTTTCATATACTATAGCATATAGTTATTTAGTAGGGCAAAGATATTATTCCTAAGTTTCCTTAAAAGTAGCTATTGGGTTGTCAGAAAAGTCATGACGCATTTTTACATAGCAAAACATAGTAAAAATATGTCATGACTCTTCCAACAGCCCAATATTTTGGCTTGTGTTGTCAGTTTCTAGGATCTGCCTTTGAAGTTTTTCCTCCTCTTTCAACAGATCTTTTTGGATTTTAATTGGAGTTGTATTTAAGTTTTTAATTAGTGCAAAATTGACCTTTTCCTGAGTATTTTATTTTTTAGATTTATTCTTGTATACCTTCTTTTATGATTTTGATTCTTTTAATGAGTAGAAACATTTGTTTAAATGGTTGAGACTGCCGCATGAAAAGGCTACTAGTGGGGCCAGCAGATGGCCTGGTGGTTACAGCTCTGGACTCCCACATGGCCGACCATAATTCAAGTCCTGGACCTGGCTGCTTGAATACCACACAGGATGCATGTGCCTGTGTGCCCAAAATCCCAGGAGGGAATGGAGGAGAAGGGATTGTAGGGTGGCCATCCCCGCCCCGGAGGGTGATTTCTCACTTTCTCTCTTACTGTCTCTCTCTCTCTCTCTCTCTCTCTCTCTCTGGCAAGTACTCACACCCTCTGGCAAAAACCAAAAAAATATAAAATAAAAAAAATTTATAAAAAGAAAGAAAAAGAAAAAAGCCTATTAGTTTATTTTATGTATTAATCTTATTTCTCGTATACTTGCTAAGCTTCTTAGTAGTTTTAATGTCTGAGGAAGAAACTTCTGGATTTTCTAAAGAGACAAATAGCAACATATTAGTGCTTTCTCTTGTTTCAGCACATTTTAGTTATGTAACCATGGGACACATTGTTAAACTCTGTGCTTTAGTTGTCTCATCTGTAAAATAAGGATAATAAGTACTATCTCTGAAGGTCGTTATAAGTATTAAATGAGATAATAAAGGAAACATAACATTGTGAAGGAAACTTAAATAGCCATAAAGTGTTGATTGTCATTATTAATTTTATCATTGGTGTTTAATTGGCTTAAATCTTCTAACATTACATTATCAGTATCTTTATATACATTTTCTTTTCTTTTGTCTTCCTGATGTCCTGTTTTCTTATTTGCAGAAGAAATGTGGGCCATTATCAGTTTAAGTCATTCCAGGTTTTTAATCACAAAGCCCTCTATTTTCCTGTTTAACTGGGTTAGTTTCTTTATTTTGAAGATTTTATATCTTTTTCTTTCTTATATTGGTTCCCTCCTTCCCTCTGCTCTTTCTGTCTCTGTTGAATTATATCCTCACATAATTATTTCAGAATAACTGCATGAGAGATTTTTTTTTTTTTTTTTATGCCACAGGGCTCATGTACATGAGAGAGAGAGAAAGAACCCCCCAGTAGAACCTGGTCATGCCACAATCCTTTTTTCCCTCCATTTCTCTATTCCATCAGAATCCTGGGCTCATATGCACACATGTCTGCGTATTACAGCACAATCCCTCTCCAACCTTTCTCAACCCGCCAGGGTCATGGGCACACATGCTTGTCCAGTATGTACAGGTCAGCCCAGGGACTAAACTCCCATCTTCATCAGCCTCCAGCGTTGCAGGGCATTGCACTACTGCTGCATCACCACGACGGGGCCTATTCTTTTTTTCTGTTTTTAGTTCTTTCCTTCTCTCTCTCTCTCTCTCTCTCTCTCTCTTTTTTAATTTCACCTTTGTAGTTAACTAAGAATTTGAAAAGTAGTAAATGTGCAGAGACATAACAGGAGTAAATTGAATATATAAAATGTTTGTTTTTCATAGGCACGGGATCATCACATTACAGGCCTTTTCAGAAGCCAATAGGAAACTCTGGCTTGAAGCCATGGATGGGAAGGAACCGGTAAGAATTTATAACTTCGCGTTTTATAACTTAGGTTTTATTGTTGCATTCATTACAAAGTACATCTAAATATTTTCCCCTATGTCTGTAGTAGAACTGATAATATTAAAATAACATCAGGAAAAAATTGGAGATTTGATACTTTCCAAGCACTATCTTACTCACTAGTACATAACTCTAATTTTCTAAATTTTTCTCAGGAAGAATTTCTAGGACTAATGGAAAACCATAAATATTACTTATTTTAAAAATGCTTAATGATCATTAATTTGGTTACACTCACTAGATTTTTTAATTCAGTTAATAGTTATTATGTGTCCAGTCTTTACAAGTGTCGTGATTGTGATCAACAAGGTTCAGGATAAGAACTGATCCTTTAGATGCTTTTCATAAAGTATAATTTGATAAACTGACCCACTTCCATGCATATCCTCATTTTTCTAGTGTTATTTTTATACGGTTATAATATTTACTTACAGATATTAGGGAGGCGTATATAGAAAAGAAGATGAATCACTCACTGCCTTCTGTTTTCTTAATGAACTCGGTTAGTGAGTGGGTAGAGAGATCAGCATCCAGGCTAAACAGGAGATCTGCTTCATCCCGTCCCTTGAAGACCATGGTTTAGATGTCAAAGAATCTGTGAACAATCCTGGCAAAGTGCTTGTGCCATGCAAAGTGTGGCCCATAAACTTTGAGGCCTTCCCTCAAATGCGTTACAGTTCATGATAAGATGAGTGCAAAGTTAGGATTAAGGCTCTAGAAAACTATCTGTACATTTGAAGAAGTTGGTGTACATCTACTGAATTTAACAATAGCAAACATAGTCTCTTTCTTGTTTTCCATTTCAGTATCCTAGTAGTTTACGAAAATGCCAGCCAATGCTAACTTAAGGCAAAACAAAACAAAAAATACAATTTGGGTCTTTATCACAAATTGTTGAGAAGCCCTGACCTAGAACAAATTCAAAGACCACTTTATTAGCTCAGAAATTGTTCATGAAACACTAAGCTGAGGATTCCAGAAAGGAGTGGGGCAATTAGGTGAATCCCATTGTGAGATGCTTCCTGAAGACGGTGTTGGGGAAGATGGTGGGACACGGACACATGACTCAGATGAAAAGGGAGAACTTTGCCCAGGATAGGACAGCCAGGGATGGAGGGAGTGAGGGCAAGGTTAGCTTGACCATTAGAAGGAGGTCAGTGACAGAGTGGACAGATGGCACCATGGACTTAGCAGCACTAGGACTTTCAAGTCGGGACACTCCTTCTGTGTGTTCTGCACAGACATCACCCTGCTAATCATCTGGGCTGGGCCACTAACTGCAAATAACTGACTGACATGCTTTGTTTTTTAGATTTATACCCTGCCTGCCATTATTAGCAAGAAAGAAGAAAGTAAGTCAATTTAATAATTATTTAAAAATTTAGCAAATAGGTATTTTCATCACATCACGTATTATATGATATTATTAACCTTGGAGAAATAGTACTAACATACCATTGTTCAGATGGTGAAACAAATTTAAAATCTTCAAGAAGTTTCTCATGTTAAAAAGACATGTTGCAGGTAGTAGAGCAACCCAGATTAATTTTGATTTCCTTGGTATTTGCTTATTTACATGTCCTGCCTTATCCCTGGTAGAGATTTGAGGTAGTTCATGTATAGCTGATGTGGTTTGTTTATGGGAGCAGAGAACTTGTTTCTTTTTCAAGTTTATTTCTTTCATGAGCGTGAGAGATGAGGGAGTGGGAAGGAAAGCTAAGCTTCATCCTTCCACAGGACCTCACACCAGTCTCCCCCAGCCCTCCCAGTCAGGATCAGAGGCAAGCACACTCAGTGTGTAAAGGTTGACCAGAGAACTGAACCCATGCATATCCAACATCACCTGAGCAGTGCATTACCATCACGCCACTAAGCCAGCCTGTAGAGGGTTTCTTTATCTTATTTTTCCCTGCTCTAGTTTTCACAGAAGCACAAGACTAAAGACATGACAACTTCTTACTGCTTTTAGGAGATAGCATCTAAGACCCTAAAGGATAAAGAACTTGTTGTTGACCATCATGTCTTAGGAAAACATGAATTTGATGTATTGTTGCTGAATCCTTAGCATCTAACCATCCTTTATAAACATATTTTATATGTTTTTTATTATGTTCTAATTATCTGCTACCTTCTTACTATCTTATCCTTGGTTAGTTTAGGATATTTTTAAAATAAGTAAGTTAGTTAGTTCTTTCTTTATTTCATGAGAGAGAGAGAGAGAGAGAGAGAGAGAGAGAGAGAGAGAGAGACCCTCAACAGGGTCATCATACCTTGTTTCTTCCCCAGCCCTGGACAGCCTGGGTCTTGGGCATGTGCCCAGCTCATACAGGGAGACATTGGGACATGAACCTGGGACCTTCCAGTCTAGATTCAGCATTGCAAAGCTTTGGTACCACTGTGACTGGCACAGTTTGGGAAATTTTCACATTTTACCTAGTCATTTTTATGTCACATTTAAAATTAGTTTGTATATGTGTTTCTAGGGATGGCTTGTCTAAATCTATCTCTACCTATAACCTTTGAAGCAATTTCAAGTTAAATAAAACTCAGTGGACTTTCTCTCATGACTTCTAAATTCATTTATAAAACAAACTTAATTACCTTGAATTTTAGATTGTTATTAGAATACAAGTTAGAATGAAGTAAAAGTAAAAATTGGGAAAACACTTATTTGAAAATCATAAATACTGTGTGTATGAAAAACCTATCAGTTTGACTGAGTAGTGTGATTAATTTTAGAAATTATCAAAAGAAAATGCATGATTTTTAACATGCTGTAGAAATTTAAATAACTTAAAATTATTTAAAAAATAGAATTATTAGGCCAGCAGATGGCATGGTGGTTAAATCACTGGACTTCTACATGGCTAACAGCGGTTCAAGTCTCAGTCCTGATGGCTTGTTTTCTCACTTCCTCTTTCTATCTGTCTCTTTTGAGCACAAGTGCCCTGTAGCTAATTAAAAAATAATTTTTAAAAATATAATAATTTAAGGGATCAGCAGATGGTGTAATGGTTACATCGCTGGACTCCCACGTAGTTGACCACAGTTCAAGTCCCAGATCCGGTGGCTTAAACTCATACTGGGCATGTGCATGTGTGCCCAAGATCACAAGAGGAGAATGGAGGAGAGGGGATTGAAGCGTGGCCATCCTCCTTGAGGGGTGATTTCTCGCTTTGTCTCTCTGTCTCTTTCTCTCTCTTTCTGGTGAGCACATGTGCCCTATAGCAAAAACCTCTCAAAAAAAATAATACAATTTTCAATTTTTGTCATACTTCTTTTTTTATTGCTAATCGAAAGTGATTAGTATAAAATCTTTTATTGCCTACTTTTATCTCGTCACAGAAACATTACCCAACAGGTAAGAGTTTTGTACATACTGGATGTTATTCTAAACAATTACCTAACAAGTAATCCATTGTATAATTTGTATTTGAGTAGAGTTTGAAATGTGTTTTCTAATATTGGTTTCATCGTTTATATCCAATTAAAGATAGTCCTTTCAAATTAAAACTAACTACCCAAGAACAATTTTTTCTTGAAAATAACTGTCCCCATAGCACTGTTAAATAGGCTTTCTGAATCACGACGTGGTCATGTCAATCAGACTGTATTCATGTTCAGTTAATGCCCCCCTGGAACTAGAATTTCTATCATAAGTAGGAAATTTGGTAATAAACTGATCAACTCTGCATACGCTCTGATTTAAAGGAATCTTCTTTTCCAAATACAGAGTCACTCTTCTGGGAATCTGGTATCTTACAGTATCAGTTGCCTAAAACATCACTGTGCCGCCACTTGTGACTTTAAAATGGCACATGCTCCAGAAACGTGTTTGACCTAGAGTGCATGCGTTTGTACTCTTTCTCACATTTGGGCTTTTCATAGAGTGTATTCATTTCCTCCACAGTGCTCTGAGCTCCCTGTGGGGCAAACCCAGCTCTTCTCCAGAACCAGCCTTTTGTGGGACGTGGGTTACTAGTAGGCTTGTTTTGTCTATGGGGAGATTTTCAGTATAGAAAAGGATATTACAATCTTTGCTTTACTATTTAGTGCTTAAAGTTACAAATCTCAAACTTCATTTTCAAGTTTTCTTTATTTTAAGCCATATTGTTACATTAAGCCTATTTTTAATCATATGCTATTATTATTGTATGTACTACATTTTAAAACTGAGTCATTTTCACTTTATGTTGTTTTCAGAAATTTGACAGAATTCTTCTCTTTATACATTTAATCTCATTTCTTTAGACATCACAACTGATAATGACAGAACCAGTAAATTTTCATCTCTCGAATTTAGTATCCTAATAAGGAAAATTTATGATTCTGGCAGATATATATTCTTTCTAAACATCTAATGACTTTGGTAATTTAGTAAAGCAGCTTATAAATGCAGAAATTAATATACCATGAAGTGTTGTAAACATTATAAGTAACACAAAATTGTACAGTGATTTCAAAAGGTCTTATTGCATTTGCATAAGCAAGAAAAGAGAAGAAAGTATTTAGTAACAGGGTGCTTGCCACCCTTGTTCTCCACTGGTCATGCCACAACCCATTTTTCTCCATTCACTATACTAGGTTCATGCCCAGTGTGTTGACACTGGGGCCAATGAACCCAAGAGGAGGTTCATGTTTTCTCTTAATGATATGTTCAGAATTTTGTTCATTTCACTTCAGAATAACCTAAGATGCCAGTTAGCCTAAAAGTGGGATCATGTTTTCTCCTAGTGATGTGCCCAGAATTCTATGTATTTCAGCCCTGAATTATATTCCAGTGATTGCAAAGGTCTCAGGCCTCTTAAATTTTCTTAAATTATGTGAGCTCATCATTTTACATGTGTAGTGCAATTTATAAGTTTCTTTGTGTTCAACCCCTTTACCACTTTTCTGTTCATTATCCTGCTTTCGAGATCTCATATCCTTCTTATTTGATGTGTGTCTCCCTCTGGAACTGGCATTGTGTCCATTCACTGTGCCACTTCTGTCATGATTATTATTTGAAACCAGTACTAGCCTTGATTAATTTGTCACCTTGAAGACTGCTTGTTTATAATCTCTGTAATTTAGCTGTATTTTGTATATACTAAAATATTCTCATTATCCTTTGGAAGTTCAGTTTGCATAGTATGTGTTCTTGAACTGCCAAAGATGATAATGAAGGTGAATGATGATAATGATGGTGAAATACGAAAGTCAGGTAAAAAATTATTTTGGGGAACCAGCAGTTAGCGTAATGGCTATGTCGCTGGACTAGCGACATAGTAGTCGACCGCGGTTCGCGTCCCAGACCCGGTGCCTTAAAACTCATGCTGGGTGCGTGTGTGTGTGTGTGTGCCCAAGATCCCAAGAGGGAATCAGAGGAGAAGGGATTGCAGCGTGGCCATCCCCCCTGGGGGGGTGATTTCTCTCTGTCTCTCTGTCTCTCTCTGTCTGTCTGGCGAGTGTACGCGTCTTATAGCAAAAATCTCTCCAAAAAAAAAAAAAACACATTATTTTGGGATTGGGCCCAGTAGTCTAGTAGTTAAGGAAGCTGGATTCCACATAGCTAACCAGGGTTCAAACCCCAGCCCAAGTGGCTTGAAAATCACACCAGGCATATGTAAGTGTGTCCAAAATTCCAATATGATGGAGAAATGGAGGACAAGGAATTGCAGCATGACCACATATCATTGGGGGGGTGCTTTCTTCCTTTCTCTCTGTTTCTCTTTCTGTAGCAAGTGCATGCATCCTTTAGAAATTAAAAAAAAAAGATTATTTTGAATATAAGCCATTAGAAGTAGCCATAATGTCTGTGTTTTCACTGAAAACTCTAAAAGCAGCAAAGTGAGAACTATCTAGCGTCCCAAACATAGGTCAATACAGTGAATACTCAGAGAACATATGCCTTGTGGGTGTAATGACTTCACAAGCTAAACATGAAAATCTCCCTACTTTGTGATTACTCTTAATTTGCCATTTTCAGAGTGTGGATGCTATAAATGAGACTTTTATAATTCAATAGAGAAAGCTTGGTTCACCTTCATGAAAAAGTATCAAGTAAAACAAACTGAAATATTGGTCAGTTCCAGAATACCGAATTCATAAATACTGTTCTGGTTGTAAAATATGTCACAGTGTTATTTTCTTGAAATTGTAAGACTTTAGGACTTAATTCACTTTTAGTATAGTGATGTCTGTGATCTGTATGAAACAGATGCCATTCAATTAAGCTTAGAACTAAATATCTCAAGCCATGCCACTGGGGGCATTTTGTTAAAAAGTAGCTTACCAGGTTGGCCATGTGGACTCCCACATGGCCAACTGCGGTTTGAGTCCCAGACCTGGCGGCTTGCTTTCTCACTCCCCACCACTTCACTTGCTCTGTCTCTCTTGGGTAAAAATAAAAATAAATACATAAAAAGTAAATAAAGTTAAATAAAATAATTCTTTAAAAAATTTTAAAGTAGCTCACCAAGAGTTCCTCATAATTTCGCTACTTGAACTCATCTTTCAAGGAAACAAGTTATTTTTCTTGACATAACTCTCTGATCCCAAGACCTTCATCTTGGAACTAATCATTAACAGGGGCAAAGGCAGTTAATATTTCTCCTAGGTTTGCTTTCTCTAGCATTCTCTCTTGGCGCCCTGAGTTTTGTCACTGTTGAAATGAGAGTTTCGTGTATGACTTTTTACCTAGTCCTTCAGGCTGGGTCTGGAGAAAGTGAGAATTGTGAAAGAAAAGGCAGTTAGATCTCATTGTCTCCTGCAGTCAGTTTAACAATATTCCATTGTGTGCCTACTTTATTCCAGGTATTGTGAGTAAGAAAAAGGAAGTCCTTTTCCTTGATGTTTCTGCTAATAAAAGGCACTATTTACCCATGTCATGGCAAAGTCACCTAACATTTCGTCCTCATGTACAAAATCAAAGGGGTTGGCATTAGGAGATAATTTTGGACTTCCTAATAACTAACTTGCTGCCACTAGTGTTTGAATCAGTCACTTTCCCATGTGTGCCTAGGGGATGATTCTCGGAGCAATAAACAGAAAAATTAAGCTCATTCTTTTTATCCTAGGCAGTTGCCATCTTTGACTAGTGTTCTGGAGCTTCATAACTGCTGTTCAGATAGTTTAGTTCAGGGAGTTTTCAGAGATGCCTAGGTTCCATCCTTCTCATTCTGCACATCCTCTTTCAGACCTTAAATCAAATACAGTTTTATTTCCATCACAGAGACCTAGGAAGGAGGGCCATAGCTCAGAGGCAGGGCAGGATGAAAGGACAATTTTGGCCATGGCTTGAGACAATTAATTGCTCGTCCTTGAGGGAGAAAAGGTCTGTGAGTGTCATGAACATCAATAAATGAACTCACTCCTTTTTCTGTTTCTTGCAAGCTGTGTACTGTGGTATTAGTTGTCTGTGATAAGGGACCTTTGCATCAGAAATGGAAGACTAGAGAACAAATTAGAAATTAAAGACAAATGTGGCTTTATTTTACCAACCCTGAGAATGTTCTATAAGGCCAAGTTGATTACATCTGTAAGGACATGCTGGGTTTTGAAATACTAGGAAATTAAAGGTACAAGGACTTTTGCTTTGTTAGCTTTATGGAAGACTTTTTTTTTTTTCTTTTCCTCATGGCTGTTTGAATTCTGTTGAGATTAATAGCTCTTGTACTCCTAAACTGCCTTATGGAAACTTTATTTGGATTTCAATAAAAGATTCAGCCTTGAACAGTTTCCAGAAGGGGGAAAATAATCTTTAAACTTAACTTTTGATTGAATAAATTAAGTTCATTAAGTTAGTCTGCCCTTGTATTCATGTTACTGAATTTCAATTCCTGAGAACTTCATAGTAATATTTTGGATATTCCTCTGATCCTCTCTAAAGCAGGATGATACAGGACTTGGTTAGGGTCTGGGACAGAGGAAGAGCTGAAAAAAGGCACTTATATTAGCTGATAAGCTCTAACCCTTATAGAAGCCATTAAGGAAGGTCCTTGAGCGAGCTTGGTGGAAACCAGTAACTAGCAAGTCATCAACCAATAACATTTATCAGCTGCCTTCTCTGGGACAGGAATTGAGCCCTAAATAAGCAATCCATATTTTCACTATGTAGGATGGGGTCTCCTCTCTTCAGTGTTGCCACAGTGTTACCTTGTCCTCCACTGATGGAGAATTCAAAATTAGCCTTTTTTAGCGAGTCATGCAATTTGATTTGGTAATAACCCTTCCCATTGACATTTCCTTAGAACACTAAGGAAGGCCAAGTTTTTCTAAGCTGCAGAGAACCTATTTTGGTTGAATTCTTATTAGTATTGACAGGCCGAGAGTGGTAACACCTTCGTGGCTTTGGGAAATTACTCATTTTCCTTTACAGAATGTGTTGGCTCCTGACTTCTCTCAAATACAATACTGCATCTTATATCAAGACATTGGGAGACAAATGATTTAAGCCAATTGTCATATTTTCAGACCTCACAGAAGCTGCTAGCTGCTCAAGTGAAGGTACTGTCAAACAGCACCGTTACAAAGCAACCATGAATGGGCACTGTCACTACTGTGTTTTGCTGCCTCTGTTATGTGAATTGACAAGTCAGTTGTCAAAACGGGGTTATATATTTCAGGTAGGGAAGGGAAAACTCATTTTGTGGGATTGGCTTTATTTTAGCGAGTTCTTTTTGCTACAGTGAATTGTTGAAGTTACCCATAAATAGGAACTGAACAGGTTATACTATGGTAGCGGATGCGCCTCAAATCTCAGAGCTTACAATGGTAAGAGTTCATTTCTTGTTCACAATGGCCATAGATACAGTGATATCTTACACATAGTTTGTTGTTTTTTTTTTTTTTTTTTGAGAGAGAGATTTTCGCTATAGGGCGCGTGCGCTCGCCAGACAGACAGAGAGAGACATAGAGACAGAAAGCGAGAAATCACCCCCCGGGGGGATGGTCACACCGCAATCCCTTCTCCTCTCGGGATCTTGGGCATGCATGCACACGCGCCTGGCGTGAGTTTTAAGCCACCAGGTCCGGGACGCGAACTGCAGTTGACTACGTGGGAGTCCAGCGACATAGCCATTACGCTAACTGCTGGTTCCCTCTTACACATAGTTTTCATCCTGGAACTCAAACTGAGAGAGTAGCTACCTTGTGTATTATTTTTGATCTTATGCTAGGGTTAAAAAGAGAATGGCAAAAGTTACATATAGCCCTTTGGATCTGCTGGGTGATGACATGTGATTTCAATTCATACTTCATTGATAAGCGCATATCACATGACCAAGCTTGTCTTTAAGAGTGTTGAGAAATAGAATTGCGCTGGAGTGAGGGACAAGTATGTGGAGCACTAATTCCAGTATGGTGCACTCTGCTGACTGGGACTGAGGTCCCAGTGAGAGGGTGTATTAGCTGTTTATGATTTATGGACGTTTAATGCACATACGAGGACATTTCTTTTTTATTTTTCTTTTTTTTAGGTTTTTATCATAGAATGCGTGCTCTCGCCAGACATAGAAACACAGAGGGGAAGTGAGAAATCACTTCCTAGGAGGAATGGCCATGCCACAATCCCTTCTCCTCTATTCTCCTCTCAGGATTTTGGGCATGCACTTAGACACACTTAGCATGAGCCTTAAACTGTGGTTTCTGAGACTCAAACCATGTTTGGCCATGTGGGAGTCCAGCACCTTAACCTCCACATCACCTACTGGCCCCACGGGGACATTTCTTCTATTTCATTTTAAGAGAGATTTTTGCTGTAGGTGCATGCGCTCAACAAAGAGACAGGGGGATGGCCATATTGCAATTACAGTCCCTTCTCCTCCATTCTCCATTCGGGATTTTGAGCATACATGCACACATGCCTCGTGTGAGTTTTAAGCCACCGGTCCAGGACTTGAACCTCCATCAACTGTGTGAGAGTCCAGCGACTCAACTGTGTGAGAGTCCAGCGACATAAGCATTACACCATCTGCTGATCCCCCATGGGGACATTTCTTCATCTCTAATTTCTTATCTATTTAGCAGCCAGCTGTGTTGACACAGCCTGCTTTGTTTGTGCCCAAACCATGTCTATTTTAAAGAAGCTCATCTTTGTTTTAGACCCCAAATAGTTTGCAAATAAGTAATACAGTCTTCCTCTTTGAAAAACAGCACTCCTGTCTGACAATCCCTCACCCTTGCCCAAAGAATGTCTTATTTATGAAATTTACAGGTATAGATATTTTCATTCTCCTTTTTTCAGAACTGTTGATGATAATAGCTAAAACTCTGTAGCACCAACCATATTCTAAGCACTCTTGTGGGAGCTTTGTAGCTGTTAACTTATGTCATCTCTTAACAACCCAGTGAAGAGGTATTATCTTTATAGTAGACAAAATAAGCCATAGAGAGAGTAAAACTATGCCCAGGACACACCCAACAAGAGGGAGAATAACTACTCTCTCTGTGTGGTCAGACTAATGATTGACTTCTTTTAATATTTCTTCTTGAGGCCAGTGGATGGCATGGTAGTTGGGGTGCTGGACTCCCATATGGCCAACCACGGTTTGAGTCCCAGACCTGGTGGCTTGCTTTCTCAATTTTCCTCTATCTCTTTCTCTCTCTGGCAAGCACATATGGTCTGTAGCAAATTAAAATAATACTAAGAAAAAATAAAATTAACTCTTAAAAAAATGTTCTTTCCCTTAGTAATAGCAATGGTAGGTAGATAGAAGTGGAAGGAGACACCAACTAGCATTTAGTCTTGTTTTGTTGTTAGGTGCTCTTCACTCTTTCGTGTGGTTTTGCCTTCATCTTCCTACGATTTCTTACCATGTATTGCTACTTTCCTCATTTTATAAGTGAAGGTGCTCAAGTTCATAGGGAATAATAGGCATACTCCCATTCAGACAACAGTAACAGCAGGGCTGGGACTAAAACTCAGGACTGCCTCGCCCTTACACAGCTGGGCACTATCTCTGCACCATAGAAATGTACTCTTCCAAGCAAAGCTCAGGACGGCCAAATGAAACAATCAATGGCGTGGTTATTTTTATAGACACGGTATATTTTCCCATATCTCCGAACTGATGGATAATGTTGCATTTACTCATGTGAGGAGAGCTAAGAAAGAGAGTCAGAGAATAGAGTACATTGGGACAGCAGCACCCAATAAATGGCCTCTCTGTCAAGTTGACTGCCTATAAGATTCTATTCTTCATAACGAGCCAATGATAACAGTTTATTGAATGGACTAGGATCTTGCTGCCAGAGATCTTAGTATATCCTTAAAATAGAACCTGGTTATTTTTCTCAAAATGAATGCTTACAATAGAAATTCTGGATTTGTTTGTTTGTTTGTTTTGTTTTGTTTTTTAAAGAGAGATTTTTGCTATAGGGCACATGTACTCACCAAAGAGACAGAAAGTGACAAATCAAGCCCCAAAGAGAATGGCCAAGCTGCAATCCCTTCTCCTCCAGTCTCCCCTCAGGATTTTGGGAAAGCACGCACATACACCCAGCATGAGCTTTAAGTCACTGGATCTGGAACTCAAACCATGGTTGACTACATGGGAGTCCAATGAAGAATCATTGCAGCATCTGCTGGTCCCAAGAAATTCTTTTATATGTCATAACTATCTTCATTCATTTTGCCAAAGGCAATTTTTTTTTCTTTTCTTTTCTTTTTTTTTGGAGAGGTTTTTGCTATAGGGCGTGTGCACTCGCCAAAAAGACAGAGACAGAGAGATAGAAAGCGAGAAATCCAGTTTTTTTTTTTCTTTTCTTTTTTCCGAAGGCAAATTTTATTGATACTTTGCAAGAACTGTTTTTCTCTTTGTCAGTAAATCTGATTTATTGAAAAGCTGAACAGTGTGACCTTAAGTACCAAACGTTTTAAATGTCAGGAACTTGCAGTTTTAGTTGATATAAAAATGCTGGTGTCTTGTTTTTACCCAGGGTTACATTCTTGGTCTTGTTTTTTGTTGTTAAAAATGAAAATTAATGCGCGATTCCTCACTTTTCCCTCTTAACCTGTTTCCTATATTCGACCGATATTTTAACATATCTGCATATGTAATGTTATGCAAGGGGTTTTGGATTATTAGAAGGAAGCAGTTTTTTTCTTGGTGTCCAAAATGCACTGCAGGCTGCTGTAGGTCAGCAGCTGCACTCTGATGAGATGCTCCTCCATGGCCATTCGATCTTGTGTTGAGCCACCCTCAGTGCAGTTCTCTTGACCTGGGAACATGGGAACAAGGCGATAATGAGCCAGTTCCTGTTGAAGTCTGTACATATCTTAGTTTGGGCATTTTCCTCTCTAGGGTACAGACATTATTTTTGAAGTGTGTGTATACACACACACACACACACACACACACACATTATAATACAATAATATATCAAAATAATATATATAGCGTACATATATATCTACACACACATACACACACACATATATATAGTTTAAATATTGAATGATTCCAAAGTCTAATGAATAAAAATGAGTTTTTATCTTCGGCCCTCATAGCTTCCATAGGTCTTTATGAAACTTTTTCCTAGAAAAATGGAAATATTCATATCCTAAAGCTATATTGTTTTTTTAGGTTTTTGCTCCAGGGCACATGCTCTTGCTAGAGATAGACAGTGAGAGAAAAAGTGAGAAATCAGCTCCCAGGGTAATGACCACACAACAATTCCTTCTCCTCCATTCTCCTGTTGGGATTTGGGGCACTCATGCACATGAGCCTGGTGTGATTCTAAGCTGTTGGGTCTAGGACTCAAACCATGGTTGGCCACGTGGGAATCCAGTGCCTTATCCACCATGCCACCTGCTGGCTCCATATTCTCAAGTTTTTACATTTCAGTAAAATAGGCTGTATTGTCTTGCAGGTTATTGTATTTCATTTTATTTTTAAAGACAGGATCTTGTCATAATCTTCTTATCTCAGTTTTCCATATGAGACCACAGGGACATGGCACACAGCCAACTCTCTTTCTTTTCTAATTAGTTAATTAATTAATTTTGCCATAGGGCACAGGCACTCAGAGAGAGACAGTGAGAGGGAAAGTGAGAAACCACCCTCTGAGGGGACAACCATGTTGCAATCTCTTCTCTTTCGTTCTCATCCTGGGATTTTGCACATGTACTCAATGTGATTTTTAAGCCACCAGGTCCAGGATTCAAACTGCAAGTGACAATATATAATAAATATTCCTTCTTGCCATTACTTCTAGTTTTGGGGTCTTAGACATCTCAGATATTTCTGCCAGTCACTTAAATTTCATTGGTTTTTCTATGTCTAGAATTTCTTCATAGTTTCTAGCCAGTTGCTAGTTTCCTTTCTTAAATTTATCATAATTTTTTTATACGTTTTGTCTGTGGATCTGTGTTGAGCTATATAGACAAGTTTTATCGACCTTGTTTAAATGAGAGCCACTTTTAAATTTTTACTGGTTTGAATTATCTTATTTATTATTAGTTGAAAATACAGAAAATATCCTATCTTGAAACATGTGAGGAAAACGTGTGTCATAGTTTAGGAAAAAAATTAAGATCAATTTTTTTTCTAGTTATTACTTGGTAGCCTTAAATAAAGGCTGTTTTTTAAAATAAGTAATCTTAACTTGATTTGATCCCAAAACCTTAGAATAATTAGAACATATTTAAAAGGAATCTAGTAAAGAAAAAAAATGCTGTATCTTAACCTAACAGCTTTGGGGGGATTTTCAGCGGATTAACTGAACATCTTTTAAATTATTTTGCATATTACAGCAAAATGCAGTTGAAATGGCATTGGACTTGGAATCAGGAGACCTGAGTTAGAATCCTTATTCTAGAATATAGTACAGAGAAAAGGCAGTTTTTAGCAATCCGTTGACTCATCTTAAGATCACAAAGCTTTCATTCTATCTCTTGTTTTGAGAATCCCATTGGAAAGAATACGTATAAGACTTTGTCATGTCATTTTCAACACAAAGGGAAGCTTCATGTTTACTGTATTTGCTTCTTTCATCTGAAAAAATATAGTAAAGGTTAATGCCAGTTTGAGGAAAAATGGTTGGTATCACTGTATCATACTTTCTTTGAAGGATCTGTGCTTCTTTTTTTTTTTTTGGAGAGGTTTTTTTCGCTATAGGGCGCGTGCACTCGCCAGACAGACAGAGAGAGACATAGAGACAGAAAGCGAGAAATCACCCCCCAGAGGGGATGGTCACGCCGCAATCCCTTCTCCTCCATTCTCCTCTCGGGATCTTGGGCATGCACGCACACGCGTCCGGCGTGAGTTGTAAGCCACCGGGTCCGAGACGCGAACCGTGGTCGACTACGTGGGAGTCCAGCGACATAGCCATTATGCTAACTGCTGGTTCCCGGATCTGTGCTTCTTGATAAGTAGATTGATGTCGTAACCATAAAGGTGAATCTTCTTCCTCTGCTTTTATCTCCAAAATAAGTAGCCTGTAATCAAAATATTTGATTAACTCAGTAACAACTACTGACCTCTTAAGTCATGAGGTATAATGAACAGAACCATTGAAGAGGAAATGTAAGTCACTTAATGTAACTTTATAAATTGCTTTTTTTCAGTGTACTTAAATGAAGCAGGGTTTAACTTTGTAAGAAAATGCATTCAAGCTGTGGAAACAAGAGGTAAGTGTTATCTGATAGGTACATCCTTACTGTCTCTTGTCAGAGTAGAATATGTAGGTGTATTTCATCATGAACATAAGGTTAAGAGTGATGTCAAGGTGTAAGTTATATTAACACACAAATAGCTGGACCTTAAACTTCATTTTACCAAAAATCACACCACAGACAATTTTAAAGTTTTTGTTTGTTTGTTTGTTTGTTTGTTTTGATATAGCGTCTGTTATTTCTTACTGGTGGACTGTGTCTTCTGTATTACATAAGCACCTCCCTAACTTTTTTCTAGCACTGGGAAGGTGAGAACAATTCCTAGGAGCTTGCCTTAACTCCCTCTTTCCCTAAGTGACTTTAATGGTCTCACTCTTGAAGCCCACTCCAGTTAGATGTTAGACCTTTTTCACTTTTAGAAAAACATACCTAAAGCAAAACTCATGTTGGCCGTTGGAGTTTTCTAAGTTTAGATTCCCGTTTTGGTACTGCCACTTAGAAGTCTGCAGAAGTTTTGTAGTTTCTCCTCAACTCGAAATCTGTTTCTTCACTTTTAAAATGAATGTATAGAAGTGTAGAATGTGTGAGAGATCTGATCCCCATGCAAGACTCCATGATTCTGATGACATAGAAGATGAGGAATCATGATGAACCCTTCCCATCTTTGATTTTTTTTTTTTTAACATTCAAATAACGGTGACTAGGCAAGGTTATGTTGCTGCTTTGAAGATCTTCAAAGACTTTGAAATCACATTCGGCACCTGCTCTGAGAAATGCATTCTGATGGCTGTTTCTAGGTTAGGTTTGCTGAAGTTAGACTGCAAAATTGGATACATAGCTTTTGGATTCTTTGTAGGTATAGGTCTGGCTTTTTAATATTCTGTACTTGCAAAACTGTGTCTCAAGTCATTTTCCATGATCTTCCTTCCCATTAGGCATTACTATCCTGGGCCTCTACCGAATAGGAGGTGTGAACTCCAAAGTCCAGAAACTCATGAACACCACTTTTTGTAAGTTTTGGATGAAGGGAAATTAATTAATTTTTATATCCTTATAGGTAATCCAAACCATACATTTCTTTGCAATAACACAGGCTATTTCTTACGTTTGAATATTTTCAAATAGTATTTAACATTTACAGAGAGTGGTGATCTGAGAGACAGACAGACCAACAGACAAGCATACTTAGCAGGGTTCTACACCACCCTTGCCTTTTTCAGCCAGCCAGGATCATGGGTGTGTATGCTCAGCAGGTCAGCCGGGGAGCTGAACCTACCATCTTCCACACGGATCCATCATCTCTTGAGCAGCATGTTACCTCTCTGCCACGAGCTGGCCCTGCATTCCATTTTTAGTGTTTATTAATAAGAAATGAACAGTAAAAATTTGAGAAGGCATTTTTATAACATTAGGCTGTTTTTTCCAATAGCTAGAGATACAACAAAATGCATGATACACTTGGCTTACAACATCAGCTAGACCACTTAAATGCTTTGTGGCCTTGGCCCCCAGCCTCTGTGCTGCAAATGGAAAGGTGGTGCTTTGCCACTTTTGAGGCTGGATGGGAGGTCTGGGTTTGTTTATCAGGCCAGCCTCAACAGGCCAGGCACAGAGGAGCACACTTGTGGTCCCAAGTAGCTGGCAGGCTAGGGCAGAAGGAATCAGAACATGGCAAGATATTGTCAGAAAAATAACTCACTGTCTCTTTCTTTCTCTCTCTCTATCCCATGTGTCCTCTCACACACACACTCTCCCATTTAAAAAAGAAATAAAAAGCTTCATGATCTTGAATAATTGACTTAACTCTCTGTCTCAGCCTCCTCCTTGTAAAATCAGGCTGATGATAGTGCTTGCTTCTTAAGAGCTCTGAGGAATGGGTCAGCAGGTGGTGTGGTGGTTAAGGCGCTGGACACTCCCACATGGCTGACCATGGTTAGAGTCTCAAACCTGGTGGCTTGCTTTCTCACTTTCCTTTTCTCTGTGTGCCTGTCTTTTTCTGGTCAAATGAAAATGACTGAATAAATAAGTAAAATTAAATGATTATTTAAAAAAAAAAAAAAAGAGTTCTGAGGATTGACTACGTTAATCTGTGTAAAGCACTTAGAAGCTTGCCAGGTAAACTCTGACGTGTTAACAATTCATGATAATTTGGTTTGGCTGAATATTATTCCACAGGAATAACTTGGAGATTTAGTGTCCAGGTACACTTTCTGCCAGTTTATATAAGCAACAGTCCCAAAGTTAACTCTGCAGGTATCCTAAGGAATGAATGAATGCCTATCTCTTTGCACTTACTTAGGTTTGTATCTGTTTTCATAATTATTATGTAAGTCATATTTCAAGTTGTACAATCTGAGCATCCTGTTTTTGTTCTTTCTAGCTCCAAAATCCCCTCCTGACATTGACATCGATATTGAACTGTGGGACAATAAGACAATAACGAGTGGGCTGAAAAACTACCTCAGGTGAGAAGGGTTTAGCTCCTGGATGGGATCTCTCACTCACTCCCTTGACCCGTGACCCTGGGATTTCGTGGAGCCTATGTACACAGGTTTCACTCCTCAGCTTCATTCTTTCACTTGAGAGGAAGCAGAATTAGATGGTAACATTTACGTTTATGTGCTAGACCTGGTACTTGGTTTTTCCATTATTGTCATAAAAGGCTGAAATATTTTATGAATACTGAATTAGTATTTCATGTTAAATAGTGAATTTGAATGTGGGGTTTCATGTATTTCTTTGAAATAACATTGAAATGGAAAGTTGTTTTCTTCTGTTTTTTTTTTAAACTATCATCACCATGTCTGAGGGTGATATTGTTCCTGGAGTAAGGTAATTCTTACAAAGTGAAAAAATTGTCTTCTGACCTTCCCTTGTAATATAATCATGGCAAGAAGTACTAAGGAACATTGGTGCTTTCGAGGTCTGTGTTTTAGAACTATCTGGAGTTCTACACCCCCCCACCCCCCCCACCCACGCTAGGACTTGATCACACAGGTTGAGTATCCTTTATTCAAAATGTTTTTGACCAGCAGTGTTTTGGATCTTGTTTTGTATTTTTTTTCTTCTTCGAATTTTGGAATAATTACACCAATATAATGAGGTATGTTGGGAGTGTGGCCCATATTTAAACACAGAACTTGTTAGTGTTCCTATGCCCCTTATTCACATATCCTAAAGGTCATTTTATGCAATATTTTGTATTGAAATGTTTTGACTATGGCCTGTCACATGAAGGCAGGTGTAGAATTTTCCACTCTTGACTTCTTTAGTTGACAAATGCTAATCACCCAATTCTTAAAGAAGTTCTGAAAGTTTAGGGCAGAAAAAGGTACTGCTATTCTGAAATATGCCCATTTCTCTGTTGTAGGTGCCTTGCAGAACCACTGATGACTTACAAGTTGCACAAAGATTTTATTGTTGCTGTTAGTAAGTACACTGCATCAGATGCATTGTAATTGATGTAGTCTATACAGATATACTTAGTCGTGTAATTTTAATCAGCTAGTTGAAATTTTTTGTTGCATATTGCTTATAAAATTACCAATCTGGCACTTGGTAGCCATATTGTTTATAGGCCAGTAAGAAATTGCAGAATAAACTGAACTAATTTGTCCAAATGAGACCACAGTAGGGTAATACTCTGGTGTGATTAAAAGGAGCTATGAGGGGTTAGCCCTGTGGCCTTGTGGTTAAAGGATCTGGATCCCACATGGTCAACCATGGATTGAATATTGGCTCCTGCAGCTTGAAAAACACACTGGGACCATGTGCACAGATGCCCAAGATCCTGACAGGATGGAGAAATGTAGAAGGGTTTGTAGCATGGCCATGCCCCAATTGAAGGGGGTGCTTTCTTCCTTTTCTCCCTCTGTCTCCAGCCAGTTTATGTACCCTCTAGTGATTATTAATAACAAAAAAATAGCTGTGAGGAATTCTACTTTTATTTTATTTGCATGATAAGCAATTTAATGGTTAAATAAACATGACTATAAAAATATACAGAAAGTCATATCACCATACAAGCTCACACGCTATATTCCTAATTTGGAGAAAAGAGTCAAATATTTTTTGACAAGCAATAGGCACTTAGGTCAATCCTTTCTCCCTCTTGTATTTATTTTCAATGGTGACATATTTATGTTATTTCTTTAAATCTGTGACTGTCATAATGTCATATGAATAGATAAGTTTTATTGAAAATTTGTGGGGTTGAGGTGGTTTAGAGAACAGTAAGAAACATACAACCTGAGAAGTAAAAATACAGACTTTTAAACCATTGAGACCAAAGTGCCGGATTACCATCTGAACCCATCACGACTTAATCAGAAGTGAGCATTTCGTTGTTAAGATGTGTGAAGTATGACTTTAATGATTACTTTTCACAATCCAGGGAAGAAATCAGTTGCATTAGTTTACTGTCATAGATTGTCATGTCACCAGAAATATTGTCTTCTGATAAAAGTGTCAGATAAAGTTCAGTGACCTTGGTTTTGGATCCAGCATTCATGTCTAACCACTTGGTCACATAAGTACCTTCACAGCTTTCTACTATAAAAGCTCTCCTCTCTATACTCTCTTCATAGAAATCTCTCTATTAGATGAACAGGACTTAAGAAAGTATATAATCCAGCCTTTCATTTTTGTCAAGCAGGAAATCAGACCTCAGATTAGATAAGCTGTTTGTCAAAGGGCATTGGTAGATTCATGGGAAAACCAGAGCTACAAGCTAGTTTTGTTGTTGTTGTTGTTGTTTTACTTTTATCCTACAGCCCTTTCATACAGAAATATTATTTTATAATAGTGTTTGTGGAGAGGTAAGGCTTTTGTAAGATGCGGATATGGTTTATTATTTGTTGATGAGGATGTGCGTGTGTTCTCAACTGGGCTGGACTGAGGTGTGTGTCACGCTGGATAAAGTCTCTACAATCTAAATTATAAATAGTGATTAACTGTATAAATAACAACTAAAATTAATAAATGAAAATTATTTAAAAAATAGTGTTTGAGCTTTCTAAGTAGGCTGAATGAGCAGGTTGTTTTAGTACAAATCATTGGTCACTGATTTTGTTTCTCTACTTGCTTCTCTTGCAAATAGTCATATTCCTTCTGACCATGAGATTTAAAGTATGTTTTTACATATAAGAATTCATCTTTTGTCTGGGTCAGGGATTCCTATTTAGTAGGTGCTGAGTTAATAAAAGTAGGTTATTTGGCATCAAGCATCAAAAGTGCAGCTTAGAATAAAGGGGAAATTATTCAGAGCCCAAGAGGTACCTCACAGAATTCCTCGCTGGAGAACTAGTCAGGCTTCCAAGAGCCTGCACCCAGGAACTGCAGAGTTGGGAATTAGTGTTTCTTTTCTCACTGTTTCTGGAGGATCTCTGATCTTCATTCTTTGCTACATTTCTTCTCATTTTTGTCTCTCTTTCCAGTCAGACTTTCTTGGGATATTTTGGTCACCTCACCCTTGGTTTTATATAATCTGCTTTGCTTCATGCAGTAAGAGAATGCTGACTATTGGGTTGTCGGGAAAGTCATGACACATTTTTATAGAAAAACATAGACAATAAATCATGACTTTCCCGACAACCTAATAGGTTACTGTTCTGAAGAGGCAGATGTTTCTCTAGCAGACAGTTAACATCTTGGCTTTTGCCCAGTAGTCAAGAGTACCTTAGAAGAGGGACCAGCAGTTAGCGTAATGGCTATGTCGCTGGACTCCCACATAGTCGACCATGGTTCAAGTTCCGGACCTGGTGGCTTAAACTCGCGCCGGGTGCATGTGCGTGCGTGCCCAAGATCCCAAGAGGAGAATGAAGGAGAAGGGATTGCGGTGTGGCCATCCGCCCTAGGGGGTGATTTCTCGCTTTCTGTCTCTCTGTCTCTCTCTGTCTGTCTGGCGAGTGCACGTGCCCTATAGCAAAAACCTCTCCAAAAAAAAAAAAAAGAAGAAGAAGAAGAAGAAAAAGAGTACCTTAGAAGAGGTCTAGGTTTTCAGATTTACCATGGTCATTATGGGCTTAAAATTCATTATTATTCTGTTTTGGGGACCAGCAGTTAGCGTAATGGCTATGTCGCTGGACTCCCACGTAGTCGACCGTGGTTCGCGTCCCGGACCTGGTGGCTTAAAATTCACTCTGGGCGCGTGCGTGTGCGTGCCCAAGATCCCGAGAGGAGAATGGAGGAGAAGGGATCGTGGTATGGTCATCCTCCCTAGGGGGTGATTTCTCACTTTCTGTCTCTCTGTCTCTGTCTGTCTGGTGAGCTCACACGCCCTATAGCCAAAAAAAAAAAAAAAAAAAAAAAAAAAAAATCATTATTATTCTGTTTTCATAATAATGTTAGACCTCAGAAAAGTTACTGTATTTATCATTGAATCTATATAAGGAAAAGAATACCAGCTTCCCTTGGTCACTGGGGGGTTGGATCTCTCGTCAGTTTCTATGTGATAATGTGTATTACAGTGCCTGGCACATTAGACAGTCTGTACCACTTGCTGTGATTATTAACACTTCTAAAGGTTTGATCCTATCCTTGGATAATAAACCCCAATCAGATAATGAATTAGGGGAATATGAAAAGTATTAGGTAGTCAGGAAAGTTGTGACGATGAAAAAATGTGTCACAGCTTTCCTGACAGCCCAGTACATAGCTCAGTGGCTAAGCATATTTGTGTAGAACTGATAGAAATGAGGTTGTTTGGTTTCCTAATTTAATGATCGTGGGTGAGTTAGTCAACCTCTCTAAGCCTCAGAGAGTGATAACAGTATATACTTGAACCAATGCAAATCAGGCCTGGGAGGCAGAAGTGGTCATGTTTAAATAAGTAATATTTATATATGTGTTTGAATACAATTAACACTTAAACATTTGCGACCTTTTTATTTAACAGAATCTGATGACCAGAACTACAGGGTGGAGGCAGTACATGCGTTGGTGCACAAATTGCCAGAAAAAAACAGGGAGATGCTGGACATCTTAATAAAGCACCTGGTCAAGTAATTGTCTTCTATTGTTCATTTAACAACTTGCTCACCTGTTAAAGTTCAGCTTGTTCATGTCTCTGAAAAATATGATGCTATAACCTTTCTATTATAATCAGAGTACATTGAATGTGCTTAAAACGTGATATGGTTACTTTAAAGATGAATCTGTATGTATGTGTGGATATATTTGTATTTATTCTCCATGTGCAAGTATTATATCCCTTTGCAACTGTTCAACTAATTCTGAAACACAGATGTGAGCTTAAAGACATCTGAAGGGGTATATAGATTTTTTCCCCCCTATTCTCTTAGGTGCAGTATAGGCAGTGGGTTTGAGGACCAGAGCTCTGTACTACCAAAGTTGTCATCCCCAGGTCAATACCACACTCTAATGCTAGATTCCTTCTTTGGATTGAGCTCCTCTTAATCTCCAAAGATTTTTTCTAGCATTGCTGCCGATTCATCGATGTACTTAAAAATTTCTGTCTGCCTCCTGATTAATAAACAGACAGATAGATACTGTATTAGACTTCCCCAGAGAAAGTGAACCAATAGGGTGTGTGTGGGTGTGTGTGTGTGAGTGTGTGTGTAAAAAGAAACACAGAGACAGAGAGAGAGAAATTGATAGATAGATTGACTGATTTTCATTGACTGACATGATTTTGGAAGCTGGTAAATCCCAAATCCCCAGGGAGGCTGACAGGCTAGAACCTGGGAATGGCTAATATTTTAGCTCAAATCTAAAGGCAGTCTGGAGGCACAATTTTACTTCCTTTTTCTCCTAAGACTTTCAGTTGATTGGATGAGGCCCACCCACATTATAGAAGATAATCTGCTCCATTTCACATCTACTCATTTAAATGTTTATCTGATCTAAAAAAGTACTTTCACAGAAACACCTAAAATAATGTTGGCCCAAAAATCTACTCATCCTAAATTGTCGGCAACTTTACATGTTGCCATGTGAAGTTAATCATTATAAATTGATAAAGCCTATCTATCTAGAGATTAAAACACACGTATATAAACACACTTACACTCATGTATATACTCCAGTAACTTATTTGCTATGCTATTGGAAATAAAGTCTAAATTCAGTTCTAAACTTACTGAAAAACTCCCGTACAACATTTACTATTTAATAGAGACATTTTCCATTTTAAAAAATACCACGATTTACAATAAAATGATTACTTATTCCTTCTGTGCTGTAAGTAACAACCAATTTATGCTCCTTTGAGCAATGCGCATTTGAAATAGTGCTACATAAACATTTTAATCTCAACTTGCAAGCTTTAAGAGAATATGAGCACCCCACCCCGCGACATACCAATGCTTAAAATAAAAAGGAAATTCTTTAGGAATGATATCATTAAAGTTCATCATTAACTATTGACCCATAGCAGCATTTGTTTTAGCTAATGAACAAAGGACTGCTATCCTTGGTCAGGGTTAGTTTCGAATGGGGTGAGCTCTTCATAAAATTTAACTATGCTATTTATCAGGCATTCTTTTTCTGGTCTTCAAACTGGTGTAATTTTCTAGCAAGGCTTCTTAACTGTGCTTTTAAAAACCACATGAGGGGACCGGCAGTTAGCGTAATGGCTATGTCACTGGACTCCCATGTAGTCTACCGCGGTTCGAGTCCCGGACCCGGTGGCTTAAACTCACGCTGGGTACGTGTGCGTGCGTGCCCAAGATCCTGAGAGGAGAATGGAGGAGAAGGGATTGCAGCGTGGCCATCCCCCCTGGGGGGTGATTTCTCGCTTTCTGTCTCTCTGTCTCTCTCTCTCTGTCTGGCGAGCGCACGAGCCCTATAGCAAAAACCTCTCAAAAAAAAAAAAAAAAAAAAAAAAAAAACAACAACACATGAGTATCACATAAATTGTTTTTGCTTCATTATCCAGAATGTTGGCTTAGCACAAGCTTCATCCTTCTTGTGACTGTGTGTGGCTTTGACACAGGGGAGTGTTGGTGTAGTAACCACTAAAGAGTGCTTGAAACATATTTTGTCCCTCATTTACCATTGTTCCTGGCTTCCTTCTTGAACCTAAAATAGGTCAAGCCCCATTGACTAAGTGGCAGCTGGGGAATGTGCTCAAATCACCACTCACTCACTCATGAAAACCACAAACAACTAAGAACACTTTTGGTCTCCTTATATGGCTGGAAAAGGGGGGAATTTAAGACTAGTTATCTTGGGACCAGCAGTTAGCATAATGGCTATGTCCCTGGACTCCCATGTAGTCGACTGTGGTTCGAATCCCAGACCCAGTGGCTTAAAATGCTGGGCACGTATGAATGCGTGCCCAAGATCCCGAGAGGAGAATGGAGGAGAAGGGATTGTGGCTTGGCCATCCCCCCGGGGGGAGGGGGGTGATTTCTCACTTTCTGTCTCTCTTTCTGGCGAGCGCATGTGCCTTATAGCAAAAACCTCACCAAAAAAAAAAAAAAAGACTAGTTATCTAAATTAGGATTCCAAAGACTAAAGGATCAATTCCAAATCTCCATTAATTGAGAAATACAGATGCTGTTTGACTTACAATGGGGTTACATCAAGCATGAGCATTTCAGAGACACAATGGAGTGCAAAAACACAAAAGCCAGGGTCCCAAGCTCTGGCATAACCATGCTCTATGCTCCATAGAATATTGGTTGTTACTCGAGCATGGCTCTCTGGGAGCTGGACTCTGCTCCTCAGCATCACGAGAGAGGACCATACCACGTGACACTGGCCCAGGGAAAGATAAACATTTGAAGTTTGAAGTATAGTTTCTACTGAATGCATACCACTGTCACATCATCGTATAATCAGAAAATTGTAAGTTAAACCGTCCAAAGTCAGGGACCATCTGTAGAATAAATCATGGCTTCCTTTCTTAGAAGGAAAGGAATTTCCTTTTTGTCTTTAAGACAAAAGCTATCTACGCTATCTTCTTTGACTGTAATTCAACTTCAAAATGTTAAAAGTGTTCTTACTTGTAAGCACATTTTGGGAAGACTTATTCACTGGGGAGATACAACATTTAAAAAAAATTATTCTGGAGTTCATTTGAATGGAAAACTAAAAGTGAAAGTTTTCTCCTAAATGAATTTTTAATATTACACATGGAAAGACACTAATGGTATTAAATTTGCCAATTTGTTGAAGTTGTTTTTAATTTGAAAATATCTAGGTGACTCCAAATTCTTTTTTGAAGAGGTTTTTGCTATAGGGCGCATGTGCTCGCCAGAAAGAGAGAGACAGAGAGACAGAAAGCAAGAAATCACCCCCCAGGGGGGATGACCACGCCACAATCCCTTCTCCTCCATCCTCCTCTCGGGATCTTGGGCACGCACGAACATGCGCCTGGCGTGAGTTTTAAGCCACCGGGACTGGGACTCGAACCGCGGTCAACTGTATGGGAGTTTAGCGACATAGCCATTATGCTGACTGAGTTCTCTATTGGGAAAGCCTTCCCATAAGCACATAGGTTTGCTTCATGTTGAATCGGTTCTTCTATCATTGTATTTTATTCTTATCTCTCATAACATTTCTTTGCTTTAAAATCCATTTCATGTAGTATTAGTGTAGCTGCTCTGGCTTTCTCATGTTGCTGTTGGCATGATGTGCCTTCTGTCTTTTACTTTCAACCTATGTGAAAGATATGTCTACTATAGAGAGCAAACACTGGGATCGCTCTCTCTCTCTTTTTTAAACCCAGTCTGATAATCTCTAACTCTAGGTTTTATCACTCAATCTATTCACATTTAATGTTTTTATTGGTATAGTTGGATATTTTTTCTTTTTTCTTTTTGTTTTCTGTATGTTGCATGTCTCAACATGTTGTTCTCAGAATGCAAGTAATTATATCCTTTGTAGCTATTAATTAATTCTGAAACACATAGATGTGAACTAAAAGATGTGTGAAGTAATATGTAGGGTTTTTTTTTCCCCCTCAATTTTCTTTGATGCATTGTAGACATCAGGTTTGAGGGCTTATGCTCCATATGGCTAAAGTCAACAAGTTCCCTTTGCAACAAATGTTTCTTCAATCTATATGCTCTTAGGGCAGTTCCCAGATATTTTAGATTTTTTTTTCCATTTAAAGTTTTTGCCATAGGGCATGTGTGCTCGCCAGAGAGAGAGAGAGAAAGAGAGAGAGAGAGAGAGAGAGAGAGAGAGAGAGAGAGAAGTGAGAAATGACTCCCCAGGGAGGATGGCCATGCTTTAATTCCTTCTCCTCTTGTGATTTTTGGGGGCACACACACACACATGCGCACCTAGAGTGTTTCAAGGCACCAGGTCCAGAACTCAAACCTCAGCCATGTTAGAGTCCAGCACCTTAAACTCCATACCACCTGATGCCCCCTTTTTTTATGATAATTTTTATTCATTAGGTTGTTTCTCTGAGTATTGTGTCTCTGGGGTTCCTGTGCACCATCTGAAAAGTTTAACTTTTAAGCATACAATATTGATTCCTTTCTGCATAAAATCATAGATTTAAAATAAGGTAAATTGGCAGATCCCAATATACATTTTAAATAAAGAAGAGAGGGATGTTTCAGAAGACAACAATTATAAATGTGCCCCCTATGTGAATTGAGGGAATGAGTTGCAAACCCTACTGAAATGAGGAGTGATAAGGTCTGTATTACTTGAGTAGCCCAGCAGAAGGGAAATTTAATGAAGAGAAAATGAGTCATTGACATATTTTGTCTTTTGTGTAGTCATCAACTCTCCTTTTCAAAAGAGACCAAGTTTTCAAAGATTTCCAAATTTCCTATTGAGCTTAATAGTCATCATATTCCATTTTAGTTACATTATGGTAACTAATGATATTTTGCCAAGTATGTCTAAAGTCAGCTTAATTTCAGGGGAGAATGTTGTCTCAGGATCATATTTTATTAGATTGTTGAGAAAGTCATGCCATGTTTTTCTATGCAAATATGCCTTGTGACTTTCCTGATGACCCAATAGTTTATTTTATTGACATTTGTTTCTCAATCCTATAAAGATGTCATACTTGATTTACAGATGATGAAGCTGAATCTACAGATATTAAACAACTTGGCTGTGTTCAATCCAGCTTTCAAGTGATGGCTCTAGATAGGCTTACTGTCTTTACATACCATTTTCCTTAATAGATCATCTAATACATATTATATAAATAAACAATATATAATATTTGGTAATAATATAAAAAAAGAAACTTAGAATGTAACCCTTCTCACTCTAAAAGCCATTTCAGCTAGTACCGCCTTAGGCACGGGGAAAGGTCAGCAATTTCTGTCCGGTGTCGTGAGTTGCATAGATAATCTAAAACCCTGGATTTCCCATGAAATCTGTTGGGGTGTAGAATATAGTAGGTGATACATACTCAGTCACCCATAACCATAATCTTATGCTGTGTTGCTTCCTAAAACTACATTCTTATAACTTGACTGGGAGTAAGATAGGAAAGCTCATGATGAAACCAGAAGATTAGTTAAATAAATGCATCTAATTTCCAGATTTAGTAAGCTAGTCAAAAATAATTCTGATCATTGTTGCTGGGATGACTTTGCTCAGGTTAGTGATCTCAGAGACTTTTCATTTCATTTTTCAGCCAACAATGATGCTCCTTGTCTCTTTACCTTACTATTTGCCTAGTACAGTGCCTGAGGCTAGAGAGACACTAAGAAAAGCTTTGGATGGGTGGGTGGACAGAAGGAAGGAATGAATGAATGAACAAGTATGTATTGTCCTATTGCATATCTGAGAGTTTTGAGAAAACCCTTGAGTTGCTGTCAGGAGACCTGAATTAAAGTAGCATTTCTACCCCTAATTTGCCATGGTTCCCAGTTTACTCTAGGATCATCTGTGATTTTTAACTGTAAGACAGGAATAACTGACTGCCTTTGATGATTAAATGTAGTACTATGTGTGAAATGCCTGACAGTATGGTCTCTATAACATGCTGATGAATCTCAATGTCACTACAACCAGTCTGCTCCTCACCCTCTGTTCTAGAAGTGTCGTGCCCCAGAAAATACCAAACACCTACTAAACTTCCTGAGGTCATTGGACTTGGTTTAGAAAAATCAAGATTCTTTTCATTTCACTATGTTAATTCTTGTAATTATGTGTTTTATTTGGACTAAGGTTGACTTATTACATCTTTATGACTATATCCTTTAGTGTCGTTGGGAGCAGTTCAAACCAACTGGAAGAATTAGCCCGTAATGGCATTTTTTACATTGGTATGCCTCAAATTCTACAGAAGAGAATACCTCTTTTGTGTTAAACATTTAAGATGTTTTTGTTGTTCTTGGTTTGCAGAGTATCGCTGCACAGCCAACAAAATCTCATGACTGTCTCAAATCTTGGCGTCATATTCGGACCAACCCTAATGAGAGCGCAGGAAGAAACTGTGGCGGCTATGATGAATATTAAGTTTCAGAATATTGTGGTTGAAATTCTGATAGAGCATTACGAAAAGGTGGGCTGAATTTTCATGTGCCAATGTTACATTTTGTATTTTGTGTTTAAATAATTTAGAATTTGTATTGTCTGTAAGCTTTACATTTTGACCTCATGTTCTTGTAAGTTTGGTATAAATTCACTTTGCGATGACCTTGATTATTTTTTGTTTAACGTTTAAGTGGGCCTTAAAACTCTTTAGTGTAGGGACCAGCAGTTAGTGTAATGGCTATGTCGCTGGACTCCCACGTAGTCGACCGCGGTTCGAGTCCCGGACCCAGCGGCTTAAACTCACGCCGGGCGCGTGTGCGTGCGTGCCCAAGATCCCGAGAGGAGAATGGAGGAGAAGGGATTGCGGCATGGCCATCCCCCCTGGGGGGTGATTTCTCACTTTCTGTCTCTCTCTGTCTGTCTGGTGAGCGCACGCGCCCTATAGCAAAAACCTCTCCAAAAAAAGAAAAAAAAGAAAAAAAAACTCTTTAGTGTTTGGGTCATCAGAAAAATCATGACATATTTTTGCATAGAAAAACATGAAAAAATATGTCATGATTTTTCTGACAACCCAATACAACATTTACTTTTCAAATTTTTCTTCTTCAGCAATTGTATAGTCAGTATATTACTTAGATTCAGAGAATAAGATTACATTGTGGTTAAGACTGTTTTAACCTTCTCTTTCATCCCTGTGTAATTAGTCTCCTTCCTTTAATAGAAGTAATATTCTTTTTTCTATTTAATTAATTATTTTTTTATTGTTATTCTCCAGTTTGGAGAGAGAGAGAGAAAGGACGAATGAAAAAACAAGCCGCCAGGTCCAGGACTGGAACCTCAGTTGGCCATGTGGAGTCCAGCGCCTTCACCATCACGCCACCTGCTGGCCCCCAGAAGTAATATTCTAAATTAACAAAATATATTTTTTAGGGTATAGATCCTTGAAGCCTTCTCTATATCCAGGCCTTAAAGAGAATTTCTTTTGTGATCTCGGCATAACTATGGGAATAAGAAATTGTGAGAGCCAAGTTGATTTGATTGTTAAGTAAATCCAGCTACTTAAGGGTTTACCACTTGTGATCCATTTATATCTGGTCTGGTCCTGTGTGAGATAACTGGGTCCCTGTCTCCTTGGGTCCCTTCCTGGTGCCCACAGGGGAGTGTCCTGGCACCTACCCGAGGTCACAAACTCTTTCACAGCCTGAGAACACATGCTGCCTCCAGGGGCTGTGCTCTTACCTCGCCTGTCACATCCCCTGACCACTCTGAGCCTTGAGAAAGAAGTAGCCATTCACATTCAGCTGGAGAAGAGAAATTATATAAAATGAGCCTCGTCCTCTCAGGTTATATTCTTCAGAGCATGAAGATGGAAAGATAATGTTATAGTAAAGAAGAGTGAACCAATGTGTCTTGACATAGACATTTATTTGTATTTGAAAGGCTTCATTGAAATTATTGAAAGAGCTGAGTTTCACTGTTGGGGTATTGGGAGAAGTTAAAAAAAAAATGCTTAGAGGGACCAGCAGTTAGTGTAATGGCTATGTCTCTGGACTCCCACGTAGTCGACCACGGTTCAAGTCCCGGACCTGGAGGCTTAAACTCACGCTGGGCGCATGTGCGTGCGTGCCCAAGATCCCGAGAGGAGACTGGAGGAGAAGGGATTGTGGCGTGACCATCTCCTCTGGGGGGTGATTTCTCGCTTTCTGTCTCTCTGTCTCTCTCTGTCTGGCGAGCGCACATGCCCTATAGCAAAAACCTCTCAAAAAAAAAATGCTTAGAGAAGAAACATTACTCGTTGTAAATGGAAAAGAAAGTTTATAACTGTTCTAGGATATTGTGTGTGTGTGTGTGTGTGTGTGTGTGTGTGTGTATGTTAAGCATCTCTTGCTATGCAACCAATGAATAGCATATAGTTCTAAGATTATCTAATAATTCTCCAAGCTTGTTTTATGATTAAAATGGCAATTTCACCTGTTTATTGCCCTTCATCCATTTTTCTTCTATGTAGATTTTTCATACTGCCCCCGACCCAAGCATTCTTCTTCCACAACCTCAGTCTCGATCTGGATCACGAAGGACACGAGCAATCTGCCTCTCCACGGGCTCTCGGAAACCCAGGGGGAGGTATACTCCGTGCCTGGCAGAACCCGATAGTAAGTGTGCATGGCCCTAGAGAGGTGCTTTCTTCATTCTTTAATTCAGCTTTGTCTCACTTTATTTGCAACTAGGTAGAAATAGATGTTCTCACTGACGCCTTTTCCCTGACAGCCCCTCTTCTAATATTTACATATTCCTTGCCAGTGTAGTCCCAAGGTACCTTGGACAAACAAATTCATTATTGCTACAAAGGAAAAAAAAATAGTTTGTTCAATGCCTCTTTTTTTCCTGCAGCTGTGATTAAGTACGTCGGGTGCTACTTTGTAGTAGGTTTTGTCCTGTTGTCAAAAAGGTAGAGAAGAAAGCCAGAGAAAGCCTGACTGAAGCAGTCATTTTCTTTCTTCCTTTTACATTATGTTCTTAAAGCATCATCTCTTGGGTATCAAAGCATCTGAAAGAGAGAAAAGAAAGAAAAAGAAAAAGGATATCATGCATTATCACTAACTTGCTATTCAGAGTCAAGGCCTCAGAAGGTATGGGTGGCAGCTTGAGCCTGTGGTATGCAATCATCTGTGACCCTTCTCATCCCACTTTATAGTCCCCCAGCCCCTGATTTTCTCCAGTGGTCAGTATTTAATTGAAAATAGAGTCTACTCATTTTTAATTTAGATTTGAGTGTTTTTTTTCATGATTTCTCTGATTTTTTTCTTACACTTTTACAAATGGTAAAAAAAATAAACTCAGTTAAATAGCTAGTTTTTTATGTAGCTATATCTTCACAGTAAAATGAAAAGAATCCTTACTTTGAAGATTATGAGCAGCTCGTAATTTGCCGCTGACATTTACAGGAGCCTCCGAATGAAGGAGGATTCAGGTCCATTGTAACTCAGAACCACCTATGATCAAAAAAACAAAAACGAGAACTGAGAGGCCTGTCATATACTCCCTCCCATTGATCTCTTGTAATATCACAAAGGATTCGTATTTCCCTTCCTTCTGAGTGCTGTTTCAGAAACAAATTTTGTTTGAAATCAAGTCAGTCCACTAATGCTTCAAGAAGTAATTACACAGAGCAGTTAGTTCATAGGTATATGTGCAGGTTTTTTAGAATAGTACTGAAAAAGACATTTGCCAGATTCAAATGTGTATTTTCAAGCCGTGGTCTAATACAGAGGACAGTTCTCCATACCAGGTAAAGGCCTAGGACGCCAATGGGGTCAGGTGGCCACAAAGCACATTCTGAGCTGACGAACAGAAAGGTTTTGGAGATGCTGTTATCAACGGTCATGTTTTTTCTCTCCCCCTCCTGCTCCTCCAGGTGACTCCTATAGCAGCAGCCCAGACAGCACACCCATGGGTAGCATTGAGTCACTCTCCTCTCACTCCTCTGAACAAAATAGCACTACAAAGTCGGCCTCCTGTCAGCCCAGGGAGAAATCTGGAGGGATCCCTTGGATCGCAACCCCATCATCTTCCAATGGGCAGAAAAGTCTTGCTCTTTGGACAACTAGTCCTGAATCAAGTTCTAGAGAAGATGCAACCAAAACGGATGCAGAATCAGACTGCCAGAGTGTTGCCTCTGTCACCAGCCCAGGGGATGTCTCCCCACCTATAGATCTAGTCAAGAAAGGCCCTTATGGGCTTTCAGGACTGAAAAGAGCCTCTGCTTCCTCTCTCAGATCCATCTCTGCTGCTGAAGGTAAGCCATAGTGGTGCTGGTATAAGATGTCATTGTCTCCATGTCACTTGCTGGATTATTCAGCATGATTAAGCAGGGATAAAGTTAATGGAGAAAGAAACTAATGATGCTTATCTACTTTGTTCCTGGGCTTGGAGTTTAAAACTCTGGTGTGCTGTGACTTTTCCTGAATCTTTCCATGTCTGCAAGGTGATGTCTTTGTAATTACTGCAGATTTTGATCTCCCTGAGTGATGGGCTGCTATACTCAAAGAACATTCTGTTCCTTCTCATTTGGGCTCAGAGAAAAATGCTTCCTTTTGTTATGCACATGTACTGTGTTATTGGTATTATTTTGTCTAATAGCACCTTGCCTTTTTTTCCCCCCCTTGGGCTTTCGTTTTAGGAAACAAGAGCTACAGTGGATCCATTCAAAGCTTAAGTTCTATAGGTTCCAAAGAGACACCCAAAACCCCTCCCAACCCAGACCTACCTCCAAAAATGTGCAGGAGGTTAAGGCTAGACACTGCCTCAAGCAATGGCTACCAACGACCTGGCTCAGTGTAAGTGGGAAATATTTGTCTTGGCTATTTCTCCCAGAGAAACAGAGAGGTTAATTGTGTTCAGAACAATGCTTGGGAATCCCACAATCCCTTGCTTCATCTGTAGAGTGGGTATGGTCAACATCTGTAGGACCCTTACTCTCTTCTAAAAGGGATATGGAAGGGTAGTCAGGATATGTAAACAGTCATGTGGGATGGCACGTTGAGCATTTTCACTAGACGCAGAAATATGGCTTAATTTAAGGACATGGCAATATAGTACGTAAGGGCTTTGAAACTAGAAGCCTTCCTGAAACAGCTAAACATTCTCCTCTCAGCTGAAAAGACTGCTGTGCCATGACTGACAGTCAGTCCAGCTCCCAGCTGCTTTTGTCTATCATAAATAAATATATTAATAGTTGCTGTGTAGCTCGTAAGAGTTGGTTTCTCTCCTCTTTAGCCTGGGTCCCCCCTACCTGAGCCCTCACTGATTTAAACAGCTCCCAGAGAATGAGGAACATGAAAACCAAAAGTATACTTCTGATTGAAAGAAATGATGCAGAGGTGTAACGCCTGATGGGAGATGGGTATGGAGACGGGAACAGGAAGATTAGGTAAAGAAGATCAGATGAGCACCTGGAGAAAAGAATAAGCAGAATCCAGAGAGGAAGTTTCTCTCCCTTCATTTGTTTTCATGGTGTTTGCTGAGCATTTTCCAATGCTGGATGAGCCATTATTTACTCTCTATGGAAGTTCTCTCTTTAAGGTCCACAGTGTCCTTCTGAAACAGGTAGTATGAGCTCCATTTTGGAGATGATGAGAACTGATGCTTAGAAAACTGAGGAAACTAGTCCATGTTGACCTCTGCTACTGAATGTCATAGCCACGATTCCAAACTGGGCAGGGTTCTCTAGCTTCAGGTATCTGTTCTTTCTGTTATATCATGTCCATCTTTAATATGATGCTATTCCTGACATTTTTATTATTCATTAAAAGTTCAGTAAGGCTTTTAACTCAGCCTGTTTCCATAGGAACAGTGCCTTAAATTCATTTGTTCTTTCCTTCCTTCAGTAAGACTTTTCAGTTGTAGAGTGTGTTCAATTCCTATTATTTTTCTTGGTTGGAAATCCAACTACAGTGGTATAGACAAATATATTTATACATCTCTCTGCTTCCCAGTGTGTATTATTCTAGCCAGTAGAGGAAATTAAATTTTAAGCCAATGGGAGAAGAGTTTTATCTATTAAAGAAGATAGATTTTTTTTTTAAAGTCTACAACAGTTTTCTAGGAATTTGAAGTTCCCTCCTAGTAAATATAGAAACTTTTCTAATTATCTAGGGGACCTTAATTTCCTTTCTTTTTCATCTTTACCTGATAAGACCTCTTATCTCAAAAAGAACATGTTCTTGCCATGATTTTAAACAAGATCTAAATCCACAAATCTATGTTTTGGTTGTATTTTCAAAGTTTGTTCTTTTCACTTTACAAGAGAAACATTTGGATGTAAAAAAAAATACATGAAATAATTATAGAATTCAAGATGGTTATATATATATATAAATGAACAATTGTTCGTTCTTCTGTTCATTTAATTCTTTGATTCTTCCCTGATGGCTCCTCGGGAGTCAGTAACCTACTCTAGTGGGAGCAGAATGGGGAGAAAATGTTCCTTTTACTGCTCTTACAATTTACCGAAGTAAGAAGGATGAGGACAGAGGTCCCCAAGGGAGGTGGCTACAAGTTTATTGCAGTCTGATACTTGGTGAGCTGGACATTGGCATTACAGATCTCTGTGTCACATTCAAACTTAGAACAATTAAAATTTGGTTCTAATTTTGGTGATGATGTTTCTTAAGTAGTTTTTGTTTTGTTTAACTGATAACCCTGAATTTCACTTTGAACAGAATAAATTTCTGATTAACTTTATAAGATTTACACTTTAAAAATTGTTTTTCAGAGTGGCAGCAAAAGCCCAACTATTTGAAAATGTTGGTTCTCTTAAGCCAGTTGCTCCTGGGCGGTAAGTTCTCAAAACTCTTAAACTCATTGATAATAATAATAATAATAATAATGATAAAAAAGACAATGGTGACATTGTTGCCTTATGGTCACATGACAGACTATCCATGCAGCTCTGCCCCTCAGTTATGCAGATGGTTAGATCCATGTCCACTGGCCCTTCATGAGAGGTCATGTCTGGAAATGGGGTCTAATGTTTCAGATTATGATATTGATGCCTTGTTTGCTAAAATCTTCACAACAAATCTAAACATACAAGGTTTCCTAAAACATAGAAGCTGCATAACCTTTTCACACCTTTTGACTTTGATGATAGTCCTCTCAGGGAATTTTCAAAAATATATTCTTGTAGTTAAAAATGATGTAACTGGGCCAGCCAGTGGCATGGTGGTTAAGGTAGCTGAATCCCCCATGATCTACTTCATAATTCAAATCCCAGACCCATCAGCTTGAAAAACATACTGGGCATGTGTACGCGTGGCCAAAATCCCAAGAGGAGAATGGAAGAGAAGGGGTTATGGAGTGGCCATCCCTCCTGGGATGTGATTTCTCACTTTCTCTCACTCACTCTCTCCTCCCACTCTCTGGTAAGCACACATGCCCTAACAAATTTTTTTTTTAATTATTTTTATAGAAGAATCTTCATGGTCATATATTGAAAATATAGTTATTCTTAAGGACTGTGAAGGTGTTGTAGTTAATTGCTGCAAGTGCTGTTTTTTGAGTGCAGAATTTTATTCAGGGTTTCCAGATCTAACAGCCTTCCTGATATGATTGCTACATGTTTTTACTATTAATGTGCTTGCTTCTAAAAGCCCTAGTGTCTTCTTTTTACTTTCTATATTGATTCTTTTAATCTTCAGTGGACTTTGATTTTTAATTTAAATAATGGAGTTTCTCTTTCTTTCTTTCTTTCTTTTTTTTTTTTTTCTTGTGTGTGTGTGTGTGTGTGTGTGTGAGGTTTTTGCTATAGGCCACATGCACTTGACAGAAAGCAAGCGAGAAATCACCCCCCAGGGAGATGGCCATGCTGCAATCCCTTCTCCTCCATTCTCCTCTCAGGATCTTGGGCATGCATTCACCCACGCCCAGCTTGAGTTTAAGCCACCAGGTCTGGGACTCAAACCGTGGTCAGCTACATGGGAGTCCAGCGACATAGCCATTACACCAACTGCTGATCCCTAAATAATGGAATTTCTTAAAGACAAGGGTTTACTGATTTTTTTAAGAGAATTTTTGTGCTATAGGGCATGTGTGCTTACCAGAGAGACAGAAAGAAACAGAGAGACAACAAGAAATCACTCCATAGAGGGGTGGCCACACCTCAATCCCTTCTCCTATATTCTCCTCTTGGGACTTAGGGCATGCAAGCACTGGCACCCAGTGTGAGTTTTAAGCCCCTGGGTCCAAGATTCAAACTGCAGTCAATTACGTGGGAGTCAGCAACATAACCATTACGCCATCTACTGGTCCCAAAAGAGAATATTAATGACAGAACTTGGAAAATAAGCTTTGATCTTTTTCGTGGATGTAGTGATGCATTTTCGAGCTTCCCAGGTGTGGTTAGTTGCGGCTACGAAGAAAATAAGTTACAGATGATTGTAGTATTCATGTATTGTTCTTCTAAAATTTACTCAAGTAAAGAACTATCGGCTTTATATAAGTATGTGGACTTCAAAGAAAGCATTTGTTAAACATCTACACAGTGCTAGGAATATACTAATTATGAGAGATAACAATCACCTTCACACTCTTTTTGGTTTGTCCAGAGCGTAGTGATGGTCCCTATGTATCAGGTTTTTTAATAAATTCTACAATAGCGCTACTTTGGTATCTCATTCAAAGGATGGTCAGTACCTTCCATATTTAAAGCTAACTCCCAAAGCACTTGCATGCACCTAACTCAATCTGCAATATCTTCACCTTCTTCCTTTTCATCGAAGAATATTGAAAACAGCCTCATGTATGCCGGAACAAACATCATTTTTTATCATCTTTAGACTTTAAGGGATATAGCATTGCTGTTTCTGCCTGTCATGCTGTATGGTTAAATTGTCCCACTAGATGGAGCCCTTTTATTAGGAAGCTCTAGAAAGTCTACCAGTTAAAATTCTACTGTAATCCAAGAAGGAATCCACAGATGTTCAAGAAAACAGTATTAATGCAGTAAAGCATAATAATATTTTTTAGAAGTATGTTTCCCTGCATATTCACTCTTACTTGTTTATTTATTTTAACCATAGGGCACATGCACTCACCAGAGAGAGAAAGTGAAAGGGAAAGTGAGAAATCATCTCCACAGGGAGGATGGCCACACCACAATCCCTTCTTCTCCTGGAATATTGGACATGGGTATGCATATGCGACTGGTATGAGTTTCTAGCCGCCAAGTCCAGGACTTGAACCACAGTCAGTCATATGAAAGTCCAGCGCCTTAACTACCATGCCGCCTGCTGGCCCTACAATAACAATGTTTTATAATATAATGAAGATATACCCAGATATTCAACAGTACACCTATGTATTTTTAATATGTGTTTACATTCCAAATACCCTAAATCAGTTTCCAACGGCCATCAGCATAAGCGTAGCTCACTCACTCGTCCATCCAGGGTTAATGTGGCTCTCTCATCCAGTACATAACACTTGTGGATCGTGTCATCACTTTCACAAAGAGGCACACTGCAACATAGATGACATCAGGCCAATCAGACCCTCGTTTAAATGTTTGATCCATCAGTTCCCAGGGGCTTCCTAAGAGTTACTCATTTTGGAAGCCTGTGTTCTTCATCTATAAAAGGAAAGTCCTCATTCTGAGCTTGCCAAATTGTTGTGAATATGCCCAATAGCATGTTTAAAATACATAGTAGGTCCTCTGTATATGGCCTCTATATTAATAATTACAATTATTGTTAAAACTGCTCAACTGAAATATTCAGGCCTCTAACTAATATTATTAACAGTATTCAAACACTGTTCACTGTCTTTAGCATCATGAAATAAAACCGAACAGCAGCTGGAAGTAAGCGCATTTGCCTAACGTCCTACAATCCTTATCTCCTTTTCCTTCTAGGGAACTCAAGAGTTGTGCCTCAAAGGATGTAGAACCAGTAGATGCAGCAGGAAAACTAACCCTTCGAGGAAGGAAAGCCGTTGGGAGGTTTTAGTGATTGGCCTTGAGCAGCAGAAACTTAACACCTCAGGGAGTCGCTGCAGGCTCTGGGTGTCATTGAATAGAGGGATGATCTAATCATTGGTGCTCCTGAATAGATTTTTCAAGTGGCTTTTGCAGGAGGTTGTGAAGGGGAGAGAATAAATAACATTTCAGATGGAATCGGTGAGGTGTAGAAGCATTAATTAAGAGAGTAGCAAAAGCTTGAAATGCTATGAGGAGACTTTTATGGACAGGGACAGGATTGGAAAGCTGTGTTGATACTGGGAGTAAGAGACAAGTAAAGAAGATTCTGAATTTCTGAGACTAAGTGTCAGAAAGAATGGAAATATAACTTCTCAGCTTTCATATAAGCTAAGATATATGGGAAGGGGAAGTTTTGGCCATAAAGTTTGAGGAACCTGAGGGACAGACAGCAAGAAGCAGTTAGAGATGTATGGCTGGGGGATGGACATGTAGCCTGGTGTTAAAAGAGCTGGATCCCAGATGGCCAACTGCCAAATCCCAGCAGGACAGAGAAATGGAGCAAAAGGGATTGCGGCATGACCACTCCTTGTTAGGGGTTCTTTTCTTTCTCGGCCTCCATCTCTGTCTTTCTCTTTCTTGGGTGAGTGAGCACACACATACCCTCTGGCAATTACAAAGGAAAAAAGTATAGCTGGACCCAGGAGAAAGCATGGAATGTGATGCCACTTGAGAAACTTCTACACAACAATTACACTGCATTGAAGAAGGTGAGGGTGCCCAGAAGTGGAGTTTATAGAATTAAAAAGGGGAAAATGACTGAGAATTGGCTTTGAAGAATGGTTTTATGTAAAAAGCAGGCAAGAAAGAATAGGAAGGAGCCATCAGGAGGAGAAAGAATTGCCAACAGTGGTAGAAGCTGCAAAAGAATCAAGAAAATCGGGAGACACTAGTTTTAATCACTGGAAATTTTAAAGGAAACAAGTTCAGAGGAGTGGGAGGAGCCATGCTACAAGGCTTATTAAAATGAAGATTCTGGGTGTTTACCACATACCTTGTAAACCAAATATTTGAAACCGAAGTGCAGGAAATTTGCATTTTTTTTTTTTTTGGCCAACCTTTCCAAGTGAATTTTATGTACATGAAAATTTTTTCTCTGGAATAGAGAAAATTGCCATAGTACCTGGATATCCCTAGGCAGACACTGGTCATTTCCTTAACCTGTAAAATGCTTCAAGAGCCAAATGTGCTGGGCTCTGACTCACATCATAAAAACATGTGGAAAATAGTATCTTTAAAGCCTTCTCCTTGGTCTTAATTGGTTATTGTCAGGGGGGAGAGCCGCTGTAAAGTTGTCCAAAGAGTCTTCACATACTTCACTGAAGGGGCAGCTTCTGGCATGGTGGTTAAGACTAGCTGGCTTCCATGTGACCAATTGCACATTTTGAGTCCAGACCTGGCGGCTTGAAAAGCACACTGGGCATGTGTCTGTGTGTGCCTAGGGTCCTGAAAAAGGGGAAAGATAAAGGAGAGGCGATTGTGGCATGCCCATCCCCTGGGAGTGCTTTCTCACTTTCCCCCTTCCTCTTTTTTCTCCAGCAAGCGCATGTGTCCCTTAGCAAATTAAAAAAAAAAAAAAAATCCATGAAAATGCATGTTATGAAAAAAATTATGCATCGATTTAAAAAATCTTTACACCAAAATAAATTCATTCTATAATTCAATTTTTCCACATTCTTAGAAGTACCCTCATATAATTTAGGCAAGTCATACAAATGCCTTCTAAGGTCAAAATGAGAATTTAGTGCCTGAGAATTAAATGAATTAATTGGGAATTGAGTCCCTGCCTCATTACAAACAGTCAACTATCTGTTATCATAACTTAAAAAGATTAATACTTTGCTTATAATTGCAAAACCCAAAAACAAAGTTCAACAAAATTTTCTTGTCCAGTGAGTTTAAATTTTAAGAAGGCTGCAAGTCGCTGCTTTAGAGCACAGTGGCACAGGTAAGGCTCTTGTTACAAACAAAAAGCATGGTGACACATATAACCAAGAAGAAAGCCATGATTTTAAAAACAAAAACTTTCTTTTTAATCACATTTAGATAATGTAAACAATATCAGTTAACTAAAGTCGTTACTGAAAAAAAACACTTCTAATTTCATCACCTGATAGTAACTACTATTGAATTTTGGTGCATAGCCTTCTAAGTCTCATTTATGACAGTGGTTCTCAAACTTTTTGGTCTTGAAGTACCTTTATAAATTTTTTTTGGGGGGAGGGGGAGAATTTTTGCTATAGAGTACGTGCGCTCGCCAGAAAGACAGAGGGAGACAGAGAGACATAAAGTGAGAAATCACCCCCCAGGAGGGATGGCCACGCCACAAGCCCTTCTCCTCCATTCTCCTCTCAGGATCTTGGGCACGCACGCATACATGCCTGGCATGAGTTTAAGCCACCGGGTTCGGGACTTGAACCGTGGTCAACTACATGAGAGTCCAGCAACATAGCCATTACTCCAGCTGCTGGTCCCCCTTGATAAATTTTTAAAAATCATTAAGGTTTTTCCAAAGAGCTCTTGTTTATGTGGGTTATATCTGGTGATACTTATTGTTCCAGAAATTTAAATTAAGAAATTTTAAAAAATATTTGTAATTTATTGAAAATTAAAAGCAGCCCATTACATATTAGTATGCATAATATAATTTTATGAAAAATAATGACTTTTTTTAAAACAAAAAAGGAATTGTATTGTTTTATGTTTTTATACATCCCTTTAATATCTAACACAATACCAACTAAATGGTTTCTCATGCACATTCCATTAGCTGTTGGTGAATGTCTTAGGTTCCATGCACCCCTCCTCTGCCTCACGTTCTCCTGACAATATTTTGAGAACTACTCTTTGGTGATAAACACACAAAACAGGATCCATGGGGGGGTTGCTCACTGTGGTATTTCTACGATACTGCCCAACACATCATAGACGCTCAATGAAGTTTCTGAATAAATGATAAAGTATACATTTTTTAACCTAAAAATACTTTGTTGCTTACTTTTTACTTCATTTTCAAGGAAGTTGGCAATGTGCACGTCTTTGACATAAGCTTTAATTTTCTTACTTTTTTAAAAAATTTGCTACAGGGTGCATATGTTCACTAGACAGAGACACAGATAAAGTAAGAAAGCACTCCCCCGGGGGGGATGGCCACAGCACAATCCCTTCTTTTCCATTGTCCTTTTGGGATATGAGGCATGCGCACATGCACCCAGCATGTTTCTTCAAGCCTTTGGGTTCAGGACTTTGACCTGCAGCCTTAACCACCATGCCACCAGCCAGCCCCAGCAGTTTTAACTATGAATTCAGTGAGCACTCTAGCGTGGAGGCATCCAGAACTCACTTAAAAAGGCAGAAACAGCCAGTGTTTGCTGGGGAAGGGGCGAGAGGTGCTACGTGTGACTGATTTTGAGAAATCTCTAACCAGTGACAAGCAAGCAAAGTCAGTGTTCACTGACAAATTGTCATGGGGAATTTAGAGGTCTGGTCACAACAAATTTGTAGAATTTCTGCCTTACATACTAACATTGTTTCATGGCACGTGTGCTCCCATTTCATTATTTGTAGTTGCTGCTTGGGCATGCATGTGTACGTGTGGGGTAGCATTGTTAAGTGGCCCTCCTGGCGACCCTCAGTTTTGGTGAATTTTTTACTTCTCTTATATTTACAATGAGCATTGGTGAATTGTGCACACTGACCTTATGAAACCTTTGTAAGTTTACTTGTCAGCAGTACATGACATGTGGCATTAGGAATGAGGTTTGTGAGCAGATTATTTTCATGATGAGAAGAAAAGAAATGGCAGGACTATGGTGTCATTACCTTATTCTTTCATGCAGTAAGAAGCAGCGTTTTCAAAATTCTTTTCAAAGAGATATTAGAATCTTCTGAAGAAAGACAAAGGAAGTGAGAGTATTATTTTCACATCCTCTTCAGTACACCAAGGCAGTAAAAGATGAAGCATTAGCACCTAGAGAGGAAACTTCACAGTCACAGAAATCTAGATTAAATCATCAAAGCGTGCTGCCAAGTTAACACCCATAGTTACAGATCACAGCAGAAGAAAATGCTATCTGTGTGGTCACATGCACAAATAATTGAAAAGTCATGACAGGGTTTTGTCTCGTGTATTTGTCACATGTTTAACAATATTCATTTATTTAGTGACATAATTAGTTTATATGCCCATCCTGTCCCATAAATACTATAAGGAGACCATCCATACCTAAAATATCAATTTTAAAATTTGGCTGCATTCATTTCTGCCTATCATTTTAGACAGGTTCTTGCTGCCTCAGGCCCTGCACAGCCACAGGCATGTGCAACCTTATCTGACTTTCAAGGTGGGCCAGGAATCAAACCTGGGCCTTCCATCTGGCCTCAGCCTGCCAGGCAACAGCATATTGCATGTGCTACCATGGCCGGATCTGGGTTACTTTTCAAAATACAGTTTTCAGAAGTTACATAATTGCAAACAATATTATATCATAATAATTTCTACAACTTTGGAAACTTTTTTGTCAACCTCTTTAAAAGGTATCTTATTGACTCCCGTAAGACTTAGTGTTTATTGGAGAAGATTATTGCTATTAGAAAGTAGGATTTTAGGGGAAAACTTTACTTGTAGGGAAATGGCTCTGTAATCTTCAATTATATCCTGATTTGAACGAATGGTAATATTCAGCCAAAAGATGTAGAGGAAAAAACAGTATTCTATTTAAGGTTATGGTAGAGGTCTTGAGCACTTGGTAGCATTTTCTGCCCCACCTCCCACTTACTATGCAGCAAGTCTCCCACATGCATGTGTTCATGGACACACACATACAGCTTTTTCCTAGTACAAAGCCTTGTCGGTCTGGGTGCCGTCACTTCTTCAGTTCTTCTTAGATCATGTGTCACTGGGACTTGGTGTTGTGTGGGCTGAGAGTTGTTCCCCAACCTGCCCTCTTAGTAAGCTTCCTCAAAAGATGACTGATACTTACTCAAATTAAACAGAGTCAGAGGACAGCCAGAACTTTCCTTTATAGGCTTTCTAGTCTTCAGATAATCTCTGGGAACCCTGGTTTAAATGACTGAGCCCACTCTGGAAGTGTCACTGTAAGACCCTGTGCAGGTGCAGTGCTGGGACTGCAGGAAGGACAGACAAGGTGCCTCACAAGAGCCTAAAGCATCTTTCTTTTTTTCACTTATTTGTGTAGCATATGTTTACTGAGTTACTGCTAAATGCTTCAGGTGTCCTTTGTGGAGGTTAGATTGTAGTTGGGGGAAGAATACAAAAATACTAGCAACAACAACAGAATCTCAGTTACTAACACCATGCAGACTGAAGCAGGAGGGAAGATACTGTAGTTGCCCAGGCAGCCATTTTAGAGTGTGTGGACAGGGAAAGCCTTGCCTTCAGCCAAACCCATGAAATTCCAGATGAACCTGAAGTGCATAGCCACGTGAAGATTCAGAGGAAATCATCTCAGGGACAGAGGCACAGCCAGCGCTGATGTGGGAATGAGTTTGGCATGTTCCAGGGAGAGGAAAGGGTCCCTGCGGCTGAGTGGATGAATAGAAGGGAGTCCAAGAGGAGGCAGGGGAGACTAGTAGGCTCCTCCTGTTTACAGTTAGAGTGGGAGACCAGTTGGAGGGTTGTTATTAGGGAAGTAATCAGCTCTGACAGACCCTTTGCAGTTGTTCTCTGGCTGCTCTGTAGATAATGGATTATAAAGGAACAAAAAAGGAAGCTCAGGTTTTAGGAAGTCAGGGTGTCATTCAGTTAAGCAGGGCAGAGATGATACGACTTGGACTCTCTGGGAGGCATAAGTGGCTGGAGTGAGGGGAAGTTGCAAGTATTACGGAGGTAGCTGAATGTTGCAGAGTTAAGGGGACTAGCCTGGTGACCTGTTAAGATTTGGAGGATGGTTTGGTTCTCCCAAGTTTTACCTTTTGGAATGTGACGAGGCCTAGGAGGTGGTGATGGGTTTTGGTGATTGCATCATAGAGGCGCACTCATGTATAGATGAATGATGTCTCACGAGACCGGGTGAGTTTTTGATCTCTTTGGAAGAGCCAAGTTCTCACAAAAGCTGGTTGTTAGGAAAGAGTTGTCAGAAGTTCTCTCTGTCTACACACACCTGCCATCCTTCATGCTTCCATGGGCCGTGTTGTAGGCTGGCCTGCTGCCTTCAAAATAGACCCTTATTCTCTTAAATCTCCCAGTCTCTGGTGTTTCTGTTAATAGCACAGAAACGGACTAAGACACAGCCTAAGATAATGGCTTTTTAGTGTTAGCTCAGATTTTTAAAACTCAGATTCCATATTAAACTCTGATATTCTGGTTTCTCTGAAAAAAGAGTGTGTAGCTGCCTTGTTCATGAATTCATATATAGCAACAGATGTTGGGAGCCCTGGGAGGTGAGTACTCTGGTTTGCAAAACTTCAACCTTTTCCCATTGTCTCCCAGAAGGCCAGGTTAGTTGGTCACAATTTGTCATCATCTTCTCGTGTTGTTTTTCTTATTGTCATGCCCATCATTTATTTACTATAACACTGCAGATGTTTCAATTTTGGGGTCTCACCTTGAGCAGTCTGAAAAATGAAAATGGTTTCAAAAAAAAAATCTTTAAGGTACCTATGAACTTTGGTTTCTGTATAGTTGTATAAACAGTCTATTTAGTAGCTTACTAACAAATAATAGCAGAAAGGACCAGCAGATGGCAAAATGATTATGTTGTTGGACTCCCACGTAATTAACCACGGTTCCAGTCCTGGACCCGGTGGCTTAAACTGAGGCCAGATGCATGTGCATGCATGTCCAAAATCAAGAATGGAGGAAAAGGGATTGTGGCATGACCATCCCCCCTGGGGGGTGATTTCTCACTTTCTGTCTCTGTCTCTCCGGCAAATATATATACCCTAGAGCAAAAATCTCTCCCTCCCCAAAAAGAACAAAACCAAATAGTCAGTTTTAAAAGCACACTTTGCCATTTGTTGTAAGCCAGATGGTTACTCTTGAGGGTCATTGCCTAGAAACTAAGAAAGGGCTTTTATGTGCTAAGGTTCAGTTTCTTTATCTGGTTACACAATTGTGTTTAGTTAGTAGAAAACGTACCCAAGTACTTTTATATGTGTATTTAGTCTTTGTATGTTATTTATTTTTATTACAAGTTGAAACTAATAGCATTCTTTTAGAATAGTTTTTAAGGGCCCAACCTAGGTGGCAGAGTCTGTAGTGCACTGAACTGCAGTGCTGGAAGCCACATGGCCAGCCACGGGTTTAGATTCCCAGGTGGGCCTGAAAACACCAAGGCCACGTGTGGCCCACCAGAGACCTGATGAGCTTCAGGACTGAGAAAAAGGAATTGCCACATGACAGTACTCTGCATAGGGTACTTTTCTTTCTCTCTCTCTTTCTTGCATGCATGTACTTTCTATTTTTAAAAATGTTTTAAGGATAGATGTGCTTCGTGTTGTGGTCTTTACAAAGTGCCTTGATCTTTCAGCCAAGCCAAAGCCATGTACTCCTGTAAAGCGGAGCATAGTCACGAGCTCTCCTTCCCACAGGGGGCAATATTTTCTAACGGTAAGTACATCCATTCCCTTCACTTAAATTTTCTATCAATGGGAGGATGAGAGAATTTAATAATGGTAAGAGTTTAAAGTACAAGCCAGGAGCTCTCCATTCAGTCCCAGGCCTTGCCTCATAATCTGTGTAAGTGAACACCTGAGATCCCTCTGGACCCATCTCTTCCCATGCACACATGCATGTATGCACATGGTATGAAACGGGAGGGGAGAGAATTTTTTTAATAGATTATGTGAGTGCAAAGGACATTCTAACCTTAAAAGGGCTGTGACATTGTTGTGTGTTGACAGTTTGCATTGTATGTATACATGCAATCTGATAAGAATTCTAACCATTCGTTTATTTAATTATTTCAAGCTGAAGTTGACTGACATTTATTTGTTTATTTTGCCAGTGTACCCATCAGTGGAACCAGGATGGTTAAAGGCAACTTACGAAGGCAAAACAGGACTAGTCCCAGAAAATTATGTTGTGTTCCTCTAATACTATTTAGTGGATGGCAGTATCTTCATGGTATCCATGGTAACAAGTAGTAAATGCTATGATTTTTATCTGACACAGATATGGGGATCCGCCCACTAAATGGAAACAGTCAATTTCTATCAAGTTCTTCACCAGCAGACTATGAAGGTCCCTATCAATGGAAAAAAAGAAGAAAAAATGTTTAAATGATTGGCCATTCTTTTCTGGCTGGTTTCTTATTTTAAAATGTTTTTCTTCTTTCTTTTCTTTTTTTTTTAAACAGTAACTCTCCACAATGTCTCTTCCATAGCAACTGTGGAATCTCAAATACTGTGTTATATACACAAATATTTGGAAACCCGAAATCTATATGAATTTTGAGATCTCTTCTTTCTGCATTGCACTCTTTAAGGAACCTTGAAATCATTACTTTCAAATGTAATATAAATTGTTCATTTATTATTTTTTCTTAAAAATACACTGCTTTTATATATGATTGTTTTGCTGGTCCTAAACATTTCAAGGATATGAGTCTTTGTTTTAACATAATTTTATTTTTGTTTGTTTTCCAAGTAGATGATAATATTCAAAAGCAATAATGTATATGATATCTGTAAAGAAAGCCAGATTAAGTCATACACTGATATCACTGTAAACAATTCATTTAGCGTTCCAGATACCTTCTACAGGTTTAGAGCAGGGAGCAGCAAACTATTTCTATAAAGCTTTAAGGTACCTGGTAGTAAATATTTTCATGGTGAGCTGGATATGGTTCTTGGGTCATAGATTGCTGATCCCTGGTTTAGAGGATGTGTAAAACTATTTTCATAACTTTTGAATTTCTATAAAACTTTATTCTGTTAATGTATAAATATATATCAATCATATGCACATCTCCTCTGCTAGTAGCATTATAAAGGTATCACAAAAGAATAATTACAATCATTCAAGAATTACAAAAGTGTAGTATAAAGGCATACAACTTAAATTCCACTTGTACTGCTGTTACGTATCCAAATGTTTTAATGATATCCAATTTTGGCTTTTGAGATGTTTTTACATAGATGATGAAGATGTTTGAAGACTCTAGAAGGGAAGCTGCGCTTCTGAAGTCTATGCTTAATTGAAATGAAAATAATCACAGAGGTTCAGGATTCTTAAATTATTTCTAACCACAAAGTTGGAAATTGTGCCATCATCTTTATGAGAAATAAAATCTGGACATGATTTTCTTTTATGTCATTCCATTTACAGCCTTTATTAGGAATTTCACTGAATTTATAGAGCATAGAAAGATCCCTTTACTGCCCATGTATACATATATCCTCAACCTCTGGTCATGCATTGATCATTATTTCTATCATTTCCATTTTAATAATTCTAATATATGTTTTCTATAAATGTCTACATGTGGCAGAGAGCTTTCTTCTCAAGGTTCCATAACGCTGGCTACTGCCATTGGACTGCCATAGCTCTGGCCTGCTTGGTCTTGATATCTTACTCGTGACTTCAGAGTTCCACACTGTATGGACACTCAGGTATTGACTGTTAAACTGTGTTTATATGATATTATCTGTAATTTCAATCTCTTCTTTAAATGTGTGTAGAAGTAACAGGTTAATACACATTGCGCACACACACCCAACCATGCCATAGAGCATCTAAGCTATTAAAAATAAAAACAGTGGATTAGAACTAACAAAGAAAGAGAGTAACAGGAGGCAGAGAGATAACCAGGACTAAATATCAATGATTGAAATACAGAAATGAAAAGTATTTTAATGTTATAAAAATTAGTAATATAATGGGAAAATCTGATAAAAGGTTGTTATCTATTTCTTTTCTCTCCTACCATTGATCTCTGTTCATTGCAATCAGGTGTGGCTGGAGCATCTTGGTGTAGGTCCCTGGTGGCCCTTTGTGGTAATAATCGCATTGCTGACACTCATTTCCCTCTGCTGGAACAGAAGATAGTCTTCCCAATGTACTAGTCCTTTCGTCTACACGGCACCTCAGTTTAAGCACCTTTGCCATCATCTGGCATCCTGCTACATTAGAACCTCTTAAAGCAAATTGACTTTCTTTCGCAGACCAACTTGACTTGAAAGAGAGATTCAAAGTCCTACTTCATTTGCTGCTGCATAAAGCAATCTCAACCTTCATTTTATTTTAACACAGACCAGAGTGTTCCTGCCTGTGAGTTGTCTGTGAGCTAAATCTACTGATGCTCAGAGAGGAATGAAAGTTTTAGCTGTGCAGGACGTGGGTGTGAAGCCTGGTGGCTTTGCTGATGGTGAGGCATGTATGGTAGCAATACTTGCTCTGGGCCCTTTCCTGAAACAAGCTATGACAGTGCTGATCCATGCTGTGCCTCTGTCTGAAGTTTAAATGCAGTAGAGTTGCGAAGAGGTTCTTTTTTCCTACTGGTTACATGGGTAAGCAGCTTGTGGCCATTACTAGATACAGGCTAACATTGCTTTTCCCTTGAAGTACATGTCCTACAGATAAGGTATTTGTGAGCATTAAGAAAATCAAGATATGTACTTGAAATCATATGGAATATTACATAGGAAGGTAATTCCAGGCCTTTGAGAGGATCGCATTCAAAAAGGTTATAGCATTTCAGTAACAAATCCTTAGCTTTTCAGGAACAATGTGAAGATATGATAGACTCGCTACATCCACACCTTCCAGACACACCATCTGTGCATTCTAATCACTTCTCGCAGTGTAGTCAGTATGAGGATGAGATCGAGGGGTCTGAGTCAGCCATCTCCTGTGTTTTATGAAAATATCCTGGTGTACAAAACATGTGCCTGTTTTACAGTTGACTCTTGTGTGGTGCCACAATTCTACCAAGTTTATAGAAACTAGTCAATCAACTGAAAGATCTTCCTGTTATATGTGAATAACTAAGTAGTAATCTTTGTATTTTTTGAAGTCCATGTAGTATGCAGAAATGACCTTTCTCCTTGTTTAACGTGAGCGCCTTGCTTGATATGTTGGTTCTCTGTGTTTCATAAGGTATGTGAGCGTATCCAAGCCTCTCAACAATAGCTCTTGCAGATATGGTGGAGGGGGAAAAAAGGTACTTAAAGGTCCCAAACTATCCAGATTCTCAAATAGGAAGAAGAAATTACTTTTATTCTTAATCTATAACTAGCTTTACATGCGTGGCATTCCTTCTAACCATCCACTATGTTGTGAAGAAGACAGTCTTCTACATAATCCTGTGAGGATGACACCCTGCTGACCTTGTCACACTCAGCCTCATTCCTCTGGTCTGAGTAGAAAACGACATCCCTCTCATGGATGTTGGTGAGAGCTTTGCCTCAAACAACTTTAATTTGTAGTGATAGCCTCAATTATGTATTCAGAATGCTTACTTGGCATTAGAACCCCCAACTTGATGTGTGTTTTTTTTGTTGGTTGTTTGGGTTTGTTTTGTTTTGTTTTGCTTTGCCATAACGTACATTTGCTTGCTGGAGAGAAACAGAGAGAAGGAAAGTTAGAACTCCCTCCTTCCCAGGGAAGGCACACATGCACACACTCGGCATGATTTTCAAGCCACCGGATCTAAGACTTGAACCGTAGTCAGCCATGTGGGAATCCAGCGCCTTAATCACCATGCCATCTGCTGGCCCTAATATATGCTTTTTGGATGGAGTCAGAGACAGACAACTTTAAGAACAAGTTTTCTTCTTCAGTTTTATGATACGTTTGTAGTTTAAAGCTTTTACCATGACCTCTCATCACTGGATAGGTCACCTCAAAATCATATCACCTGGTTAAAAAAAAAAAAAATCAGAGATTTGATTATTGTCCAAAAGTTATTTTCCTCTTGACTGAAAGTTTCCTTCTTCTGGTGTATGTCACTACTTAATTTTGCTTCTTAGCCTTTTCTGTTCCTTTCCAGTCAAAACTCTGTAAAAATGAGATTAGCCATTCTGCAGTCTATGTCCTGCCTGTGTTTTCTGTTGATTCACAGGGTTATTAACTGGTATTATCAACTAGTCTCAATTTCCTGAACACATTCACTGCTTCCATCCATTGTCATCATTTTAACCCTGCTTCAAAATGGTTCCACTTGATAATAACCTCAGGAAAACTTGGGCTTGTGAATGATGTGGACTTCTAGAGGAACCGATCAATACATTTAATTTTTCATTTATTTAAGGCAATTGCACTTAAATAAAAATCTTAAACAAGAAGATGGATAGCATCCACAAGAAGCCAGGGCTAGAAATGGATCTGTGTCTCCTAAAGCAAAATTTAGAGGATGTTATATGGGTTAGGGAACCCAGCAGGCCCTCTGTTCTCCCCTTTGGCACTTACAAGAGACATTCAGGGTCAACATTTCTTGGTGCTAAAGAGAGAAATGGAGTCTGTGTGTTTACTAGGGAGACCCAAAAGGCAGGGGCCATCTTCATTTATTAGAAAAGTAAATATTCTCCACCACTCAAGATGCTTATATACAGAGCTCCTTGAGAAATGTAATTGTTGGCAGGAGTTGTGGGCTGAAGATGCCAAGACCATCTCAGTCAGATGACCGCTCTCTCCCCTTTGTCCCATCTGCCATCTATCTCTCATCAGCATTTCCCATGACCTTTACCCCTCCAAGGCTGAGGGCAATCCAGTTTTGCCTTGAATTTACCGTCTCTCAGATAAAAAGCACATGTTCTCTATGTAGCCACATGTTAGACAGTTTGTATCCTCCATTGTGTCCTCAACCACCTCTTTTGTGCAGAGAATGGTGCCCACTAGAACCAATGAAAGAGTACTGCCTACCTATGTTTTATGTTTAAAGTTCAAAGTATCACCCCTTATTGAAGGCTGAGATTTCAAGAGTCTTCTTTAACTCTGAGGTGAAACCTTTGCATATAGGGATTTTGGCAGGGAAGACACCTAGGTTTTTAATTCAAAATCCTATTTATATCCTGTTTAAAGTTTGAGGTACTATAGTTTATATGAAAGTTGGATATTTAGATATTATATTTCAGTTCTAGGAGCTTCTTTGCAGCCATTAACATGACAAATTAAGTAATAAATATGAAAAATGATTGTCGGTAAATTATCATACTGAATTTTTTGTTTATTTTGTAGTGTTTCTGTATTTATCTGCACTTTGTGCATATATATGTATATACACACACATATGTATGCCAACATGTAAATAACCTCATGTTATTCCTAATCTAAATTGATACAATATCTGTAATGTATATTTACACTGTGTTTGAAATTACTTTAAAAATAAACTATGTAAGCACATTTTAATTCGGATTTTGTACTTGAAGACCCACTGTGTTGGAAGACAGATGCCGTGGCCTCCTGTAGAGAAAAAACAAGGTTTGCAGTACTGTGAATGGTTATTTTGTGTGTGGCTAAGTGGGAAATCCTAGCAGAATCTGGTGACCTTTTCCTGACAAATTGGTATTATGAAAAATTAGAGAAATGTGTTGGTACCTATTAATAATGCAGATGTCTAAAAGACAAGGTAAATGGGTCATAAACAAAAAAAATAAATTTAACAGTCATGCCAGCTTACCTAAAAATATTTTTTTATTGGGTTGTTAGAAAAGCCTTGACTTTTTTTGCATAGAAAAATGCCACGACTTTTCCGACAACCCAATATATGTTGCAGAAGTTTACAGATATGCTATGGAAAAAAATAGCAGCCTACAAAGACTCCTTAGATTCCTATTAGTTTATAACCTTCTTGGTCACTATTTGACTTTTAGTCAAATAGTGATTTTTTTTTTTACATCAAGTAAAGAAAAGTATGCATTTATTTTGTGTTGCTAAATGGATTATAGAGTGCAGCAGCTCACCTGGCTAAGACTAAGCCTTCCCAGTTGGCAATCAGGCATACAACCCAATTCGCTGCAGTGCATTGTTGTTCTTCATCAGTATTATAGAAGAGGTGATAAACTCATGGCACAGATCTATTAAGATGAACTGGTTAATGTAAATCACTATCAATATGGCTAGGCAGGTTAGAATTTTTCGGGTGGGTGGTATTAGAAATCACTATAAATGCTCAACTGTTTAAAGTTGGTTTTTTGTTTGTTTGTTTGTTTAAGTTTATTTCTTCCATGGTTGAGGCAGAGAGATGAAGAGAGAAAACATCCTCAGGAGGGTCCCAGTGCTGTGATCCACCTCCTGCCTTAGAGTCAGGACAGGATCAGGGGCTCATACACGTGACCCTTGAGTTGGGAAGGTCTCTGAGCTTGAACTGCAAACCTTTCCGTATGTTATTCCCTTACATGTTGTACTGCCCCACTACTATTTGGCTCTCAGCTACTGTTAAAAAATGTTGGCTTAGAAGGAACTGATACCTTAAGAGGTGGCTCTTGGTGCACTGGTAATGCACTGCTCAAGAAAAGCCAGATCCCCCATGGCAAAAATGGTTAAATCCCAGGCACTGTCAGCCTGAGACACACTAGCTATAGCTGTAAGTAGTGCCCAGATCTAACAAACTGGAGGAAGGAGGTCATAGTGTGGCCAGACTGTGGTGGAGCATGTCTTCTCTCTCTCTCATATTCTGTCATGAATAAGAAAAAAATGTTATTGGGCGGAGGGGTTGGGGGAGAACTCTCTTCGATAGCCCTAGCTGGAATGATTTGAGCAACAAAAAGACACATATTGGATCATCGGGCAAGTCGTGACACATATTTGTATAGAAAAAATACATCATGACTTTCCCGATGACTTAATAGTAGTGGATAATAGTATTGTAATCCAAAATACCACTTAAATACCCAGAAATCCATACCAATATAAATAGCAATAAATTTTATGTAAAATAGAGACACATCTCCTTCATAGAAATATTCAAATAATGGGAATTATAGTTTCTCTTCCCTTTTAAGCCATCTCCTGGCTAAGGATGGGCTAGACTTAATACCCCACTTCCAAAAAATAATGGAAAATCATCATAACTTTACAGAGAAGAAACCTGGTAACCACTGTCTTTGCCAAGTGTTAAAAGTTAACATCATCAGTGATATCCCATGGTTGACTTGCATCCCATTTCATATGATCAAAAAGGCACTTGACCACTATGGTTGTTTTCTCCCAAGCTCATAATTCCAGTGTACTCATGAGAAAAACCTCAGACACACTCAGATAGGGGACATTCTACAAGACAGATATGAGCCTGGTATTTCTATAGACTGTTAAGATCATGAAAAAAAATACTGAGACACTCACAGATTGGAGAAGGCTTGGAAGATAAAACAATTACATGCAATGTGGAACACTGGACTGGATCCTGGAACAGAAAGAAGACATTCATGGAAAAATTTGTGTCAAGGTAAAGTCTAAAGTTTAGTTAATAGTGAAAGAAACACAGTAACAGTAAAACTATCCACAAAATAGTGAACTGAGGATAACTGATACCATTTTTGGATCATAAATTGCTTTTATTCAAGACTTAAATACTTTAACCTGTTTGCCCTTAAATTGTGATATGTGTGTGTAATATATGTCTTCTGTTCACAATTCACCATCCAATCATAGGCATTAGTACAGAGTTGAGTGGATATATGGTAGGGTAAGTCCCCCCCCCCCCATTGAACAAATGAATCCATTAACAAAGAAACAATCATTGCACACCTTTTAGAGTTTAGTGAATGTGGGTGTGGGCTTATGTTGGTTTTGTATCTGTGTCACCTTGCCCAGGAATAGTGGAATTTGTTCTTTAATATCCCATGAGTGTACAGTCCTACCCTGGAGTTATTTGTATATCGATGAGGTAAACACACACACATGAGCGTTATGTATTCTTAAGGGCAGAGGTTAGACATTTGCTCCTTTCATGGCTAGACATATAAACACTTGGTTGACCAAACTAGGTAATTGGAGGGTGATGTCAAAGAACTCATATTTCTAAACCACTAAATTTCAAAAAATGTTTTTTTTTAATCCAACTTTGGAAAATTAAACCGTTGAAGTTCTTGAGCCAAATCATTTATGTTCTTAAAATTGAAATTTTGTGTAGCCTCAAAAATCAAAAAAAGACATGGTCCTTTCCAAGTTTCTTATACAATAATTTTTGCTATTATGAGGGGCCTCTTTGGATAGGAGACTTTTGGGAACATAGATCCGTACAATAGTGGTTAATAAGCTTGTAGCTGCTGTTCCTGGGTGTTCAGTGTTGTGGACAGAAGTCTGACTGCTTTTTCCTATTTTTTCAAAGTCCTTTCCAGAGGACCTAGGAAGAGTCATGCCCACAAACATTAACAGACCTTTTTTTTTTTTCATTAACAGGATTCTTCCTACATACTGTCCCTGGCATAATATCTTTGAGATGTATATTTCAACCAATTACAGTATATTCTTTTGCTTATCTCTTCCCAAGACACAGAACTTCCCTTTACTTGAGATGTAGATTAAGCATTTATTTTATGAATCTCTTCCCAGGACACAGATCTTCCCTTCCAATCACCAACCTAAAAATTGTGGAACACACCTATAATCTACAGGCTCCCGTCTTCACATGTCCCACTCTTTTGGGCCAGACGAATGGAAATCTCTTCACTAATTTTGTCTGTCATTCTCAAAATCAAATAAAAGGAACCCCTGTACCTGATCACCCTGAGAAAGGCATGTTTGCCTCCTGTCCGGGCCTAGGTCACTCATATTATGCTTGGAAATAAACCACATTTATTTTACTCTTATTGTATATTTCCATATTGACAGGAGCCAGTCTACTGAAAAAAAATTTCCTGGGTCAGCTTGAGCTAAAGAGACAACAATAAAAAAAAACATGTATATCATGTATCTTCCAATGCCGATGTTTCAGTAGTTGCCTTAGCAATTATCTAGCTCAAATGGATTTTAAACATATTTTTGGAACAACTGGAACACAATCATTTCTTTAAATAATCTTCCTTGGAACCCAGTATTTAAACAAATGGCGCTGAGCTGCTGTTGTGGGTGCCTGCCTGTGTGTTAGAGGATGCCTCCCTTCCCCCACTCAGACCCACAGCCTCTGTATCTTTATGGAACCCCTGGGCTTTTCACAGCAGGAACTGGAAGTGACTAACTTAGTCCAGGCCTCTCATTGTGCTATGTAGGAAACTGGCTTATGTTAACACATCTCAGCAGAACGGTGGGCTCCTATTTCTACTATGACCCAACCAACAATTTTGTGAATGTGTATGGAGGACAACTTTTTATACACATTGATTTTTACAAAGTCTGATTTGAATTTCATCTGGAAAGGATATCCTCTGATCAAAGATACCTTACCTCATGAGTACACATTGAATAGGAACCTAAAACGTAAGACCCGGTACACCTTGGCTGTTTGAGAAATTTTTTGCTTTGGGTTTTTTTTTTTTTTTTGGGGGGGTGGACATTTTTGAAAACAATAAGGTGTAGCCCACTGCCTTACACCTAGTAGGTATTAATATTAAAGATTTAGGGTTTCAGTTTGTAACTTTTTAGTGCAAATGCAAAAAGAACAAGTCAACTTTTAAAAAGTTAAATAACAACTCTGTTGCATGTGAACATAGCCACTAATCTGGTGTTCTCCAAATATTCCACAATCTCTAATCCTCCCAACTACTAAACATAATCATGAGATGTCTCCCCCACCCCCGTTTTTTTTTCTTTTCTTTTTTTTTTTTTTGTTTCTTTTTTTGTTTCCAGAAAAGAAAACTAGAACTGAAAGGTGAATTCATCTAATTTATCCCATTTCACATGGTTGGTATGTGATAGAGCTTGGACTCAAGCCCAGATATCCTGGCTTGAAACCCAGAACTCTCTTTATTGAACCATCTCTATTTCACCAGGTGATGTATGATAAGCTTTGGGTACTTCCAGTTTTGAAAGGACTTTGTTAAACTGAACCCTCTTCAGAAAAAAGGTGAAGATGGTCAGGAGGTGTGATGCCTTATTGTGTAAAAAATGCATTGCTACTTGGAATGTGGCCTTTAAAAAGGTGATTAAAACCACCTAAAAGCAGTTTAGAAATGCAGAATCTCAAACTTTCTGAATCAGAGTCTATTTTAATCAGATTCCCCAGTTGATTTGTATAAATAAGGTTTAATAACAGGTCTGGCAAAACTGTGAATGAGTCCTTTGGGGACTTCCTGAGGTCAAGTTGTGATGTTAGGGGAAAAAAGAAGACTAGACTTATTTCTTATCATTCCAAAAGTCAAGAATAAGGCCCCTTGCAAGAAGTCACAAATACTGAGATGTAAGTTCAAAAAAAAGATTTTCCAAAATCCAAAAATGGAACTCAAGACATAGATTTTGCATCCCCCCTCCTAGGAAATGTTCAAGTGGGTTGAGTTGACCATTCGTTAACATTTTATGAAGGGAATGGAATAATTCAATAGGCATTTGGAAAGCATGATTACTGAGCACTAAAACTATACCAGTCATTGGTGATCATAAGTAAATCATATGGTTTTTCTATTTTCAAGAGATTTGTGGCTTATTGAGGTAACATCAATAAAAACCAATGGAATGTAATAATATAATGAATTGCTGAAAAGATTAGGTATTGGGCATTGTAGGGGCAAAAGCAAAGGCATTATTCTGAACCTAGGAGATGGAAGAAGGGATGGAAAAGAAGTCAAATGCAGAAAAATGTGACTGGTTGATTCATTTAGCCAAGTGTTGGCAGAAGTGACTGTAGTAGATGGGACTGCACATCGCAGAGAGACAAAGAATAATGGGGAGGGACGAAAAGAATGAAAGAGAAGGGCTGCCATGAGCTGCCTTAGTCATGTTTTCTTTTTCTAACTGCCAGGATCCACTCGGCAGAAGAAGTTTTTCCTGAATGGGGGAGAAGGGGGCTATGGATTAGAAATAAACATAAAAACAAACACGCAAAGACATACAAGTATAGAAAAGCAAGGATCCGGTGGGCCCAACTTCTCTGATGGAGAAAGCTCAACCTTGAACCAGCCTCAGGTTTATTTTATAGGGCAGAAAAATGAGGGAGGAGGAAATGGAATGCAAAGCCAGTTGATTTCGGATGTTAATCGGCTGATGACCAAAAAACAACTGGCATCTTTATGTTTCTTCTGGTCTTTTGGGGTGAAATCCAAATAACATATATGGCTTCCTTAGTCAGATACTGCTTTGCAGTATGGATAGTTAGCATGTTAGTATGTTAATGCTTTCATTGCCATACAAATGAAGCTCACAAACAGCTTGTCAGCATGTCTGAAGGTCACCATGTTTGTTCTGAATGGCCTTTCTCTACATTTAACTAAAATAACTCCAGGCATTGTTTAGTTGCTCATGGCTTTAAAATAATTAGACACCACAATCTTTGTTCTCCAGTAATTCAGAGCTCAGCAAAGGAAACTGGTGAATTCCAAACCACAGTATAAATGAGGTAGGGATGTTAGAGGTACACAGTTTAAAAGGAACACAGTAATCCCAGAGTTTAGAGGGGATCAGAAAAGGCGTTGTACAAAGGAAACCTCCTGACTAGATCTTCAGGGACACAACATCGACCCAGGGTGAAGGTAGCAAAGACCTTAAAGTTCAGTGGGAGTTTTTAATGGATTGAATTTAGTTCTAGGTGTCTAGCAAGTTGAGGGCTTGCTCCAGCATGTTGGTGTGTAATTGCAGAAGAATACAGTCAAATAAAAAGGAGCAGGATTGACTATGGGGCAGCTTGAGGAGGTGAGGAGGATATACAGAGGAGAATGATTTGATCAGATTTATATTGAGGGAGGCTGGGATGGGAGTGGCTGTGTGAGTCTGTGTGTCAGATATTGCCGAAGGGCTGAGGAAGCAGTGTGGCATCAACCTAAGAGAAGATAAAGCCAGAACAAGAAAATGACTCATTTCAGAGGTCAAAGTGACATGGCATGACCACCGTTTGAAATTAGTTATTTAGAGAATTCAGCTCTGGCTGGGATATCTGTAGAGTGCTGAGTCTCCATCAGCAATACAGGCAGTGGGTAAAGTTACCAAAGCTGTAAGAAACAGCCAGAAATAATGGCCAAGTTAGTGAGTGTTTGGCACTGTTTAGTGGGCTTGGCAATGGGGACTGACTTAGCCTGAGCTCTGCAGGAAACAGCAGGGCTCCAGTACTTACAGAAAAAATTGCTTAATTCCTCCCTGCCTTCCCTGCTGCTCCTGGTATGGCTCACCTGCTCCTGACCCTACTCCTGGATAAATGCCTATGGTATATACCTTGTTTAAAGGTGCAAGTCATAGAGACAGAAGCTCTGAGTTCATAGCCCAGCTCACTTACCTATCATGTGTCCTTATGCAAGTTACTTAACCCCTGTGCCTAAATTCCCTATCTGTGTAATAATAATACCTTCTCAGGCCAGCAGGTGGTGTGGTGGTTGAGGTGCTCAATTCCCATATGGCTGGCGGTTCGAATCCTGGACCTGGCGGCTTGCTTTCTCACATTTCCTTTCTCTCTCTCTCTCTCTGTGTGTCCCTGGTCAAATTAAAAAAATAATAACAACAAATAAAATTAAATAATTCTTTAAAAATATAATAATGCCTACTCAGAAGGTTATTATGAAAGCCCTATGAGGTGATGTTTGCCAGGTGTATTCCTTTCCTGAGGCTGATGAAAATAACTACCACAAATATTGGGCTAAAAAAATACAAATTTTTCTTATAGTTCTGGAGATCAGAAATCTGAAATTAGTTTCTTGGAGCTAACATCACAGTGTTGACATGTCTGTGTCCTCTTGGAAGGGTGAGTCTGTTTCTCTGCCTTTTAAAGGCTACCTGTACCCCTGGGCTCAGGGCCCCTTTCTGTCATACTCTTGCATTCCTTTATCCCTCTTCCATGAATCCTTGTGATTATATTGGGCTCACCTGGATAATCCAGAAGAAGCTCTGCACCTCAAGATCTTCAACTTAATCATGCCCAATGTATTTCTTTTGTTATGTCAGGTAATATATTCACAGAGTCCAGGGATTAGCATGTAGACATTTTGGGGAGGCCATTATTTTGTCTGTTACAACTGCCTCTCAAGTTTATTTGACAAACAGTGCTAAAGTAACTCTAAGTAGGAATGAGAAGGTCTTTCTCAAATATGTAAACATGGTAGGTACATCAGTCAGTTTTGAGTGGGAAGACAGAAACCACGCCAGTAAAAAGAACCAGGTTAAAATTATTATAAAGATCCACTAGCCAGTAAAATATGGTCATCTATTAAAGAACTGAACAGAGAATTCAAAGGAATATAGAGAGAGCAAATGGAGAAAAATATACTGCTACCTTAGGGCAGGGGAGATAAAGTATCAGGGAACTAAGAACTTAGGAGAGTCCCTTGGAGGCCTGAGATTCGGACCTCACAAAAGAGGGTGCAGCTGCCACAGGATGTAGAATATATTAGTTGCTAGAAACTTGCTGAAAGGCTGGGGCCAGGAAATTAGCTAGAGTAACAGCTGATTGGCATGGACCACTGAGGTGAGAACCACACAACTGCCTGTCTGATTTACTCAGCACTCTCCACTGTCTACTGGCCAAGCTTAATGGTGCACCAGCTGGCATGGAATCCAGCAGTGTCATAAAACAGGTCAAAGAAGAATGTCTTCAGAGCCGAAGGTAGTAATTTAATACCGCACAAATCAACATCAGAATAGTAGAGCCTGGAGAATAAGACAGTGTGGAATAGGGGCTGGGGGGGGGGGTGGTGTGAAGAGAAGAGGATAGAGCATGATAGCAAGAGAACAAATAGAGAGGCATGACATTAGTGGGACACAAATATGGCTTATTACCTGTTGATGATGTGTGTAGTATTATCAACTGGTTTGGTCTGAGAAGTATTTCACGATGGGTAAAGTCTTTTTACAAGAAAAATGAGAAATAGTAATTGACTGTTTAAAAAAATAATTGGAATAATAATGATCAGAAAATATTGAATGATGAAGTGGGGAGTTTAATGTCTCTGTATTGACTGACATGCATGGCAATCCCTTTTGAAAAAGCAATGTAATACACTGTAAAGTTATATGCAATTCAATGTAATATAAACAAGATTATGATGATAATAAATTAAATAAATAAATAAAATTTTTAAAAAAGAAATAGGGCTTAAGTAATAGAGTAGCCTGTGGAGGAAAAATAAATTATGTATACATATATATATATGTATATATATATATATATATGTACACAAATAGTAGAGCCTGTTTCTATTAAATTGGAAATCAGGCAAGATATCTAGCTTTCTTCATTGTTAATCAACACTGTGGGAAGTGTTTTTGCAATTGCAATAAGAAAATGAAGTAATTGGTACATGTGTTGTATAATAACAAAATTATCTTTATTTTTCAGGAGGTAGGATTAGATAGTCAGAAAGCCAATGCACTTTTCCAAAAACAAAGCGACCTATTATCATTGATAAAATTTGATACTATATGTAGATGCAAAGGAATATATTAAAATTCAAATATGTTTTTCTGCATGACAATGCCATGCTGTTGTTTGGTAGGAACAACAGAGTAGAATTAGAACCCTCCTCTTGGGTACCAGCAGGTGGCGTGGTGATTAGGATGCTGGACACTCCCACATGGTCGACCACGGTTCAAATCCTGGGCCTGGTGGCTTGCTTGCTTTCTCTCTCTCTGTTTCTATGTCTCCCCCTGTGAAATGAAAATAGATGAGGAATAAATAAAAAATAAAAAAAAGAACCCTCCTCTTTCCCCACAAAGTAAAAAAGCTTAAATAAGGAAATTTTCAGGTGGTTATTCAAAAGTAAACATGTTTTTTTTTTTCTAAAATAGTATGTAAAACCTGCAATCACATGAAAAGATGGAACTGGAGGACAAGGCAGCGACTGTGGGGAAACCTGCTGAACGCTACCTCAGTCCGGGGACCCAGGTCCACATGGAAAGGTCATGTTGTTAGTGCACGTATCCCTCTTGTGATGTGATAAAGTAATAGCTTATCATAATCAAATACATCATCTCAGCTTAATTATGAGAAAAGCATTCTAAAACCCCAAATAAGAGATTTCCAAAAACCTAAGCAGCACTCTCCAAAAAAGTCCCAATCACAAGAAAAGTCTGAGAAACTGCTATAGCCAAGGAAATTCCAAGGAGGCATGATGATTGATTGTGTATAGTGTTCTGAAAGGAATCCTAGACAGAAGAAGGTCATTAGGTAAAAATGAAACAAATCCAGGGCCAACAGATGGCATGGTGGTCAAGGGCTGGACTCTCAGATGGCTAGAGTACAAGGAACTTTCTGTACTATCATTGTAATTTTTCTGTACATTTAAAATTCTAAAATTTTAATAAAGATTTTTTTCTATACTGTAGCAACCTATTGTAAGTGAAAGAAAATCTCACATGACAGCCAATAATATAGTAAATGAATAAGAATACATATTTCAAGAAGTTTACAGGACCTATATGAGAAGAAAAGCAACATCTTATGGAGGAATCAAAAAAAATGAGATCCATCTTCTAGGATGGTAAGAATGAATATTGTCAAAATGTCAACATCCACTGTCTTCTAATTTTAGTAGAATTCAAATAACGCGTTCTTAATGGACATCAACAATAGATTTTGAAACTCACGTAGGAGAATGTATCACAAAAGGATCAAGACATTTTTGAGGGAGAAAACTTGTGTGGACAGAATTGTTCAATTGCGCCTTCTCAGGTTCCTACAACATACAATCATAAAAAAAAACAATAAGTAACTGTTTTAAGCCACCAAATTTAGGCATGTGTTATGATAGTAGATAACTAAAATAGTAATTAGGAGCTCTAGCTTTGGAAATCCCTAAGCTTTTCTGCTCCATATCTGGTAGGGTGGAGATGGTGGGTTGTTTCCCAATGTCTTCAATGTTTTGTTTTCTCTCATCATAATAGAAACCCCAATGAAGACATAGTAGCTCATGATAAAAATTACATTTCCTAGCCTCTTTTAGTGTTGTGTGCCCATATGATCAAGTTCTAATCAAAGCAATAATAGAATAAATATGTACACCTTTTTGTTTGGTTCTTAAACGTGAGAGGCAAGCACCTTTCCTCATCCCCTCCTCCTGTACTTAGAAGATAAATGTACCACAAAGATAGGTGCATTCTTTAGATTTGAAGAAACTACAAAATAGAAGGCTAGGTCCCTGCATGATTATGGAGCAAAACTGCCATCCATCTAAATCTTCTGCTTGTTATGTGAAAGAGAAGCTTCTACTTTATTTAAAATCTCTGGCTGAATTTACATGTTATCTAATCTGTTGATTTTGTGCAGATCCATGTCTTAGAAGCAGTGATAGCCAGATGAAGGTCCACCAACCCAGGGGCTGTCCCAGTAGCTTTATATGAAGCTACGATCGCTTCCAAGGGAGTGAGTGGAAGTAGGTATGATTGACTACTTAGCTTGAGGAGTTTAGTCACTAGTGAGCATAATCCTTATGGGTAGGGAGAAACTGTGTCCTCCTACAGAGCATATATGGCTCTAGTGTACAGGAATTCAGAACCTGGACTCTGAATCTTATCCCTTTCAAGACTCATGATAGCACCCTATGTTATATTAGATTGTCAGGAAAGTCATGACGTATTTGTCTCTGCAAAAATGCATCATGGCGTTCCTGATGACCCAGTAGTTCTTTGAAGCATAAATAATTGGGTTGCATCTGTTCATTACCTGTTCGTGTTCTACCAGACTGTTAGTTCCCTATAACTGTATGTGGTCTATGGGCCCAGGGCAGGAACTCTATTTGTTGCCTACTCAAAATCTGGCTTCCTCTTCTTTCTTCATGGAAACTTAGATTTTTGTTTAGGGTGACCATATGCCCAGTTGGAAAACCTCCCTCAGCCTCCTTTGCAGTATGGGGGTTGTCTGATACAGTTCCTGCTTATGAAGTGGAAGTGGAAGTCCTAAATAGAGACTTTCTAGCTGTATTTTGTTTTCTTGTAGTAAACGCTAAATTCTTTCTTTTTGTGGCCTTTCTTATCCTTCCTGCCTGGAAAATGGATGAGAGGCTGAGAGTGGAGCAGTCATTTTGTGGCCACAGAATGAAAGCAAAATGGATCCTACAACATTTTAGTTATCATGAAACCTGAACTAGCTACTCCAAATTGTTTATGTTGTGAGGAAGAACCCGTATATGGTTAAGCAGTGTAATAGTCAGCTGAATAAAATACCTCACCTCTTCATCACTTTCATAAACCAAACCATCTGCAGAACCAAAAACTATCGCCCCAAGTATCATACTTCCTGTGTGTGGTGGCTGCCTGCTGCTATTTTCACCTGTCTTTCAAGAGACTAGAACCAACCCAGAAGTATCTATGAGATATGACTCACTGTTATGTAGAAGATTACGCATTTTAGACCTCCAGTGAGTCACGTTTCTTCTCATTTATATATTCCTGTTTGGAATCATTAATCCAACTATATGTTACAGATTTTTTAAACTTTAGGTTTTGCTGTAGGGCTTGTGTGATTGCCAGAGAGAGACACACACAGAGAGGGAGAAGGGAAAATGAGAAATCACCTCCCAGGAGGGATGGCCACACTGCAGTCCTTTCTTCATTTTCCTCTCGAGATTTTGGGCATGCACGTACATGTGCCTGGTATATTTTCCAAGTCATCAGGTCCTGGACTCAAACTGTGCAGCCAGCAATATGGAATCCAGACGCCTTAACCTCCACACTGCCTGGCTGACTCTTAAAACTTTTTAATATTAGAAATAAAACTTTCCCATATACGCGTTTTGTTTATAATTCCATGAAAATAACATAAATCTTTTTTAAAGAATTACTTTATTTAACTTTCTTTCTTTCTTTAATTTGACCATAGAGGGATGGAGAGAGAGAGAGAGAGAGAGAGAGAGAGAGAGAGAGAGAGAGAGAGAAAGTTGCCAAGTCCAGGACTTGAACCATGATCAGCCATGTGGGAGGCCATTGATATAACCACTGCTCCTTCTGCTGGCCCCAAATGGAAATCATCTTTAAAAAGTTACTCATAGCAAATGGCCCATAGCAACACTCTTCATCTTGATACAGAGCAGTCTGTGTAATAAATGCCTTCTCTACAGCTACCTCTCAACACCCACATTCCAAAGAGCAGCTGTACTTTGGATGGACAGCTTAGACTCTGGAAAGAAAAGCAAAGGAAAACACTGGAATCAGAAAAAGCAGACTTGGGGGGATGATAGTAATGCGGGAGAAGAAAGAGAATAAATACTTAGGGGTAGCAGAATGACAGAAATGAGGGGCTCTGCAGGAGGCCCCTAGACAGGGAATGCAACCACTTGTGGCCAGACTGTTGTAAAGCACGCAGGCTCTGAACAAACAGGAGATGTTTTCAAGTGACAATAGTGATGAGGTCACAATTGTATCTGGCACCTGCCTCCTGGCTCCCAGCCCGGTGTTGTTCACTGCAATTGTGTAAAATGTGAATTCACTCCTTATCAGGGAAGGCATATATTTCTCGTATCTTTATATGAGATTTCAATTTGCTAACTTCTAAGTATACATTATATTCCAGTATATATGTGTATTCTTGTGGATGTTTTGTTCTTATAGATTCCCTAGACCACAGGAATTATAGTTAATGGAAGATAGGGCTGGGCTTGGAGTCAGACCACCTAGGTGGAATTGTGGTTAAGCCAGAGATCTAGTTGTGTAATTTCGAGCAACTCTAATCTGCCAGCATCAGAAAACAGAGATAATATCTATCTGATAATTTGTCATGAAGTTTTTCTAAAGAAGTGTACTTCTTTTCTTACCGTTTTACTTCCCAGCAAATTAAAGAGATGAAAGCAACATCAGATGGTCAAGATGAGGTGGGTTAGCAGTCTCTCCCCTGAATGCCTGCTAGGTCAGAGAGGTTATATTAATGTGTGAAGAAAGCTGAGTAAGACCGTGACCTAATCAGGTTCTAGTAAATTAAAAAGTAAAAAATAAAATAATTCTGAGGCCAGCTCCCTGATCTGGTGGTTAAGGAAGCTGGATTCCACATGGTACATTGATTCCACGGTTTGAGTTCTAGCATGGTGCCTTGAGAAACACCCCGGGCGCATGTGCATGCCCAAAATCCTAATGTTATATAGTATACTCAGCGAGAAATAAAAGGACATCCAGACATAGCCAAATTTATTGGAGTTTACTGATTAAGCCGGTGGCATATGGGAGGACTCGTGGCTCTCAAAACCCCGCAGCCCCGAGTGAAAGGAGAAAGGAGTTTATATAGGCCAAAAATGCACAATCATGTCCAGGATGACATGAGGGTTCACAAGCGTAAGGTGTAGTGGGCTCAGATGGGGGAGAAGGGTAGGGGGTGGGGTTTTAACAATGTAAAAGCAAAAGCACAGTACAGAAGCAAGAAAAGCAGGTTAATCCTTCTTCAGGGTAGGTTCTGTTTCTGCCTAAATACAATAGAATTTTAATGGTCTTCATGGCTCACGGCAAGGGGTCTGGCTGATGATTACATCACTAAGGAACATTTTAGGGCAGTTAAGAGGAGTGGGGTTTAAAGACAATAGGAATGTTAATTACTCTGTTTACTCTTAGGTAGGCCCAGAGGAGAGGTCAAGTTTCCAATCATAGGAATCTAACAGTTTATAATGGAGCCGCTCCTCCAAGATGGAGTTGCTCCTGCTTCATTCCCTACTTCTCTTGGAGATGCTCCTCCAAGATGGAGTCATGCTTGCTTCACTAATAAGGTGGAGAAATGGAGGAGAAGAGATAGTAGTGTGACAATTCCCCTTGGGAGCCTCTCCCTCTCTCTGTTTCTCTGTTTCTCTCTCTTTTTCTCTCTCCCTGTGAAAAATTTGAGGAAAAATAAAAAAATAAAAAAACACTTGCTGGCAGACTTTTATCAACAGCCACTGACAAACAGGAGAGCTCACTAGACTTTAAAGATGCTGAGAGGAAGTTGAATTATTTCTTCGGAACAATGAGTCGTGGAGGAAATTTTGGCACCATGTATGGAGTAAGGAGGCTGGGATGTGAGCAGAAAATAACCAAAGTCGTGAATATTTAAGAGATCCTCTAAACTAAGCTCATTTGGGCGACAGAAAACTTGATTTCTCCAGTACCTTGTAGTCTGAGAGCTCCAGGTTTTAGGACCCATTACTATCAGTAACCTCAGATCTTTGTGAATATAAAACTTCACAGTTTTAGCAAACTTCGCAGTGAGATTGGCAACCATGTCTTGAAACCTCAATGGAATCTGTTAGCTTCAACTCTTGGAAAATCCAAATTCCTGATGGGGTCAAGGAAGGAACAAGCTCTTGGGTGCCGACTCTGCTATAGTTGTTCTCCTTTGGCAATTTTACCTCAAGTGTGTCAGTTTCTAGGCTTCTTCTGACTCAAGAAAGTATGCGTATAAGGCTGCTTATGTTTTTCTTCCTATAACAGTAGAAGGGCTGCAATTTACAAAGAAAGAAAACTTATTTACTAGATAAAGATTTTATACCTTCATTTTTTTGTTCCTCTTCTGGGAGTCACCCTGTGTTAGTGTATTAGCTTACCATGGGACATACAGAGTAGTGGTTAAACTCTGAAGTTGTACTTTCGGACTTTAAATTCTAATTTCTTAAACCTCGGGTTCCTAATCTGTCACATAGGCTACCAATATAAATTGTTAGCATTACATGAAATAGTCTTGACTGAACAGTAGCTATTGTTATCATTATTATTATTATTATCATTTGCTCCTTATCTCAACACTGGAAAATATGATCCAAACTTTAGTGTGGTAGAAACATTTTAAAGGTACTACAGTAATGAGAAAGTGCAATTTTCTTAAAACTTTTTTATTTTTTTCAGAACCAGTGAGACTACTGGGAACTTACAGATCTTACTACTCTTCCTTTTAAACTTAATGAAGTAATAGAGTTTCCAAAACTGATGATAGTTTTCATATTTATTATGATGCTGGAGCTAGGCTAATGGTGTGCTAGGTTTTTTTGTTGTTGTTGTTGTTGTTTTTTTCCTGTATCAAATGATTTTCCAAAAACGTGTCACACAATGTACAATTTAATAGGTGTTTGTTTTCAGGTGCAAGATTGAAAAACTACTAATTGAGAACCCCATGCTCTGATCACTGGATGGGACAGCAGTGATGAATAAACTTAGTTTCAAATCATTTAAAATTAAAAATTTTTGTTTAATAGTATAAGAAATCAATACTGTTAAGCATATAGTTTGAACCTTTTATGCATTTTCAAAAAAAATCTAGAAAACAGTTTAACAACAGGTAAATCTCTGTCGCAGGCAGCCCAATTAGCAACCACAGTCTGTTGAAGTGTTCAGGGTAGAGAATTCTTATCAGTTTTCCAAACTGATCCTCTCATTAAAAACAATCAAACAAACAACTTAGTCTAACCTAATTTTAGCCAGAAGAGTCAGGAGAGTGGCCAAGACCACATTTCTTTCTCAAGCTCAGTTGTTACCCTTGGGTAGGCATTTGTCTCTAAGCTTTGTTTTCTGTACCTCAAAAATACAGCAGTCATAAACCTCTGCTTTTTCGTAGGGGTCTTTTTGTGGACAACATAATGCACATGAGGTAGGTAATGTGAAAGCTTTCAAATCTTGGAGATCAATATTATAAGGAATTATAATTCACCCATAGTACGAAAATAAATGAAGAAGGTATGCAAAATTAATTTTTTTCTCTAATAGTATGAGAACTCATAGACATCATTTAGCGGTATAAGTCAAATTACTATTTCTATTTCATAATAAGATTTAATACTATTTTGTTTTTATTTCAGATGTTTCAAGCCTCAAAAGTATCTGAGGTTTTTTATACATCCAACAGTAATCCTACGGGAGTTATAATGTAAAGTGAGAAGTAGGAGAAGTAGTATGAGGTAGGAATGAATATCTTAACATATTTGAATTATAATTACTTGAAATTCTTATCCAAGTTAAAATCTAATTTACTGAAAACTGTTCCATAGAGCTTAAGTTCACAGATATTTCATGTGTAACTTTAATAAAGAGTGAGAGTTTTTCAGAAGGTACAAAGTCAGCTAAGACGTGTTGACTCCCATAATTTTTAGCAAGGCACTCTAGTGCTCTCTGGTCTTTTGTGCCAACTTTCTAAAGCTGCCATATTTAAGAGGGTCTTCCTAGGAAGATGAAATTAATTCCTGCTATGAAGCTTAGGAAACCATCATGAGAAAGGAGAGAGCTGATTCAGACCTCAAAGGTTGAAAATTATTTCAAAGATCAATATCAAGGCAAAGAAAGGCTTGTAAGTGCCAATGGTAATGTGTAGTTAGCATGAATATTCTGGCACTCGTAGGAGATTTTTATCATTGATTTCATTGTTCTTCTTTCTCTTTGCCTGTCTTAAACTTAGGAATTATAACTAATTTATTATGCCTTCCTTGTACAATTACCTGGTCACGTGGGCCATTGTCATGTGCTAAAACTTTCTTTTAGGTAACACAATGCAAGTATTACTTGAATTAAGGTATTGGAAAAAAGCATCTTTTTAATTGAAGCACCTCTTTCTGATCTTTAAGAAGAAAAAGAGAAAAAATTAGAACTCACAAGAAGCTCTAGGGTCAGAGCAGATGTAGATTTTAATTGACTCCATGGAGTTCTGAGCTGTGTACTGATTCACTTTGGTCTACTCTTGGTCCTTTCCAAAACCAACTCCTTACACCCACTGACCTCTCAATGGTAAAAGAAGAGGCTCTAATTTAGTTCCCTTTGGAACTTCCTAAGGGTATGTGTTTTAAGTTCATTACTCATAAGGCAAAGAGGGGTGGTTTCCAGCCCTTTCCCACCCTAAAGACTGTTATTTACAAGATGTTTGGAAATTTCCAACAATAACTATGAATTGTGGAGAGTCAAACACATTTATTGCCTTGTTTGTCTCTCCAGATCTCAAACAGACATCTTAGAAATAATGCAAATTTATGTGGAAGTAGAATCAGGGCCCACTTGTGAATCTGAATGCATTGATACATGAATACCTTGAGTTGTTTAGAAAAAATATTTGCATCTTCTCTTATTATCTTAAATGAAGAGACATTAGACTTTCATTATACTCAATGTCTAGCTCTAGTTTTTGTCACCTACAGAAATACAGCCCCTTTAAAAAACCTTTCTGTTAGCCTAAATGTTCAATAAGCCCTTACTCCCCAAAAACCTCTCCCCAAGAGATCCACACCTGATAACCAAAATTACATTACGTGCTTTGGATGGGGCACGTGTCCCTTTAACAGGAAGGCATACCTACTATTTATTACTCCTTGGGGTATTAACTGATCAGCTACTTTCTAACGAGGCAGTTCGCTGAAAGTGAGTTTGCAGGGAGTGAGTGTGGACAGGTATAAGTATGTAGCAGGTAGCCTGGAGGCAGGGGGACTTAATGTGACCTGGGGCTAGCTGGGCTTTGGGGGACCCTGCTGACTTGTAACTGTACCCTACGGAAGCATGGGGAGAGCACTAAGAGCAGTTATTGATGCCAAACACACATCTCCACTTTCATAGCTCTGTCTGGCATCACTTCTGAGTCTTTGGAGCCACTTACAAATGTATTCTTTAACTCTTTGGCAACAGTGTGAAATTGGCTAGCTTTCAATTGTATTTACAGTATCAACCTCAAAATCCCAACTCAGCCAGAGTCACTTCTTTTGCCAAAGTTCACATTGTACTTTTGGTATAAACATGCAAAGATTCATGGGAATGCTCATTGACCTTCAAAGCTAGAACAGAGAGGAGTCTTAAAAGTACTGTACATGGGAAGCTGTAACCTTTGTTAATGTAATACAGGCTAATTTGTTACATTTTCTTTCTATTGCTGTTCCTGGCAGTGAATTGAATATGACCTTATAAGGAACCATAATCTGCTAAGGGACTGAAACACCTCTCTCTCCCCTATTCCCGCCCATCCCTCCCTCCACTTCTCCCCCGTTCTGTCTATTTGGGTAGGCTGCCCTCATGCAGTGAGTTGCTGTTCTGTTGATTTACTTTATTTTGAGTTCCTTGTCTGCTCAGATTTTTATTTGGAAAAGAAACATAAAAGTAAAGTCATAATAGCAGTGACAGAGGTTGGGAAAGAATTAGCAATTAAATAATTCCTAAATGAAAACCTTTGCAGATGATAACAGGAAAAGAATTATTTGCTGTGGCATTTTAATGTGATAGTGCATGCCTTTTTTTTTTTCAAGCTTTAAGTTGTTTTTTATTTTCTTGTTCAATGTTTTCTATTTTTTCTCATGTATTTAAAATCATTTTTTGTCTTTTTTTTTTTTTTTTTTTTTTTTTTGAAGAGGGTCTATGTTGTGATCCTTCTGCATCTGTACCAGCCTCCCAAATAGCTGAGACTACAAGCATCCACCATATACCTGGCTGGCTTTAGGATGGGCTAAGAATTGAACCAGGGCCCCCCATGAGGCCTGAGTCTGCCTGTGCTGCAATGAGTAGATCTGATATCTTTATTTTTTTAAGTTTAATAACTTTTTTATTTTTTTAAGGGAGTGAGAGATCAAAAGAAAAACAAGCACGTTCAACAGAGTCTTCTGCTATGATTCAAGTCAGTCCTCCCACTTAGCGAGAATCATGGCTTTGATCAAGACCATATATGCCTGGCATTTATAGGCCCCCTGGGGAACTGAACCCACAATCTTCCAAATGGAGCCAGCATTGCTTGGGTAGCATGCTACTGCTGTATCACCAGCCTGGCCCCTTGAATCTTTTAAATGACACTATAAAACCATGACAGTTGTCCTACCTAAGATAAAGTCATTAGGTTCCTTCTTTCTTTCTCAATGAACTTTACTGTAGTTAGAAACTGTATAAAATTCTCAACTAGATACTTAGACACAGTTTGTATTTTTATTGAATTTTTTATTGTCCTTATTCTCCAAAGACTCCAAAGTTTGCAACTATGAGGAATTTCACACTTTAACTTGACTCACTGTTTTGTTTTTGGTCAGCCTATACAGTCCCAACCTCTGTCAGCTCCAGGCTGGGTTCTTTCGCTCTATACTCACTCCTCTATTCTCTGAACTCTACCAACAGAATAGAAACTTATGACTTAAGATGTACTTATTTTTATGGCTTGAATTTCCTTGAATTCTTCTCATGTGAGTAAATACTCTTCGTATCTGATAAGACTGTTGCTATAATTGTCTTCTACTTAGTTAACCATTTAAGTTCTTGAATGACACATGATAAGAGCTTGATACATATTGATTAATGTCTTAGGGAACAGTGAGGAACATTCACTCAGTCATTATTTTTAGGTCCTTGTTTGGTTTGAAGAAATATTTTCTCTTTTATTCCCCCCATTCATCTTAAGTCAATTTAAGTCTTCATTCTTTAACATAAGGTACTATTTTAATGACTCTTAGATCAAGCGTTTAGATAAAAGCATATATGCTTTAAAATAATGGTCACATTTAGAAAACAATGTCATTTCTTTCCATTTCCAGAACTACTGAGGTATTCTTTGAAACATTTCAAGATAAAATATGTTTTATAGACTCATTCTATTCATTTTATATTTGGCATCATCCTTTTTTTTTTTTTTGCATCACCCTTCTGAGTGTTGTACAAAATAATAATGATGTCATAGATAAGATATGAATTCCAGAACTGATAAACTCTTTATTAAATGTTATTCTGACTTTTGTCACAATTAACCAGTCTCTGTCAAATGAAAATAAACTTCTTTTGGGTGCTCTACCACATCAGTAACATTCTGAAGTCAGCCTTGTTAACTAAAAAGAAAAATAATATATGTGTATATAGATACATATACACACACAAACACACACACACACACACAGAGTTGTCAGGAAAGTTATGAAACATTTTGCATAGAAAAACACATTATGACTTTCCCAACAACTATGTGTGTGTGTGTGTGTGTGTGTGTGTGTGTGTGTGTGGACAACTATATATAGAGACAACTATCTATATATGTAATTTTATGTATATATATCTGCCCCTCCCCCCAGTTTTTGACACAGAGCTCCTAAAATATTCCTGATTTCTAGAGTGATAGAGATGCTAAGGTCCTATTTTGTTGTCATATTTGGTCTTTTACCCAGTTTCTTGGTGCAGAGTCTCGAAGTTGCTTGGAATTTCCTGGGTGATAAGAGGATCTTGTTCTAATGAGGCAACTCTTGTGGACTCCCAGATGAGGACTGGCCAACAGAAAGACCGTGCTGTGATTAGGAGCTTGGAACTTTCCCCTCCACCTCTCATAGGGCTGAGAGAGGAGAGAACCTGGAGATTGAGTTAATATTAGGATTGTGTCTACGTGATGAAGCCTCATAGAAATCCCTGAAATAAAGAGTCCAGAGTGCTTCTCTATTTGGTGAACAAACATAGCCACATGCCAGGAGGGTGGCCCACTCCCAGCTCCCTTAGGACAGAAGCTACTGTGCACGTGACCATTATGAACCCCATCCTATGTCTTTATCCGACTGTTCTACATATATCCTTCGTCATATCTTTATTATATACTAAGCAGGTAAGCATGAGCGTTTCCCTGAGTTTGGAGAGCTGTTCTAACAAATGACTGAACTAGGATGTGGTCGTTGGACCCTTTGATTTGCTGCCAAGTCAGCCATCAGTTGTGAACGATCTGAAGAGCCACCACCTTGAGATTGGCATCTGAGCAGTTTTGTGGGCCTGAGCTCTTAACTTGATAGATCTGCACTGACTCCAGGTAGACAGTATCAGGATTGAATTATTGTAGGACACCCCATTGACATCCAGCAAGAACTGAATTGTTTTAGGAGAAAATGCCCACACCTGTGGGCATGCAAGTGAAGCATTGTGAGTAGTGTGAAAATAGAAGGGAAACTGTTTCTTGCTCATAACTTACAAATCAGCACCGGACTCCTGTTCTCACACTCACTCCCTGTATAACCTCGGATGACTTCCATACTCTTGAGTCTCAGGTTTTCTATTTGTAAAATGAGATGGAGAAATGGAAATGTTTATTAACATGTTTTTCATTGCTATCCCCTCTGAGAAGCTGATAAGAGCTAAGAAAAATGTATTTAGACACAGGCACTAAAGACTGTTGGGATTCAAGCTGCCTCAAAACCAGTCCTTGAACCACAGATAAGAACCCATGGCCCAGATGAGTTTGAGAGGCTTATGCAACTCTGTAACATCCTATGACCCTCTGACCATATTTTCATTTTAAATCACCTTAAACTATCCTCAGAAACCAAAAATAAATTTAAAAATAAATTACATAAATAAAAAATCAAGTGCATCACATATCTGGCTAAGAGGCGTTATTTTAGCTTCTAGATTATGGTGTTTGGATGTTGAAAAATCATGAATTTGACGTGCAGAAATGAATAAAATAAATTAGAAGTAATAATCGATTTTAACAGTAATGTATTAAGTAAAGAAATCATTGTTTAGATGAGTTAATTTATACATTCTCTGACAGTACACATTCTCCTCATGTCACCCAAAAGTTCCATAGGGAAAATATTCTAATTCAAAGAACAGACTGAAACATAGTGACTTCCAAATTAATTCAGAAGTGGCCAGCGGGTGGTGTAGTGGTCAAGGTGATGGGCTCCTACATGCCCAATAGTGGTTTGAGTTCCAGACCTGGCAGCTTGAAAATCACGCTGGGTGGGGACCAGCAGTTAGCGTAATGGCTATGTCGCTGGACTCCCACGTAGTCGACCGCGGTTCGAGTCCCAGACCCGGTGGCTTAAAACTCACGCCGGGCGCGTGTGCGTGCATGTCCAAGATCCCGAGAGGAGAATGGAGGAGAAGGGATTGCAGCGTGGCCATCCCCCCGGGGGGTGATTTCTCACTTTCTGTCTCTCTGTCTCTCTCTGTCTGTCTGGTGAGCGCACGCGCCCTATAGCAAAAACCTCTAAAAAAAAAAAAAATCACGCTGGGTGCATGTGTGTGTGTGTGTGTGTGTGCCCAAAATCCCAGGAGGAGAATGGGGGAAAAGGGATTACAGTGTGGCCATCACCCAGGGGCGTGATTTCTCACTTTCTCTCTATTTCTCTCCTCCTCTCTCTCCAAGAAGCTCATATGCCCTAAGACAAAAATCTTTTAAAAAAGTCAATACAGAGTCCCTTATTAATTTGAAATACACATTTTAAAGATCATTTTTAAATAACAAATTTGTTTATATTTAACATATACACTGTTAAAAATACTCAGTTGAAGGTATTTCACAATTTTTATTTAATTAGTAAGATAAACTTTTGTATCTCAGTTTGAATGGTTTATCCAAGAAGTAGGGTATGAAGTTATTTGCTTATTATTTTCAAGAGTTAAAACAATAGACTTTTTATTTTTTTTTGAGAGATTTTTGCTATAGGGTGCGTGAGCTTGCCAGACAGAGAGAGACATAGAGATAGAAAGCGAGAAATCACCCCCCAGGGGGATGGTCACGCCGCAGTCCCTTCTCCTCCATTCTCCTCTCGGGATCTTGGGCACGCACGCACACGCGCCCGGCGTGAGTTTTAAGCCACCCGGTCCAGGACGCGAACCGCGGTCGACTATGTGGGAGTCCAGCGACATAGCCATTACGCTAATTGTTGGTTCCCTAGACTTTTCTTTTTTTAAAAAAAGATTTAGTTAATTTTATTCATTATTATTATTTTTAAAATTTGACCAGAGAGAGAAAAATGGAAAGTGAAAGCAAGCCTCCAGGTCCAGGATTTGAACCATAGTCAGCCTTATGGGAGTCTAGCACTTTAACCACCACACCACCTGCCGACTCCAACAATGGACTTTTGTAAATGTAAATTAGAAGAATTTAACCCATGGCCTGGTGGATATGTGAGCTAGATCCCACACAGCATCACACAGTTTGAGTCCTGGACCTGGTGACTTGAAAGACATGCCAGGCACACGTGCATGCATGCCCCAAATCCTGAGAGTACTTATTGTGATAAGTACAATAAATTCAGATCATTCATAGAAATGTAGAAAAATAGAAATGGAGAAGAGATTGCCACATGACCATTGCCTCATGGAGAGTACTTTCTCACTTTCCATCTTCTCTCTATCTTTTTTAGGCAAGTGCATGTGCCCTCTAGCAAATTAAAAAAGAAGAAAAATTAAAATAAAAATTAACATTTCAAATTGTAAGTCAAGGGAACCAGCAGTTAGCGTAATGGCTATGTCGCTGGACTCCCACGTAGTTGACTGCGGTTCGCGTCCCGGACCCGGTGGCTTAAAACTCACGCCGGGCGCGTGTGCGTACATGCCCAGGATCCCGAGAGGAGAATGGAGGAGAAGGGATTGCGGCGTGACCATCCCCTCTGGGGGGTGATTTCTCGCTTTCTGTCTCTATGTCTCTCTCTGTCTGTCTGGCGAGTGCACACGCCCTATAGTGAAAAACCTCTCCAAAAAAAAAAAAAAAAAAAAAAATTGTAAGTCAAATTCAATTTTAGGAATGTCTGATGAAAAACATAGTTGTTTAGATCAAGGTTCTATTAAACAAAATGAGTAGGAAGTGGAAAGATGAAAGAAAAATGTTGCTGATCAAACCAAAAATGCTTCTTATAAAAAACAGTTAAAATGTACTGAAAAAGAAAGTACAGGAAAAATAAAAGGTTTAATTCAGGGAAAACTGCATTACGTTTGAATGTACCACAGGTAAAAGTATCAATATTTTGAGATTTATTAGTGTTATATATAATAGCTATCCACTTTTATAATCAAGTGGATGTAATGAGTTAAATTTGGGGAAAATGTGATAAGTACAATAAATTCAGATTATTCATAGAAATGTAGAAAAATAGAAAGGCACTAGATGTTTCTTGCATTTTCCAGTAACTAACTGGAAATATTCAAGTTGCATGAGATTAAACAAATACAATTATTAAGAATATATAGAAGAGGGGCTAGCAGGAGGCATGATGCTTAATGTGCTGAACTGCCACATGGCTGACCACAGTTCAAGTCCTGCACCTGGTGGCTTGCTTTCTCACCTTCTCTCTCATGCTCTCTGGTGAGCACACGTGTCTTATATCAAATTGAAAAAAAAATAGGTAAAATTAAATAGAAATAGTTCTTAAAAAGGAAGGTAAAGAACAAAGTTAAATAAAAATATTTTACAAGTTACATTTGGAGGCCAGCACATGCACTGGTGGTTGAGGTGCTGGACTCTCACATGACTGATCTCAGCCAATTCTCAGACCTCATGGCTTGCTTTACCCCTTTTTTAAATTTTTTTTTATTTTTATTTTTTTGCTCTCCTGATGATCACATGTGCCTTATAGCAAATTTAAAAATAATAAAATGACATAATTGTTTTAAAAGTTTACATTTGTACCACTGCTACTCTGCTCTCACTATAGAAGGCATAAAGAGTCAAGAATGAATAGTACAGTATAACATATCAGATAGAGAAAATGAGGTTCAGAAAGTTGAGGCAGTGTCAGAGCACTGCTTAGAACTCGTTTTCTCATTCAAGCCAACAAACTCCTTTCTCTATATTTAAGCCTCCCTTGTCATGTTTGCTCTCTTTTGTGAAAGAAACTTCGCTATATCTTTCTAGATTATGTTTGTAGGCATTGCTCATGCGCATATACACATGGAGTTGAAAACAGACATTTGCTATTCCCAAGTAATTTCAATGGAACCCTTCTTTAAGTGCAAAGAACTTGGAACAACACGTGAAAGATAGATAGCTTCATACTACATAAGTAATTTAATTCTCTGCAAAGAGTAAAGATAGGAATGTATGTGAAGGGTGATTAACCTCTGAATGTAAGTCCAACCTTTTTCATTTCTTAGAAGAACCATATTTTGTAGCTGCTTAGCAAAAATGAAATAAGCCATCTGACAAGAATCTGATGAATTCCACCAGGCTTAGATAGCCAATTGAGATAATTTAAGGACAAATAATAATCCCTTCCTGTCCTCAGTTCACCTCTACCTTGATTGGTTTCCTCACTACAAATACATATTCATTGTTTGAGAAGTACCCTATTAACTGAGCCATCAGTACAGAAAGTTTTTAACAGCATACATGAATCATAATATAAAATCATTTTTCTTTTCATAAAATTTGCTAAAAACTAAAGACCTCTTAACTAATAGAAACAAGATCTGTATACAGAAAATGCAAAAATTCATGGAGCTGTGCAAACAACCAGTTTTGTTTTTTTTTTTAAATTAAAGAATTTTTGGGAACCAGAAGTTAGCGTAATGGCTATGTCGCTGGACTCCCATGTAGTAAACCACGGTTCACGTCCCGGACCCGGTGGCTTAAAACTCACACCGGGTGCGTGTGCGTGCGTGCCCAAGATCCCGAGAGGAGAATGGAGGAGAAGGGATTGCGGCATGGCCATCCCCTCTAGGGGGTGATTTCTTGCTTTCTATCTCTATGTCTCTCTCTATCTGTCTGGCGAGTGCACACGTCCTATAGTGAAAACCTCTCCAAAAAAAAAAAAAAAGAATTATTTTCATTTAACTGTATTTATTTATTTATTTATTTAAATTTGACCAGAGAGGGACAGAGTGAGAGAGAGAGAAAGCTGCCAGGTCTGGGACTTGAACCACAGTTGCCACATGGGAGTCCAGTGTTCTTAACCACCATGTCAATCTGCCAGCTCCACAAACAACCAGTTTTTGAAAGAAGCAGCTACTCATCAATTTCCCATGGCAAGGCACAGGTCTACACATACAGCAATTTCTCCAGTGAGATAGGGAAGTGATAGGTGGAAAGTCAGCTGAGGACTTAGAATTCTAACCTCCAGATGGACTCCAACCCAGACTGTCTTCTCTCATGTTTCCTGGCCCCTTTTTCAGTTAAATATTCTAATTTTTTGAATCTAAGTTTTTTGGGGATTTTCAACTGATGAAGTGCTATATCTGTAAGTTTAGTGTGTCACACTTATTAAAAATCACACATTGGTTTGACGACCCAAGGTTTATTAATTTATCCATGTTATCAACCTGTAATAAAATGAAGTGTTCATTAAGAACATATTTACTAAGTATCTTGGAAAAAATATGTTTTTATAGGGTTTAGTAGTTGTGAAGGAATTTTATAGGTGATATATCATTGTATTTTTTTAAAAAATATTTAATTTTATGGGACCAGCAGTTAGCGTAATGGCTATGTCGCTGGACTCCCATGTAGTCGACCGCGGTTCGAGTCCCAGACCTGGTGGCTTAAACTCACGCCGGGCGCGTGTGCGTGCGTACCCAAGATCCCGAGAGGAGAATGGAGGAGAAGGGCTTGCGGCGTGGCCATCCCCTGTGGGGGGTGATTTCTCGCTTTCTGTCTCTCTGTCTCTCTCTCTCTGTCTGGCGAGCGCACGCGCCCTACAGCAAAAACCTCTCCAAAAAAAAAAAAAATTAATTTTATTATTTTTAGAGAGATTTCCCATTATAGGGTGTTTGTGCTTGCTGGAGAGACAGAGACAGACAGAAAGCAAGAAATCACCCCATGGGGGGAATGGCCATGTTGCAATTCCTTCTCCTCCATTTTCCTCTCAAGATTTTGGGCATGCATGCACACGCACCCAGTGTAAATTTTAAGCCACCAGGTCTGGGACTCAAACCATGGTAGACCCTGTGGAGTCCAGTGCCTTAACTACCAAGCCACTTACTGGCCCACCCAAGTGCTATATCATTCTAAATGCAAAGCTTTTTCCTGACAGATTATCTTTGCTTTTTAGATGAAGACAATGAGGTTCAAAGAATTGAAGGTAAATTATTAAGATCACAGTGTATTACATTTCAGAGTAGTGACAAATCTATCTTTTAAAATTCTGGGTGACTACTGCCATTTGACTGTACGTATTTATATGAATGCCATTGACAAGAGTCTGAGATTGGTACATAGGCTGTCTCTGTCTAGGTGATTTCACCAGTGTATATGTTCAGGTTCACTGGATTCCTCCATTGTTACTTATATACCTTAGCTTATCATCAATTAGGTTGTTATTGTTTTTATTTCCTAGTGATAATTATCCTTTCTTAATTCAATGCAACAAATACTCATTTCAAAACTTGGTAATTTGACTAAGTTAATGTAAATACTATGGTTTCAACAGATAGGAATATCTCATAGTTCCCCCCCCCCCTTGATTTGAATTTTGTCGCACAATTTGTAGATTTTCAGCTTATTCTATATTATCTCAAGTTAAATGGTTTAGATATTTTTTTTTACTGTACATGATTTCAGTAATGTGTCACTTAGCAACTGGAATAACTGTAACAATGGTTTATAATTCGTAAAAGTTTCCCCCAAAAATTGACCATTTCTTGACAATATAATCAAAGTTCATAAAATGTTTTAGTAAGAATGTTGCTTCTTTCTTTCTTTCTTTCTTTCTTTCTTTCTTTCTTTCTTTCTTTCTTTCTTTCTTTCTTTCTCTCTCTTTCTCTTTCTCTTTGCTGTAGGGCACCAGTTTGCTGTAGGGCACCAGAAAGACAGAGAGACAAGAAATCACCCCTCAGGAGGGATGGCCACGCTGTAATCCCTTTTTCTCCATTCTCCTCTCGGGATCCTGGGCATGCACACACATGTGCCCGGTGTGAGTTTAAGCCACGGATTCCCCGAGACTTGAACCGCGGGTGACTACTTGGAAGTCCAGTGACATAGCCATTACACCAACTACTGGTCCCAAGAATGTTGCATCTCTTAATCACTGTGATCATTAGAAATGTGCAGATTTGTAAAGGTCAAAATAAAAATGACTTAATTAAAAATATTGATTTTCTCTGTTCTGTACCATCCAAATTGGTATAATATATTTTCTAACATATATATATATATATATATATATATATATATATATGTTAGAAAATAAATATATATATGTATTTCTCTTATGAGGAAGAAAGAGAGAGACAAAGAAATGGCCTCCCTCTCAGTTTTGACGTCATACTCCAATGCCAGTCCCAGATCTGGGCACATGCATATCCGGCATATTCAGGGAGGCCTCCAGATGCCAACCAGGAACCTTCCTGTGCAGGTCAGCCTCACAAAGCATCACATTTTGCTGCTGGGTCACGGTCCAGCACCAGGTTGTTGTAATTTACATCTTATTTATAGGGAAAAAATACTACTGTAAAGTTTTGCTAAACCATTTTAATACATTGAGGAAAAATTTATTTCAAAATTGAAATATGAATTACATAAAAATTTGATTATATACTGCATTTTTTTTTTTACCTATTTCCACTACATGCCCCAACTTTAAATGATTTTCAAAGGAAGTGCTTAGCATTTAACTCTTACCTTTTTTTACAGAAAGATTATATAGTTATTTATTTTAACTTTTTGGTATATAGGATTAAAACAAAGGTAAAAAATTTGAACCATGAGATAAGACAGGCATTTAAGTATCAATTTTTAAAATTATTTTATTTAATTATATTTATTTTATTGTTATTATTTTTAGAGAGAGAATTTTGTTATAGGGCATGTGCGCTTGCAAGAGAGACAGAAAGCAAGAAATCATCCCCCCAGGGGGATGGCCATGCCACAATCCCTTCTCCTCCACTCTCCTTTCCAGATTTTGGGCATGTACACATACACCCCTTGCGTGAACTTTATAGCTGTTGGGTCTGGGACTTAAACCATGGTCGACTATGTGGGAGTCCAGTAATGTAACCATTATGCCATCTGCTGGTCCCTATTTTATTGTTATCTTTAAGTCTGATGAGAGAGAGAGAGCAAGTGAGAAAGCAAGCTGCCTGGTCTGAGACTTGAACCACAGTTGGCTATGTGGAAGTCCAGCACCTTAACCACTACACCACCAGCTAGCCCCAAAGTATCAATTTTTTGAGAACTATCTAACAAATACAACAGTGAAAATACTGAGAATAAGAATTTATCCTCAGAATTTCTTTTTTCTTTTCTTTTTTTTTTTTGAGAGGTTTTTGCTATAGGGTGGGTGCGCTCACTAGAAAGACAGAGACAGAGAAACAGAAAGCAAGAAATCACACACCCCCCCCCCCCCCAGGAGGATGGCCACACCACAATCCCTTCTCCTCCATTCTCTTCTTGGGATCTTGGGCGTGCATGCATGTGCACCTGGCATGAGTTTAAGCCACCGGGTCCAGGACTTGAACCACAGTTGACCACATGGGAGTCCAGCAACATAGCCATTATACCAACTGCTGGTCCCTATCCTCGAAATTTCAACTATTAAAAAATATTTTTTTCCATGTCCTTTAGAGCTACCCCAAAAGCTAAATCAAAAAAATTTTGACTTTTAAGGATGAAATATTCATTATAATTTATATAAATTCTCTAATATGAGTAGGATTTTAAGGTTTTATTTTTTTAAGGTGTGTATATATATTTTTAAAACACTGTATTGTAATTTCTATATCTAGAAGCTATTAACCAACCATGAAACAAAAGTGATATTTTTTGTCACCAGTTTCTCAAACATGTCAGTTACTCTCAAGAAAATGTTCTGTCTTAGAATGTATACATTTCCAATAATTAAATCTCACTCAGATCTTTTCACTACAAATTTGGTAGGGGAGAAGTTGAGTTTCTCTTAATCTTTGATGGATCCCATGGCAGAGGTTGTGATGTTAGGAAATTAGTGCTGTTTATATTTGATGTAACAAGATTAACTTTTTACCCCTAGAAGCTTCTTACAGTTTCAGTAAGAACCCCAAAGTTGATTGAGCTTCATGAGGCTTAAACAGGCAGCCCATTATATTAATTTAAATTTCTTTGTTTTCCAAATATAAATTATTATAAGAGATTTAATATGTAGGCCTGTAGAAATAATATTACTTGAAAAAAAGTAATAAGAATGTCATTGGAAGAAGAAATAGTGCGAGAAATAGTTTTTCAAATTAATTGACTACTATGAACCTCTATTTCGTCTTCTGTGTAATAGTACTGATAATAGTTAACTTGTAATATCTTTTGTAAGGGCTAGAGATTATATTCAAGGGGTGGTCAACAAGTTTATGGAAAATGCATATTATAAAAAAAACTATGCATGGATTTGAAAATGATTTTTTGTACCAAAATAAACTCAGACTTTAATTCCATTTGTCTATAAACGTTTTCAAGTCCTCTTATATGGAAAGCTCTTATATAGTATGAGGCCTGGTGCATAGAAGGTACTCTAGTAAGTCACAGCTTAAAAACCAGTAATACTGGGCCAGCTTTGGCCTGGTGGTTAAGGCAGCCGGGTCCCACATGGCCAACCATGAGGCTGGATTCCCAGACCTAGAGGCCTGAGACACATGCTAACATGTGTGTTTGCATGCCCAAAATTCCAAAAGGAGGCAGTGATGGAGAAGGAACTGTTGCATGACGTTCCCCATGGGGTCTGCTTTCTCCTCTCGCTTGCCTTTTCTCTGGTAAGCATACACGCGCTCTAGCAAACACACACACAAATTTCAGTTATAAAAATTCAAAAAATTCAGTAATACCTATTGATTACTGCTCTTTAATATATAGGAATTGATGTTAGTACTGGGAAAAAACAAAGTAGAAGAAATAAAATTCTATTGGTGAATAAGGAATATACTGTATTTCATTGAATGTAGGACACTTGATTCTAATGACCTCTTCTGATTTTATGAGGAGCTACCAAGGAGAAATTTTCACACAACCAGGTACGATTCCACTTGGCTATTGCATTGTAAGACAATGTGAATTGCAAGATGTAAGAAATGATAAGATTGAAAATAAGTCCCATTTCATTTCTACCTTGGGAAAAAATAAAAGACACTAGGGAAATCAAGAAATATGCTACTACATAATGAAGTACAGAGTTTTTAAATGGTAAAATTCATTTTATTTCCCTTTAAACATTTTATTCACATACATGACTCAAGTTTTATTTGAAAAAAAGAAAATTATTTTGTATTTCTAGGATGCTTATTAGAACAAAGACTACAGAAAACAATTATTTCTCAAAGTGAAAACCTTGCTTTGTGGTTCCCATAGTAGTTTTTGAGATCTGAACAATATTGGAGTTTGCTAGTACAGACAAAATTGAAGTAAAATTTTAGATTTATAATTTAATCTTATTTTTCAAATAGCTTTGATATTCTTTCAATAAATATATATCTAATTCAAAAATTATTTTCCTACATCCTTTAAAAAAAGACTTCATGGGGGGGGGTATAAGCTAGGTCTATAAAAATGAGATAGGTTTTTTAAAAATTTTAATTTATTTTGCTATAGGGTGCTTGTGCTTGCCAGAGAGACAGAAAGTGAGAAAGTACCTTCCCATGACCATACAGCAATGCCTTTTCCTCTATTCTCCTCTCAGGATTTTAGCACACACATAGTCCTAGCGCGTTTTTCGAGCCACTAGGCACAAGATTTGACCTGTGCGGTTGGCCATATCGTACCCAGCTGTCTTAATCACCATGTCACCTGGCTGTCTCAAATGCAGTCGATTTTGTTTGGCTAATCTGTCCCAGGTACAAACTGTTTCCAACACAGGAGTTGAAATGTTGTGGCTACTCAGATTGATAGCTTTATTCATTTATGTTTGATTTTTTTAAATTTAATTTTCTATTTTTAGAGAAATTTTTGCTATAGGGGCATGCGTTCACCAGAGAGTCAGAGATTCAGAAAGTGAGAAGCCACCCCCCACCCCCGACCCCAGGGGGATTACCATGCCACAGTCCCTTCTCCTTCATTTGCCTCTTGGGATTTTGGACTCCCATGCAGATGCACCTGGTGTGAGTTTTAATCTGCCTGATCTGGGATTCAGACTAGGGTCGGCCTTGTACATGTCAGTAACGCAACCATTATGCCATCTGCTGGTCCCCATTTATGTCTAATTTTTTTTTCCCTTAACTTATAACTATGCATCCTTAGTCTCCTTTCCCCCAAAATGTGCTTTGTTTAAATTCCATCTATTGAATTTTTCTAATACAAAAATTATTTTTGCTAAATAGTTTATGTAAGATAAATTTAAAATACTTTCTGTACTCTTAATCACTTACCTGTTAAGGATAAAGCTACTTATATTAAACACAGCACCTGGAATATTACCTTACTTATATTAACTTAATCCTCATAACAACCCTGTTGAAGAGTTCAAGTTATTACTCCCATTTCACAGAGAAGAAAACTGGCAGAGATGAAGTAAACTGAGTGGTTCCATAGTTACTGAGCTGTAGGACCTAGAATTGGATTGAGCTGGTCTGGCTCCAGAATTGGTGTTCTTCAACATGGTGCTGAACTGCCTGTTATACCTCAGCATAATTACTGGCAGCTGACATAATTTAGACAAAATACTTCTTTTTTCATAGCGTGCTGGAATTGATTAAGGTTTATGAACTCCAAGCTGCTCACAAATAACTAATCACAGATCTCTGCGTTTTACAAAGTTGTCCATGTTTGTTTAAATTAGGGGAGACTTGACCTCATTTGAAAAAGGAAACTATAACTTCTTGCCATTTAAATGAACTACTGCATTGAAAAAGTGTTTAGATAATGGATAATACAGTAGTTGTGTCTAGAGAGCTGCACTTGCATTAGCCTGTTGCAGTGACTCTGCACAGTGACACTGGGAGGAGGCCCTCACATTCATTTATTCATAGTCACCCTACCACTTTTTCTCTTTATTTATTAGTTCACGTAAGTGAAATTAGTAAAACTCTGCCAACTATCAAAATCAAGATTTTAAGTATTTGCAAAAAAAAAAGCATAGTTTTAAAAAGAATTTTTTTATTTAACTTTATTTATGTATTTATTTTTACTTATTTTAATTTGACCAGAGAAGGAAAGAGTTAGAGAGAAAGTGGAAAATAAGAAAGGAAGCCACCCAGTTCAGGACTCAAATCACAGTTGATTATGTGGGAGTCCAGGGCCTTTAACCACCATACCACCTGCCAGCCCTGAAAAATAGCATATTGTTTTATAGGTAAATATGAATTTTCTTAGCATCGTTTAAGTTTGTAAATCTGAACATGGAGGCATGTTTTTTTTCTTTTCCTGTCTTTTAAATTTCTGCCTGAGGGCATGTTACTTGGCAGAGAGAGAGAGAGAAAAAAAAAAGAAGGAAAGTAAGAAAGCACCTCCCAAAGGTCATGGTGCTGCTGCAGTCTCTTCTCCATCTCTCCCTCCTCTTGGGATCCTAGGCATGCCGAGATATGTACCTGGTGTATTCCTCAAGCTGCCAAAACTCAGATTGTGTGGTCAGCCACAGGGGTTCAACCACCTTAACCACTAGGCCCAGGCTGGCCCGGAGGCATGCTTGTTAACTTTAGAAAAGGAATATATATTACTAAATGGGAATGAATTAAGTTTTGGATGTTATAAAAACACTTTCATGGTCAATTGATCTAATAAAACTTGTTCAATTTTCTAGTCTACTCCAAATCTAGTTGACTGAATGAGAAATAAGCATGTTTACATTTCAAACAATATCTGGCATCTTATCAACTAGAACTTAGAGCAAAAAATCTGTTCTGCTCTTTTATCTTTGTGTCTCCAAAGACCTTCCATGGTTTCTCATTCACTCTTGGTTGGCACTTATTTTGTTTACTAAAGGAGTAAATATATATTTCCAGTACTGTACTAAATTACATTTCTAATAGTAAAACCAACATACAGTAATAGTCTGAAATAATCAGATTACATTTGTTCTCACTTTAATATTAAGTACATTACATTTTATATGAGAATATTTGTAGAATAGGTGGCAGACCCCTAAATCCTGTGTAATCACAGCAGTGCATTGTTGAAAATTATTAGATGTAAGTTGATTCTATTTTGTCTTTGGACAAAATAAACCACTAGTTTGTTTCCATTTCATTGTCTGAGAATCACTCCTTTCTTTGGTAAAATATATACAGAGTGAAAAACGTCTTTATAATGCCCACTCATAGATATTAAAATCCCACTTTATGCCACCAATACATACAGTATTGTACAAACTGAAATGTTGGTTACAAAGCTGAAGTGGCTGGTGAAGAAGGTACTAACCATCAGTGTGCACCAGGTAAGTAAGTGCATTGATGTTTTAGGTGCTCTAATTCATTGATAGAGAGAGAGAGCTTGGTTTATTCTTTATTGTCATCCAATATAACAGTAAGGATTACTGAGCTCAATTCCCAGTATCGTTTTTAAGAAAACACATTATTTGAAGATGATTCATTTCACACCACCAGTCAAGAAATATAAGACACCTATCAAGCTGAGCTCTCTGACTCTGTTTTCTTACGTGAGTCACAAAATTATTCCTCTGAAATTGACCTGAGCTTGAAAACAGTGATTAATTTTGATCATCAGATTGAAAATAAGTTAAATGGGGTTTTCAGGCCCCCACCATCACTAATTTTTACAGCTTTGCTTTTATCCCCCACTCAATGCCAGAGAACCAGTGTCAGGCATACAAAATGGAGTTTCTTCTCAGCAAAAACTTTCAGGTTGATTTCCAGTGCACTCTCAAACATTGCCTTCCTCATTCAGAGATGAGGGACTAAGTGTGTGAAATTGGATTCAAAGAATATATGGGACTAAATATCTTTGAAAGTAACAATGAGAACCAAAAAAAAGACTTGGATCATGAGAGTGAGGTGATTCCCTACATCCTTTGCTAAGTTTTAAGAGTTTTAGTAATAAGCCACAGCATGGATAACTTTGAATGAATGTCCATCATCCTCAACATAACAAAATGTGAAAATCTATGTGGAATGAAGTTTAAAAACATTTTATGAGGAGTATAAAAAATTAGGTTAAACACAAGTCTGTGATGGTATTGTTAGGATCCCTATCATCACTTATTTTTACAGTTTTGCATCTGTCACCAGGCATGCCAGGAAAACTGTGAGCCACACATGGAGGGAGACCACCCTCTCGACGGAAAACTTTAGATAATACCCGAAGCACTTTCACAGTGTATGCTAACCAAAATACATTAAGCTTTATAGTTGTTTTTGTTTTGTTTTGCTTTTTTGACAATACCTTTTTCAGTCAGTTGGAGTTCAGCATGTTGCTCCAAAGAGAATTAGAAGTAAAATCAGAAATGCTGAAGAAAGCCAACATTCATCTTCTGACTTTCTCAACTGGTTTTTGAAATTCATAGCAAGGTAAGTCTGAAGAATGGGCATTCTCAAAAGGAAAAACAGTCTTCTACAGGCTACTCCTCAAGAGATGGATAGACTCAGTCATGAAAAACTAACAAGAATAGGTGACAAAAACTAACTCTGAGACCCTCGGGAAGCCTCTGACTGACAGGAAGAGGAACCCTGACTCAGAAGAAGGAAAAGGTAGCTAAGGCGGAGAGATGCCCACATTTGGGGAATCTTGAAGGGAGTAAGATGGACAGTAGAATATCCAGACAAGTAAGGGAAAGTCCAAGAAAATGGAATCTTTTGTACCTAGCTGTAAAGGTTGAAACATCTCTGAGATGTCTGCATTCAGAATGGTGCCAGCTGGGTGGGACTTGACCAGGGGGGAAACAGTGGCTCTCTACAAGTGGCCAAATGACCCCATAGCAGAGGCCAAATGGGGAAACCAGCTGGACCGCAGAAGACGCTATTGAGACAGCCAAGAATAGAAGATATCAAGTCAGCAAAATCTCAGCCCTCTGTAGTACTAGAGTAGAACCAGATGAATTCACAGGCCATAAAACTGACTGTGGAACAACCGCAATGGATTCTGTGACCAGCATAACAAGACACCAGAATGGCCCACAAGGACCAGAAAAACAGACCCTTCCTACTGCCACTGCATGTAGATGGTTCTTCCTTTCCTAGTTGCTGTCTGCTTAGAATTAAAAAGAGAAGACCCTCTTTTCAAAGAAATTGAATGAGATAATCCACAAAAAGGCTCTGAAACTAAAAGAGATTGCCATTCTTAAATAACAAGTTTGTTCCCCCAATTATTGCTCATGAGCTCTATCTCCTCAATTCCCTGTCCTCTGGGGAGGACGTGTGAAGTCAAGACCCTATATTGAGAATTAAACTTTTTTTTCTCTCTGCGTATTCCATTTTGTAACTCTACCGGGCAATGGCATTCAAAGAAGGGTCTATATAAAGGTTGTGTTTGTTTTGTATTAATTCAGTGTAACTTAGTCTCCCTTTCTGTCCCATCTGGTGAACCTTAAGCTGTTCTAGTCTGACCTTCATGCACAGGCTTGGATTTTGTCTTTGGAGGGCCACGCAAAGGTGGGATATTGGCAGGGAGTGGGGGTGGTTAGAGATTATTTGGACAACTGGAATTGGTCAAACTAACTTTTTATTGTCTTGATGAAAATTTTGCAGTTTCGACATTGAAGCAATTTAAGTAAACATCTGCCTTGTGTTTGACAGTTTATGTAGTGTAATTAATCAACTTTCATCAGTTATGTCGATGTGCCTACATTATGTCTTTAAAAACCCTTCTGGAAAATTAAAGAGGAGGTCATGATCACCTCCAGTTCTTCATGTTTATGACCATCATTTTCACCAAAATATTGCAACTTCCTAAAAGTTCTCCCTACTTCCAGGACTAGTCTCTAGTGCTGTTCTCCATATGGTAGTGGGAGACAGTTTTCTCATACACCATATGAATTATGCCACTTCCCTTCCTACAGAAGGATGAAGAGCACACTCATTAATATGGTATACAGGCACCTGACTGCCTGGACCTTGGTTTCTTCTTCAGTCTCATGAGCAATCCTTCCCTCATACTCCCTTCTCTGAATATGTATTCAATTTTGCACCTGCTTGGAATATGCCTTTGACATTTCTTGACCGTACATGCTTATCTAATTTCTACACCAATTTTCTATCACATCTTAGACGACTTTTTTCAAGATGTCATTGCCCACATTGTTTGTTTGTTTTTGGGCATGTGTGCTCACTGAGGATAAAGGGCAAACAGAGAGGGAAAGTCACACCACAATCCCTTCTCATCCATTCTTCTCTCAGGATTTTGGGCAGGCAGGTGACCAGTGTGTTTTTTTATAATTTGGACAATGAATGATAATTAACATTTTATTATTGCCACAGATAATCACCCTGGTTTGTGTTATCCACATGAATGCTGCTCAGTAATTAAGGAGAAACTATTTAAGATGCTGTTCAAAGGGATTCTCCATTTAACTTTGTAAGTTACATTTACTCCTTTTGAAATACAGAGAACTTTTATATTTTCTTTTGTCCCCCCAAATTGTATTAAAAAGGTTTTGTTCATGTTTCTAAGACAACCTCTGCTCTCAATTTTCCTATGACTAAGGTCAAAAGGAGATAGTCTTTTGGTTAAAGTGATGAGTTCTAAAGACTGCCACTGGAAAAATCTCTCTCCTCCTTGTCATGTCTAATATTGTTCATATAAAGTTAAATTCTAGATGGCATTTTTACCCTATGAGGACAAGCAGAATGATGTCTTTGTTTAGACAAGAACATGGTATACTTAAATTGACTCTACGTATACATATTTTGGTCTTTCTCATAAATTTTAAAGTCTGTATAAGAGATAAAATGAATTTTATATAATTAATTTTCTTCTCAAATTCCTGATTTTTAACCTAGTTTAGGAAAGCTATGATACAACTATTGATTATTTTTCTATATTAAAAAAATAAAAAGTTTGTATCTACCAAGTTGAGGCTACACAAAAAATGTCAAGTCAGTGTGGACATAATTGTTACTTATGCTACTTATCAGCTCTCATTGATATGTCTTTGACTAATAAATCATTAAGGAAAAAGCCAAACATTTCTTTATAGGAACATAGTCTAGTGGATACATACTTTAAAATGTAAGGTTTTCTGGGAAAAGGGAAATAAAAGATATTTTTAATGGCAGAAAACATAAAACCAATGTTCTCTGAAATAATTTATAAAAATAAAAACTCAAAGAGAAGTTAAGCTTTATATATCACTGACAAGAGGAAAACGTGTCTTTCACTTAGCATCATTTATGTTTGTTACATTGGCTATATAAAGATTTGATATATTCAGACCAGTATCAAAAAAAGAATAAAAATAAGCTACAGTGTGTCTTGAAAACTGTTTACAATACTATTTAGATATTTTGTTCCTAGCTATCTAAATATAGACCATGATATTCTTGTCACCAGTGCAGTTAATAAGGCCATGCATTTTCTTTAACATAATGGCTAGAGGATGCTTTCTTAGCTGCCTAATTCACATTTCTCTGAAAGTGCTTTGCCAGTTATAGTTTTCACCAGCTTAAAAGTCATGCTTTCCTTATTTTTCCATGAGTAGGAAGAAAGCAAACAAACCTGTGTTTAACAGTAAGGTCAGCATGACATAAAGCAACAAGAGCCAGTAAATCGAAATGAGGTTGACATTCTGGGGCTGAGCCAAGTCCTGCAGCAGTCTTCCAAGCTCCACAGCTGCACGGGTTGTGGACGAGCTGGGCGCAGCCTCCAGGCATGTGCCCAGAGCTCTGCCTTGGAATGCGCTCTGCTCTTCATGGTTTTTTTTTTTTTTTTTTTTTTTTTTTTTTTTTTTTTTTTTTTGCTTTGGTTATAGAACATGCAGAGATTGTATGTTTCAAGTCACTGCAGATATGCACTGAGACTATTAAACTCATCGCCAATGCCCCATTCAAATACTGCTCCCATGACAGGACAAATTATTTAAAGAAACTACTCTTTATTTCTTAATTTTAATTTTTAAGGCCACATGTGATTCAGGCCTAGCTCTGGAGGTACAGTATATGTTCTGTTAGCCTAGGGAACTGATGGTCTGTAGGCTTTTTCATTTGTTTGTTTATTTTGTTTTCAGTTGACTTATTTATCCCATGAGTGAGTAAGAGACAGCACCCCCAAAAGAGTCTTGCTGCTGCGGTTCACCCCGCAAGCTTGAGCCAGTACAGATAAACAAGTGCATGCCTGGTGTACATAGATTTCCAGACTCCGTCCCTGAACCTTCCCAGGTGAGTCAGCCTCTCAGAGCTTCTCATTTGACTGCTGTGCCGCCTTCTGGCTCCCTACAGGGCCTTCTTCCTGAGTTTAAATAGGGATGTGACCCAACCTGAACTCAATTATCCAGGCCCACTTTAGCTTGGCTGCGTGCTGTGGGATGCAGGGCACCCCACGTTTGGTTGTACTCCATAATATGCATGAATGGTCAATGGTTTTATTAGCGCTTATTCAATTTGGGGTTTAATAAGGAGCAAGGAGTGTGGAATAATGGTACATTACGCATACAGTCAATGCTAGGTGTAGAGAATGTACTTTTCACTCCTCGAATTAGTAACATCCAGTGAAACCACTGAGCCCGGGTGCTTCTCTTTTCATTCAAGTCATTTCTTGACTTAGCCTCAGGAGGAAAAGCAATTTAGGATTTGGGAAACTTTTGTTAGACTTTTTGGCTATCTATTTCCTGTAAAATCTAAAAGAAAAGGAAAATTTCTACATCCACTGACTACTTAAAAGGCATCCTTTGGGAAAAGGAAGTTACATTCTTCCTTGAGTCAGTCTATTGTTCGTTTTACTTAGCGAGGACAATTGTTGAGTTATTGAATACACACATGCGATATATTTAAATCTGAAAAATATATGTTTTTCGTGTTTTGAGTGCTTTTATGCAAAAAGCACTGGAGTTACAGAACCTGTAAAAGGAATCACAGGCCATCTTAAAATCTGTAAGTGTAGGTGAGAGAAACTGTTCAGATATTCACAGCAAAAATTAAAAATGTAATGACCATGCTACCAGAGGGATATGAAACATCAGATCAAAGCAGACATGATGAAGATCTTTCGTGAATTATTTTTTTTTTATCACAATGTTCTTATTAATAGGAGTGTTATTTTGGGGACTAGTGACTTCATAATTTCTAGACCCATCATTCCTTTTTGTGGAATTGTTGGCATAGTAAAAATAATTTGAGCAGAGAGAGAGAGAGAGAGAGCGCATAACTTTTAGAGGGGTTGTATTCTAGTCAAGTTTTTGTTTGTTTGTTTTTTAAAGAGGTTTTTACTTTAGGATGTGTGTAGTCACCAGAGAGGGAAAGTGAGAAATCACTCCCCCAGGGGAAGGTCACACCATAATCCTTTCTTTTCTGTTCTCTAATCAGGATCTTGAGCAGGCACGCACACATGCACAGCGTGATTTTCAAGCCACCAGATCTGAGACTTGAACCCCGGTCGGCCATGTGGGAGTCCAGTGCCATAACTACTAAACCATCTACTGACCCCTAGTCAAGCTTTTTATATTTTAAACAGATATGTTTAAAAATGTCAAAATAGGGACCAGCAGGTGGCATGGTGGTTAAGGTGCTGGACACTTCCACATGGCCAATCACGGTTCAAGCCCAGACCTGGTGGCTTGCTTTTTCACTTTCCTTCTCTCTCTCTCTCTCTCTGTGTGTCTCTCTCTCTGGTCAAATTAAAATAAATGAATGGATAAATAAAATTAAATTTTAAAAATTCTAAAAAAAAAGTCAAAATACTTATCATTTTTCTTAAATATTTATAACGAAAGGGTGATAGGCTTCTTAGATTTTTGATAAAACAGTATGACAGGCAGTATGTTTGTTTCTAAAACAGTGTTTCTATTTAGACTATCTAAACAGTAGTCTTCCGAAGTCAAGACTATCTTTTCAAGGAAAGAAATTGATTGAAGACTCCCAAACCTAATTTCAAATCAAATCAATCAAATATATTATAGCGTATAGGAACAGAAATAAAGCAACCAGATTTTCTTGATTTTTGGTTTCACTATAGGATGTAAGAGGATCTTCAAAACGTTCATGGAAAATGTGTGTGATGTGAAAAACTATGCATGGTAGTAATGGATTACAATGGATTACAAATATTTTTTGGTGCCAAAATAAACTTTAATTCCTTTTTTTTTTTTAAGAACATTTTGTAATCCTCTTGTATTGGTGATTAGTTTGATAAAATTACAGCCAAAACTACAGCTTAAAGAAAACATAAAATCAATCACTATTTCTGAATATCTGGGGTTTTTTTGGCTTCTATTTCTATTACTTGCAAAACAATTGGATAAAAGCAGGGTTAATCAGAAAGGTTAAATGACTTGCTTAAGATCATCTAGCTAGTAAGTGGCAGGAAACTGAGTTTTTCAGTCAGCTCTTAAAGTCATATGCTCATTGTAAAATACATCATTGTAGCTGTGGATGATTTAGAAGTTACAGGTGAAGGACTGGTAGGTGGCATGGTGGTTAAGGCGCTGAACTCCCACATCTCTGACCACAAGTTCAAGTCCCAGACCTGGCAGCTCTCTTTTTCACTTTCCTTCCTCTTGCTCTGTCTATCTCTGGTAACATTAATAATAATAATAATAATATCAAATAAAATTAAATAATTCTTTAAAAAAAAGTTACAGGTTAACATGCCATGGCCATTTAAAAGGCACCATTTTAGAAACAAACATACTGCCTCATACTTGCATAGCATCTGAGTAGCCATAAAGGCAAGTTAAATGTGGAAAAAAAATAGCATTGTCTCACTAAAAAGTGCCATGTCTTTAAATATTAAAAACATCTCACATAACAACTGACACTGAAAGTACAGTTGCCTGAGACTCAAATGACTTTTTGTCTTTTTAAAGGAAATATTTTCATTAGCTCAAGAATCTATTTCAGTAACCTTCAAGTATTTCCTGATACGTAACTTGTCTTCTTATGATTTAATTTCACTTTAGAGCTACCAGAAAAATAATGACCTATAAACTGAAGATAAAGGTTATGATGTCTGCATAGCAATGGAGACATTAATAGAAAGGAATTTGTAGAGAAAAGATTTAGTGCCTAGATATCTACCATATTATAATGTCATGTTTCAAAAAGAAGTTTTTTTTTTTTTTTAAAAATTTTTTAAAGCTTAGCTTTAAATATGAACTTCTAGTGTGTTTAGACATCTACTTATGGATCTAGAGCAATACCAAGGGTATCAAACATTCTCATGAGGTGTTTAAACAGTAATAACCACAACAAAACCCACCTCTGTGGCCACCATGTTCTTTTCTCTCATGGTTGAACAAAATTAAGAAATTTTAAAATTATTTTAGAAATTAAATCCATGCTGATGAAAAAGGATTTGAATCAGCAAAATGCCATTTGAATTTAAAATAACCATTCTCTGCCCCATTACTACTTGCTTGAAAAGGGCTAATGACATTGTTTTTTTGTTTGTTTATTTATTTATTTAGTCATTTGTTTATTTATTTCAATTTATCTATTTATTATCCATTGTATGCACACAGGAGGGTGGGAAGAAATGAAGCGCTTTCAAACAGGGTCCCATCACTCTGTGATCCCTTTCCCCCAGTGTCCAGTTTGACAGGATCCTGTGGTGTGTCTGTCCAGTACATTTCAGGTCAACTAGGCTGGGGACCTGCACCACCCTCAGTCAGCCATGTGACCCTCCAGCACCGCCTCAGCAGCATGCTACTGCCTGTGCACCAAGACTGGACTTAGATTTTTGGTGTTTTCTTGACTGAAGTCACATAGTCCATTCTGAGAGGTACCACTCCCACTGAGGTAGGTCTCCTTTAACTACTACGCATGGGAGATACTTAATTACTTTTACAGTCCTGCCACAGAGGCGTTCAGTGCTAAGATGCTGTGCTCCGCAGGCTGGCACCATGTGAGAGACCTATGTTCGATTCCAGCTCCAACTTGAAAGCTGGCAGGATAGCATGTGCCTTGGGAGGCTGAGGCCGAAAGACTGTGAGCTTGAGGCTGCCTTGGGTAACGAAGCAAGATCCTTTAGAAAAAAAAAAAAAAAGCCTGGTGTGGTGGCACTTGCCTCCAGTCCCAGCTAGGGGTTTGAGGCAGGAGAATTAAAACACAGACCCTGTCTTAAAAAAAAATAATAATTTTATTGGAATGACGTTTGTGGGGAAAAAGATACTGAAAGCATTTCCAATAAATAAATGGACACACAGATTTAATGCAAATGAATTACCGACATTTAACTAATGTGTTATTTAATATTTAAGGTTAATAGTTTGTGCTGCATTTATTTCAATAAAATTATATGCAAATAATGCTTTGCATCCATCAAATGTAACATTTGTTGAATGTATATATTTCAGTGCCTACTATCTATCAGGCACTATGACTTATACCTACTACTAAAATGTAACTTTCTCAAGTTTCCGTCTCTTTAGCTCTACATTCTCAAACTTTATTAGTTCATTTGCCTGTGCTAACAGCAGGTACTCAGTGAATATGTTGAATGAAGTCAGACACGAGGACCATTTTTATATTGAGGCTTATAATATAAAACAATTTAGAATGACTTAAGTATGAGAAACAACTGTATATGAGGATTTTTTTCTCAGGGAAATAATATTTCATTCATACAATTATATAATTTAGAACAGGGAACATAAAGTACAGTTCTTAATACACATAAAACATCCTATTTTCCTGTTATGGTGAGAAAAGGGAGAGATCTTACAAAGTAGGAAAGAAGAGGTGGGAAGTAATGAGAAGTGAAGAGATGGAAATACGGAAGCATGGGAAGAGGAAATGCAGTCATGGGTACAGGGACATGCAACCACATCACTGGAAAATGACAGAGCTCCATGGTGATATCAAAGTCAGAGCAAACATGTCAGTTTAGTCCACAGTCCAAGTGGCCTCCAACCCCGGAGGAGAGTCAGAACTGTAGAACACTGTGCTTTTGAAATTGAGCTGTGCACGAAATGGCAGGAGAATCCTAGGAAGTAAATCATGGTTTGAATGACGCAGGGAAGACTTTATAGAAATGATATTTGGCTGAGTCTTGAGGGTTGATGTGTGGAATTGGTGTCATAGTGGGGAATAATCTGACAGAAAACTGATGGTAAAAAGATTTGCATAGCTGGGATGTAAGATGACTGCATGACAGTGGATAAAGAAAAGGAAGTTATGTGAATTGATGCTTGAACACTATTTCAGTGTACTTACTGCATGTCTGCATTAATGAGGAGAGTAGACCAAATATCTCTGAGGATGGAGCCCAGATATCATGCGTATATTTCTTACAGCCACTTGGAAACTTAAATATGCAGCTATGATTAAGAATCACTGTAACAGGTGTTGGAAGTCAGTGAATACTTTACAGTGAGAAAATGGTATAAATTGGATTTTTACTAGGAAAATAACTTTGGCCCAGAGAGCGGAGGGCGTGTATGTGTGCATAAAGACTTTGCAGAAGTATCAGTCAAGAGCCTAGTTAACACGTATGCATTCACAGAAAAATACATGTATATAGACACACTAAACATAAGAGCATTTTCATACTAATGCTGAGACTATTTGAAATATTTGTGTTAAACTCTTATTAAATGTTCTACTTGTCATATAACTATAATGAAACCAAGCCAAGGACCCTTGTTGAAGCTTGTTTTAATCCTATTTTAAATGCCCTATGAGAATTCACTACAGATACAACATGGCTAACTCTTTTTGTAAATTGAAGAATTTATTGGTAGAAAACAGTTATGGTAACATTATTACAATAATTTTTCCATCAGATGAAACAACTTTATCTCATTTTGAGAATCCCATTAGTGTTCATTAAGAATATTCTCTATTTCTTTTGGGAAGCAGCTAGTATTTATCAGTTGAAAGGAATGTGTAATTAAAATTGCATTAAGAAATTGAACTACAGTAAGTTTTTTCTATTTTTTTCAAAGTTACTTTGACTTTCTCAGTAACAACTATTAATCTATACAAGAAGATACATTTTATTTATAAAATAAAAAGATATCCAGCTTAAAGAAATTTAGAAAAAGGATATTCAGTTTACTTCTTTCTCAGAGTTGTTCAATATAAGTGGTGTGTGTGTGTGTGTGTGTGTTTATGTGTTTGTGTGTTTACACACATATAAATGAGCAGGGTCTTCAAAAAGTTCATGGAAAATGCATATTCTGATAAAACTATGCATGGATTTCAAAACCTTTTTTGTACCAAAATAAACTTATTATTCAGTTTTCCATAAACTTTTTGAAGTCTCTCTCTCTCTCTAAATATATATATAAATATATATGCCAAAAATTTGTATAAACATTTTATCTAGAAAGAAAGCAATAATTGATTTTGATTGTATATCACTAGAATATATGTATATTCATATGTATTTCTCTTTTCAAGAAAGGGATCTCCAGGGACACCTCAGAACAAAACTTGTCTGTTTCTAAAGGAATATTTTTAGTTTACTTATCAATATGAATTGTGAATATTCTTGGTATTGTTTTTATTGTATTAGGCCAGTTTCTGCTATTTTTGAAGCATTTTCCTTAGAATTTGATCAAGGCACTCAAAAATTTTCAACCTGAGATTCATCTGAAAAAGAACACCATTCTCAATTTTTTGAAGAGTAAATAAAGAGAATGATAATTCTTTCTTCCTCTCCCTTCTTCCCTTCCTATCTCCCACCCTTCCTCCCTTCTTTAATTTGAAGTGATGTTAATAAAAAATTCTGATCAAAAGGAGTATTTGGCATGAAATATATTGGGTTGTTGGAAAAGTCATGATGTATTTTTCTGTTTTTCTATGCAAAAATGCCTCATGACTTTCCCAATGACTCAATATTATTATACTATTTTGGTAAGGAGTGCAGTGAGCCCACATAAACTTCAGACTCCTAGTTTTATTTACAGTACCTTAGTAGAGGACAATTTCCCCCAGAAAAGATCAGTAAAAAAACCCTACGAAACCCACAATACTGTTGTCATAATGATATGGCTCTGCTTAGTAACTTCTTTGGAGAGTTGTGCTTCCTTAGGGGAATGGTCTTAATATATGACTGATTGGCCTACTTTGTGAAACATCAATCTATTTTAGTGTTTTTTGAAAAGTTATTTCTCCTATTTTTTGCATTTGAAAACCTGATGAAGATTATGAATTTTCTTGTCACAAAGCGGATATACACTCATGGAGGCAGAATTTTGGATACAATTTTAAAGGTTCCATTTTGGAAATATGGCCAAAGAAGATAAAGGGAGCTATCTATATGTAATATATATAATAGCTTTTTATTATGAGTTTTTTTTTTTTTTTTCCCTGAAGTAAAAGATTTACTAGGTTTAAAAGTTAATACAGGTAAGATACAGTTTACTTAGGGCTGGCCTCAGGGGCCTAGTGGTTAAGAAACCCAGATCCCCCATGACTGATTGTGGTTCAAATCCTGGCCCTGATGACTTGAGAAAACATGCCAGGAGTGTGTGTGTGTGTGTGTGTGTGTGTGTGTGTGTGTGAGAGAGAGAAATGGAGGAGAAGGGATTTTAGCATGACCATGCCCCATTGGGGGGGTGCTTTCTCCCTCCCACCCTCTTCATCTCTCTGGTGACTGTACATGCCCTCTGACAATTAAACAAAAACAGATACAGTTTTCTTCAACAATCAATTATAGTACTTTTTCAATCTTGTAAACTCTTAAAATTTGAGTACACAGAAACACTTTAAAAATTCTATTTATGCTTAATAAAGGAAAATAATTAGAACTTCACTTTTTTCCTTAAATTTACACAGCATGATGTGTTACAAATGTAAGGCTTTCAGAAGAACATTATAAAAGCTCCAGACCTCATTGTCCTGACCAAAACAAAAAGACATACCACAAAATTTACTTTTTTAAAGAAAAAATGACATTCACTTTTTATGAAAGAGAAGCGGTTTCACCATCCCTGCCAAGATCTTGGGTAACTGTGCAGCTATAACTTCTGACATCATTTCAGGAAATTCAACACTCAGTGCTCGGGACTGGATAAATGTGTTCAGGCAGTACAGATGAAGCTGTTTGACAAGCTGTTGGTTTAACAAATGGGTAGGAAACACATAAGAAAAACGATATATTTATATGCTACTCAAACATGGTAACTCATTTTTCTAAAATATAAATATTTCTCAAAATGTTTTCTTACAAAAATGAAAATAACTCCAGCCACTTTTAGAAAAAAATATGCAGAATATTACATACTCATGATGAAGCATTCTGATAATATGGGAAGAATTTTTAAAGAAAATTATTCACAGTCTCACAGGATAATAAATGTGAACACACAACATCACATGCGCATATACAGTTCCAAAATGAACTTTTAAAAAATTTGCTAAGGAGTGTCTGCACTCTCCAGAGAGTGACAGAGAAAGAGAGAGAGAGAGGAAAAAGTAAGAAAGCACCCCCCGTGGGGGATGGTGAGGGGTGGGTCATACCACCATCCCTTCCCTTACATTTTTCAAGATTTTGGGCACACCTAGCACATTTTTTAGGCTACCACATCCAGGACTTGAACTGCACAGCTGACCATGGGATCTAGCTATCTTAACCACCATGCCACTGGTTGGCCCTCCAAAATGCAAATATTCTATCGATTTTATTTTCTAATCAGGCTTTTTCACATAATAATATATTGATTCTTACCATATCAATAACCCAACACGATTTGTTTATTTTTTCCTTATATGAAATTTAACTTTATTTATTTTATTTTTTTTACCAGAGAGGGACAAACAGAGAGAGAGAGAGGGAATGTGAGAAAGTAAGCCACCAGGTCGAGGGCTTGAACCGTGGTCAGCCATGGGGGAATCTAGCATCCTTAATCTACCTGCCGGCCCCAACAACACAATTTATTTCAATCTCACTTTTATTTTTACCAAAGTAATTCATGTATATATATTTTTGTTTTTGTTTCTGTTTTAGGTTTTTGCCAGAGGGCACATGCACTCTCCAGAGAGAGCCAGAGAGAGAGAAAGTGAGAAATAACCCCCAAAGGGGGATGGCCATGCTACAGTCCCTTCTTCTCCATTCTCCTCTTGGGATTTTGGGCGCGCATGCACATATGCCTGGCATTTTCAAGCTGCTGATCTGGGACTCAAACTGCAGTCAGTTATGTGGGAGTCCAGCACCATAACCACTATGCCACCTGCTGGCCCCTCATGTATATGATTTTGAAAGTTATCTAGTACTGCAAGATTTATAACAACAAAAAATACACAGCAGCAGCAGCACCACCAATAAAACTCTGCAGTTTCTTGATTATTTCTTCCTATCTTTATTTTAGCTCCCCAGATAAAACTACTTTCAATGTTTTTAGCTTGTCTTTTGATACTGTCTTCACATTTCTAATAAAGATGTCTTCCAATTCTGATATTGTTGATTGAATGGAAAATGAGGGTTGAAAGCTCTTATTCTGCACACCTGCTCCTGCCCTATATGCACTTCCTCTTTTCCCCATTCTTTATGTATTTATATTTCAATTTTTGGTTAAATTAATATCCAACATTCATATTATACAAACTGTTAGTTTTCTACTGCTGGGTTAAATTTCTTTTCTTTCTTGTTGGTTTGTTTCTTTTTTGACAAGGTCTTGCTGTGCCACTGTCCTTCTGCCTCCATCCCTGCTGGGACAACAGATAAATGCCACCATGCCTGGCCCTTTTTGCCCAGGTCAACCCTGGGCACACAATCCTTCTGTCTCGCGCTCCTGAGATTCTGGGATTGCAGGCATATGCCCCCACACTCAGCCTTTAAGTTGCAGCAGGAATCAAACCCAGGTCTCCCATGTGGTCCCGGCCTAAGGAACATAGCTTCTTAGTGTACACCATTGCAGGTGGTCCACATTTTCTTTCTCACATGACTTTTTTTTTTTTTTTTTTTTTTTTTTTTTGAGAGGTTTTACCTATAGGGCGTGTGCGCTCGCCAGACAGACAGACAGAGAGATAGAAAGCGAGAAATCCACCCCCCGGGGGGATGGCCATGCCGCAATCCCTTCTCCTCCATTCTCCTCTCGGGATCTTGGGCATGCACGCACACGCGCCCGGCGTGAGTTTTAAGCCACCGGGTCCGGGACATGAACCACGGTCGACTACATGGGAGTCCAGCAACATAGCCATTATGCTAACTGCTGGTCCCCCGACTTTTTACTATTTTCAAGACCTAATTACCTTGTGATCTTGTTTGCTTTGTTTAGATTTGTCCCACAGCCATAGTCAAATGCTTAGACAGGTTATTGTGCTGGGACATCCCTTCCATCTCTCTTAAGTTGGATCCTCTACTTCTTTGGCTTGTTCTAGTGTTTTGTTGTAGGACATCCTAGAGTAATTCATGAAAAAAATTGTATTTGAGGTGAACTCTAGGAAACCTTGCATGTCTGAAAATGCTTTTATGGTGCCATTGTAATTGTATGATGGTTTGGGTATCAAATTCTTAGAAGAATTTTTTTTCCATCAAAATTATGAAGTGTTTGCTCTGCTCTCTTCTGGCTTCTGTTTTTCCTGTGACCAGTCCAACATCACTCAGAATCCTGTCAATCTGTATGCGACTGGTTTCTTTTCTCATTGGTACAGTTTAGAAAATTCCCTCCTTCTTAATATGATGAAATTTTACAATAAAGTACCTTGGTTCAGTTGTGTAGTGGCTGTACACTGGGCCCTTAACAGTTAGAAATTATATATTCTTCATCCCCAACATTTTTTTAAGACAGCAGTGCCATTTTATTTTCTTTTGTTTATTATTATTCTTCGATTTGACCAGAAGGAGAGAGAGAGAAAGGGAGAATGAGAAAGCAAGTCAGCAGGTCTAGGCCTCGAACCTCAGTCTACTACGTGGGAGTCCAGTGCCTAAGCCACCATGCCACCTGCAAGCCCTCATCTCTGACATTTTTGAAAAGTTTCTTTCTTAATAATTTCCTCTCCTTAATTTGCTGTATTCTTTCTTCTAGAAATTCCTATTAGTTTAAATATGGAACCTTCTGGATTAATTTCCCAAATTTGTTACCTCTTCTGTTCTCTGCTTTGTTCTTCCTGTTTGTTTTGCTTTCTGCCTTTCATTTTAGAGGCTTTTATTCAAATAGCTCACAATCTTGCCAATCTTTTCATATTCAGGAGTAAGGTCTCAAAAGTTGACCAGTGAATGGATACCTTTTAATGCCTTGACTGTCATTTTAATGTGGCTTCTGAACAAAACAGCAATAAAAACTTGTTTTTAATAGTTCTTGAGTAGCCACTTATATCTAGTTTTATTAACGTAGTTCTAGTGTTAGACATTTCTCTATATATTTTTTCTTCTTCCTCTCTGCTGGGGTGAATATCATTGCATGTATATATTCTTGTCTAACTACATATTTAAGATAAATCCTAAAACATGAACTTGAAAAGCATACAAAGTGTAGCTTTTGCTGTATATTGCCTGATTACCAGTGGCAGTGTTATTTACAGTTCCATCCAAGATGGTTTGAGAGTCTTATTTTCCGCATCCATACCTTTGCTTTTACTGTATATATAAAACCTTTCCTAAATTTAGGCAAATGTGTTTTAGAACATATTCAGGAAAATGTATCCTAATTCCCATCAGCCATTAAACTACCCTCAGATTATACAAATACTAGTAAAGGGCTACATGGATAATCTACATTGAAAATGGAGACAGCACAATAAAAATTCTGAGCGATGTGATACTAATGCTCTTTTAAAACACAAGTACAAATAAGAATGGGAAGAAACCACATAAAGTAAAATTTGAACTAAAATATTTCAAAAGTAATGGGAAATCACAGAATAATCATTGATATTCTGGAAAACAAAATACTTACATCATGCAGGTTATCAAGAAGTTTGGTAAGTTGATAGAAGCGTTGTGAGCTAGAAACCACTCCTTTTTGCCTCAAACCAATTGCCTTGATAAGTTCTCTGATGTAGCTCGATCTCATTTCTTCAAACTGGTTTTGACTTCTTAATCCTTCCAATGGGACTGTAAGAAGATAATTACATGTGGTGGTTATGTTTGAAAATATGACCCTAACAATTGATCAATTTCCGAATTAGATAAAGATTTCTTTTGCGATATTACTCTACATAGAGACACCTTAAGTAGGAAAGAGAGAGTTACTGAGAACATCAGGACCTATCGATGTCTACTTCACTGGAAGACCAAGTAGGTACATTAAACAACATTTCAGCTTACCTTGTAGACCTGTATCAGTGAATTATGAATTTAATTTAGCATTTGCTTGAAAGGATTTCTGACATTATTCTACAGTTTTATCTCAAATATTTGGTTTGATATAGTTTATAGCTGCATGTATTCTGAGTTTTTGTTTCTGTTTTTTTTTTTTTTTTTTTTAGTTTCAGTTGAAGTTCAGTAAATTTATTTTGTCAAAACAATCGATTTATCTCGAGCATTACTGAGCCAACAGGACATCAAAATAAAAAGTTGTCTAAAGTTAAAGACACAGTACATTAACAAATGATCCTCAGTCACAAAATTATACAGTTTGGGATGGAGGTAGATGGAAGGAGAGTTAATCCAAACTACAGCAATGATGTCTTCAAACCACCTTCCAAACAGGACTGCTGATTGTTCCTTTTATCTCTCGTTGTGACATTGAGCTCCCTTACAAAAAAAAATTCAGTGGAGAATCATAGCTAATAATGTACTGCGAGTTCTTGAAACTATACAAGATACATTCTAAGTTACATGTGGTTTCCTTATTAGCTTGTTTGGTAGGGTGACCTACTGCAAAGCAGGCTTTGTTTCTGTGTTTTTTTTTAACAGTCATGCGTTGCTTAAAGATGAGGCGCCCTCTATGAAATGTGTCCTTTTGTGATTTTGGCATTATGTGATGATAGAGTATATTTACACAAACCTGAATGGTAGAGACTACTATGCAACTAGGCTACAGAGTATACATAGCAGTTTAGGCATGCTTAAAGACAAGACAGTAACAACAAATTAAATCAAGCACAAAAGAAAATGATGCAATAAACAGTATATATAAGGCTATTGCCACTGCAACACAGCATATTCTTCTACAATAAAGTGGTTTTTGTTTTGTTTTATTTAGTTTTTTAAGAGAGAGGTTTTCTTTTTTTCTTTTTTTTTTTTTGTTATAGGGCACATGCGCTCACTGGAAAGACAGAAAAATTGCCCCCCAGGGGGGATGGCCACGCCGCAATCCCTTCTCCTCCATTCTCCTCTCGGGATCTTGGGCACGCACACACACACGCCCGGTGTGAGTTTAAGCCACCGGGTCCAAGACTTGAACTGCGGTAGACTACATGGGAGTCCAGTGACATAGCCATTATGCTAACGGCTGGTCCATACAATAATATTATATTTAAGTAATGTTTTCATTTTCTCCTTTTCAGTAGTTGTAGCTCTCATTTCTGCTTTATAATTCATTGCATCATTCAGGAAAAAATATTAAATAATAAGAGTGTTGGTATATATCATTTTCTCCTTTTAGTATTTTCTATAGGGTGCATGTGGTTACCAGAGACAGAGGAAGGAAGAGAGGGGAAGTAAAAAAAGCACCCTTCAGGAGGATGTCTACACCATAATCACTTCTCCTCCACTTTCCTCTTTGCGCACCTGGTGTGTTGTTTAAGCCATCGGGTATAGAACTCGAATCACACACTTGGCCATGTGGGACCCAGCTACCTTAACTAGCATGCCACCAGCTGGCCTAGGTGGCAGATATCTCTATTTTGTCCCTGACTTAAACCGGAAAGCCATTTATTCCCATTATTATATTGTTAAACAGTTACCTAGATATTTACCTCTGAATTAAAGACTTCAGATCTTAGGTACCACTTCCTATCCTTGTAAGATAGTTCTCATATTTAGACTATATTGTTCACTTAACAAAGCCTTTCCTCTAAATCTTTTAGCTTCTTCTGCATTTATCTGCGATACCCTAGTTAATCTGTCCAACAACTCTGTGTCAAGAATCTCTAGCTTCTTTCTTTTTATCTCTAGCTGCACTTTCAGCCATAAGCGAAGCATCTACCTTTCTGTAGCTATATCCAGAGTGTGAAAAGAAATTCACACAACCCTGTGGATTGATGCTACTGTACCACTTATGACCTTGACACTTAGCAGTAATTCTACAGAGAAGTACACCAAAAGTCAATTGTATGTGTGCAGAAAAAGAAAAAAAAATACCTAAAACCTTTTGTAAGCTTCCATTTTGTTGCCTGCACCCCAATCAGAATCAGGCTTCCATTTTTCTTAGAAAAGAAGGCCACAGATAACAAGCCAAAAAACAAAAACAAAACAAAACAAAAAAAACCCCACAAACGTTAATTCTTTGGTTTTGTGTTTTCAAGGACTCAGATCCTGAATATAAAAAGACTCTGAATGGTAATTTTAGAAACATGCAATTTTCACTTGATTATCAACTTAACTCATGGATGCACATTTATGTGTATATTACCATAGCACATCTGCAATCTCACTGCTTCCTTCATAGAGTAGTTATTTCAAATGTTAACAACTCTAAGTTTCCCAACCAATCCTCATGCCTCCTCATTGTTAAACATGAATATAAAAATTACTTTTTCCTTACTTTTTTTCTTGGTAAATCCCTTTACTAAGATTTTAGAGTAGTTTTAGAGTACATAGTCATAAAAGTGTGTGTTTAAATGACTTGCTTTCTCTTTCTGTCTGCAGGTCTGTATTTTAACTTTTCTTTTTCAAATTTCTTTTCTATGTACCAGAGGGTCTATGAACATGCATAAAAGAGAGAGAGAGAGAAAGAACCCTTGAACGGGTCTGGTCATAACACAATCCCTTTTCCTCTGATTCTCCATCTTATCCAGATCCTGGACATACATGCACATGCCTGCTCCAAACAGAGTGGTTAAGGGGAGAGCAAAGGTGTGGATTCTTTTTTTTTTTCTTTTCCGGAGAGGTTTTTGCTATAGGGCATATGCGCTCGCCAGACAGACAGAGAGACAGAAAGCAAGAAATCACCCCCCAGGGGAGATGGGTTATTTCCAGTCTCCTCTCGGGATCCTGGGCACACACGCACATGTGCCCGGCGTGAGTTTAAGCCACCAGGTCCAGAACTTGAACCGCGGTCGACTACATGGGAGTCCAGCGACATAGCCATTACGCTAACTGCTGGTCCCAAGGGCGTGGATTCTTAAATGCTGTATTGGTCCCTGCCTTTGCACAGATTTCACAAGGAATTCTTGTGAATGAACCTTCCTGCCTTTCTTCCTGACCTGTGTCCTCAGTCATTTGTGATTTAGGCCACCTGAAAGAAGTTCTTACAGAGATGCTGCTGAGAAAGACCCTTGGCCCACCCTCAACCTAAGTAAGCACTTAAAGGCTCCCTGTGTTTCTCTTACAATCACTGAGTCAAGGAAGCATAATTTGTCCCTTTGGAGGCTGAATCTACCACTGCATGGAAAGTATACAAAAAAGGGTGAACACAGATTTCTATTTCTCTCTTTTCCTTCTCTTCCTTCCTGTTCCCCCTATCCAGACTGTTGGTGATCCACTGTTGGTGAGGCAGAGGTGAGTGTGTTTTTGTGTATGAAAAAAAGTGAAATGGGCTTTTGCCTGTCTTTCTGGTGACCAGTGATAGGCTGGCTGGCTTTTCTTTCTTTCTTTCTTTCTTTCTTTCTTTCTTTCTTTCTTTCTTTCTTTCTTTCTTTCTTTCTAAACTTTATTTATTTTCTAATGTGCCATTTCTTCTTTCTTCTGGGGCCTAGGTAAGCTGCATTTCCCAGCCTTTCCTGAAGTTGAGGTGGGCCATGGATTATGCACGGGGGATGCATACTGTTTTCAGGTCTTGCCTCTAAACCTTCTCTACTCAGTGTTCATTTCTACTTAGGTCCAATGGAAGATACCAAGCCACTGGATGGAAGGAGCCTCAGCTTTCCTTGCTAACCCTGTAAACTGTCCCTGTGAGTGATAAATACACTGCTATGGCCTTTGTAGTGTTTATAGTAGTTAGCCTATTCTGATATAATGAGAATAGTTCCAAACAAAATTGTATATTTTATACAGTAAATAATTTTGTTTTGAGTGGGGTAGTGGTGATAGAGGAGGCATAGTTTGTATTTATGTAATTATAAATAAGTTTGTAATACCAATTACATAAATATAAAAATCACTTAATCATATTCTATCTAAAATAAAAAAAAAGGAATTGACTGACCTACTTTAATATTATATAGTAGGTAAAATGTTTTAAAAGTCAAATAATTTTACTGTCTATGACAATGCACACTGAGTGTTTCTCCTTTGCAGTTACAATCTAAAATTTATTCCTCATTTATAATTATATAATTATATTGTCTGAGATTTTCTAAATGAGTTAAAAAATAGGGAACTAAATATCTTGTGTTAAGTTACTTGTACTCACTCACTTGTATTAAGAAGTAGCAATACTTTCATACAGAGGAACTCTTCTTGGCTAACTTGAAGCTTGACAAACTCCTGTGGGATCTGCCACATGGTAAGGCATAATGAATAGAATGACGATTCTTTCATCCGCTGTCTTACACCACACACAACACACAAAAGAAAAAACAACCGGAAAAAAAAATAAACCAATATAATGTCTCAGTCAGTTTATTTAATTTATCAGGGAGTATGATAAGTAAGTAGTATGTTACTTATTGTTGGGTATAACCATATCACTAAAAAATAAACTCAATATTTGGAATTTTAAACATCTAAACTTTTTCATAGTACGGAATTTTTGAGGTTAAGAAATTTTAAGACTAGAAAACATATATGTATATTATATGCTGACCAAGATTAATATTGTTTCTCATTTTTATCATCATACTTTAAATACATAAACCAAGAAAGGAGAACAAGGTTTTGAAAATATGTAATTGAGAGATACTCAAAAATGCTCTATTTACTGATAAATATAAAATAATTATATTTGCAGGAAAAATTTTTAGTCTGACTCAATGGGCAAATTAATTCAATTCACAGAAATTTACCACATTGTAAACCTTTTCCAGGGAGAAAGAATGGTGACATAGAAAAGAGTAAAAGAGAACATCAGAAAGCATTAAATAATTGACAAGTTTGAACATAAATTCTAATGGCTGACAAAATTTATTCAAGGCATTTTCTCAGCCATGTACTATTTTATAATATCCACATTAGTCAAAAGAAGCTAAGAGAATGGGTGAAAAATTAATCTTTGACTTAAAAAGCTAAGATTAAATCCTGATTGTCATATGTATTTTTGGGCAGGTTATACAATTCTCCTAACCGCATTTTCCTGAACTATAAAATGAAGAATGCTGATTCCTTATCTATTTCAAGGTAAGGAATTATAGGATAAAATAAAATGAAACATGTGAAAATTATATTTAAATTGTAAAAACTGACAGAAGAGTAATTATTACCTTATATACTTCCAAGTCAGTGTTCACCATTACTACAGTATAATTATTACCATGAAAAAAATTGTATTTGGCTAAAAGTTATATGTAGAAAATAAATTATATTTATTTAAATATAACAGAGCAAAATGAAATATTTATCTTTCCATTTTAAAAATGAATTACCAGTCTAATATTTGTAGAAAGATAATGTTTTTACTTTTGAAGGTAAGTCAATACTTTGAAGCAGAAATATTTCTAATTTACTTCATTATTTTTATTAGTACTAAGGTATAAAGTTTTAACTTGATAACCTAAACATCTAATTTTGTCTTCAAAATTTATCTGATACATTTTTTAAGTGAAAAAAAATGGATTTTGGTAAATACTATGTTGAAATAAGCAGAAAAAGTTCCAGATGTCAAATGACTGAAAAATGAAACAATTGTATTAATACTGTCATATTAATTACTAGTATTATCATATTAAACTGTATCCTGAGGCAGTTTTGAGAAAATTCTATTACTAGGACACTAAACATATGAAATATAATTTTCAAACTTCTATTACATATGTACTTGTATATATACATATGCACACATACATACACACACATATAACAACAAAAATTACTACTTACTCATTTAGTATTAGATCAGGTGCAAAATACAGCATCTGCCCACTGACGTGTTTATAGGATCTCCATCCTAGTCCAAACACCATTAAGCTCATCCAAGAGTACTGGATGAGAGTTATCTGGTCATCGATATGTAAATTTCGAAAACCTATAAAACAAATTTAAAAGGAAAAATCACCAAAAAAAAATTACTTGTGTCAAAAATGTTGGAGGACATAGAAATTTGAATGTATTAGGTTGTTTCCTGACAACCTAATAGCTACTAGTAGGGTAGTAATACAGTGTTTACCATCTTAATATATGTTATACTAAAAATCAGGCTATGTTAATAAATAATACAGCCTGGGGAAAAACAGGTTGGGACAGCAATTTCGGAAATCTTTTAAGTTAGCAACTAGCATTTGGCATTTGGGGGAATCTGCTCATTGAATCAATCATCTGTCACTCATTCATGCGACATCTGCTTATTGAGAACCATTTGTGTACCAGGCAGATCACAGAGGAGAATAAGACCCGATCCTTGTCCTCAAAAGGAGCTCACAACTCAACAGAATAGACAGGCACATCGGGGCTACAATAGATAGAGAAGGCTGAGAGGAGTATACCAGTTATCTGGGAGGTAGGTCAGGAAAAAGTTCCTAAATGACAAAGAGAATGCCTGAGTGGAACAGAATCACTTTGTTGAAGGAACCCTAATTCTTTGTGATTTAAACATCAACTGGTATTAGTTTGTAGAACCTCTGCTTTCAGTTGTGCTATATCTATTTTTCCTTTAGCAACCCTTTTCCTTGGGTAGATTCCACCACTTTCTTGTCAGTTTTGTCCTTTGAAACAATCCAGGGCTGGCCCCTTAGCCTAGTGGTTAAGGGAGCCTCCCACATTCCGCCCAGTGTCTTGACAGCCATGCCTGGCACATGGGCATACATGTGTGTGTGCTTGCTCCAAATCCTGATAGGATGGAAAAATGGAGAAGAGGGGGATTGTGCTGTGACCACATCCTGTTGAGAGAGGCTTTCTCCCTCTGTTCTTCTTTGTCACTCTAGAACACATAAGCCCTCTGGCAATTACCAAAAAAAAAAGGCAACTTAGTCCAGTCTTGTTCTAAATTCCATGGGGTTTAGAGAGAGAAAGTGTGTATGTCTGTGAGACAGGGAGAAAGAATGCTTTAGTCTTTAACACTCTGTAAGGTCATCCTTTGGTGGTATGGCAGAGGGAGGATGGTAGGGAAAGGGCAATTATATCTTGATTTCATGACCACAAGTTGTTTTTACCATCTTGGCCCATTCTGCCTGGGAGAAGATCAGCAGCTTGACACTCGAGCACTTTAAAGATGAAGAGAGAAAGAGGTGTCTGGAGCTGTGGGCTGGGGTCACATCACAGAATATCTTTTAGGTCTATTAAACAATGAGAGTGATGACCTTATTTGTGTTATAGAAAAATGGTTATTAGCTATGCAGAGAGGAAAGTCAAGGGGAATAAACTTGTAGTTAGTACACTATTTGGGAGCTATTGCTAAAGGCCAGGTAAGACATAATAAAACTTGAAATAAGTGAGGAATTGAGTGAAGTGTATCAGAGAAATATTTAAAATGGAAAACCAAAGAGATTTTACCACAGACTGTGGTAGGTATACAGGTAGGAAGGAAAAGTAGTTGGCCAGCAGGTTTTGTGGTTAAGGTGCCAGACTCCCACATGGCCAACCGTAGTATAGTCCTAGTCCCGGTGGCTTGAAAATCATGCTGGGTGCATGTGTGCGTATGCCCCAAATCCCAAGAGCAGAATGGAGAAGGGATTACAGCACAGCCATCCCTCATGGCGGGTGATTTCTCACTCTCTCTTTGTTTCTTTCTCTGGTGAGTGCATGCACCCTAGGGCAAAAACCTTAAAAAAAAGAAAAAAAAAAAGGAAGAAAAAGAAGTCTAATACATACTCCAGTACTTTGGCTTGTATAGTAGATGGTGATAACAGCATTGCTGAGATAAAATAAAGAAGGCAAAAATAGGCTAAGAAGAAAACAGTACATTTTGGATATGGGGCCAGTAGGTGGCAACGTGGTTATGGCACTGGACACCCACATTGCCAACGACATTTCAAGTCCTAGATCTGGCAGCTTGGAAATCATGCTGGGTGCTTGTGCTTGTGTACCCAAAATCCCAGGAGAAGAATGGGGAAGGGATTACAGCATGGTCATCCCCCAGGGAGTGATTTCTCACTTTCCTTTTTACTGTTTCTGTTTTTCTCCTGCAAGTGCATGCACCCTATGGCAAAAAGCTTAAAAAAATTTTTTTTGAATATGTTCGAGGAGCCTCAGGAACATCCAGGTAGAGTTGTATATCTGAATTAGAAGTATAAGACTATATCTGTTCCAGAAAAATACGTTGGGAACTTATTTGTATCTGAGTGCAGATAAAACAGTAAAGGTGAATGTGATCTTTTATTGAAAGTGTAGAGAAAAGTCATGCATGATAACACTTGCCTATAGTCCCAGCCACTCGAGAGGCTGAGGCAGGAGGATTGCAATATGGTAAGACTCTAATATAAAAGTATAGAGGAAAAAAAGTGTTGTGGTGAGAAAATCACCTACTTTTTATAAAGCTATTTTTATTTTTAAATTCTTTCCACAAAAGAGAGACAAAGAGACAGCACCCCAACCAAGTCCTCATGCCAGGAGCCCCTGTCTCAGCCACCTGGGATCATGGGCAGGTGTGAATGCCTGGCATGCTCGGAGGGCCCCAGGAGGCAAACTCAGGGCCTTTCCCAAGTGGGCCCGGCTGCACTACCACCACCTGGCCCCTCCATAAGGCTGTGTTAAAAACATCTATGTCCCCTATGAATCCACTGAAGTCTACTTCCAAATGAGCTATTTCAAGAATAAGAGAAAAGAAAAAATTAACTTCTTAGATATCACGGGCAAAAAATTAATTTACTTCCTGACTTTGTTCATTGTCTCAGGATAGGCAGTAACAAGGCTATCTTCTCCCTCTGCACTCCAGATACTTCCATCTTTGTGTGAATGGTAGGAAGACTCCTATTTTCTTCTTAGAACTTCTTAACTTTGCAAAGATCAAAACCAACTCGAGTGTATATTCCTAATTAGGGATACCATAAAGGACATTTGCTTTTTTTTTTTTTTTTTTTTTTTTTTGTCTAAAGAGGGAGAAGCTGTTGACTATCTTACATTCACTTCTTCCCTGCTAATAAATACTAACTACTCCATTGGTTGCAGTTTGTGAAAGTAAGTACAGTACCTTCCCAACAAGGAAGCTAGCTCAAGCCTCTGCTCTCCTGAGCCCGTGCCCTGGTCTGACTTGTGGAACACACTACCAACTCTTTCAATTTTAAAATAGTGAAGCAAAGGAGCCAGCAGGTGGCATGGTGGTTAAGGCGCTGGACTCCCACATGGTGGACTGTGGCTTGAGTCCTAAACCTGGCAGCATACTTTCTCACTCCCTCTCTCTCTTTCTCTCTGGTCAAATTTAAAATAATAAAAACAATGATAAATATGATTAAATAAATAATTCTTAAAAAAAAATAGTGAAACAAAGACAAAGACGTAGTCATTTATTCTTCATGGTGGTGCTGCCCAGTGATGTGAGATTCATGGGTGCATTTGTCATCTTTGTTTACTGGCCCTTCAGTAATGCGCTGATTTTTGGTAATATTCCAAGATTGTCTTCTATCTTTTACTGAGTAAATCCCTGATGTCCATCCAGTAAATTCTTTTTTCCTTTTTTTTTTAATAAATAGAGGTTTTTGTTTTAATTTTTTTTAATTAACATAGTCGGTTTTTGTTGCTCACATCCAAGACTCCTGAATTACCCAGGTACAGAAAGGTTCTTTAAATTATCAGCCAAGAAAAACTTGGAATGTAATTTTCACAATTCTTTATTTTCCCATGATGGAAATGAATCTCTGAACACACAACTATACCTTACTTCTATTTTCAAAAATTATGATCCTTAACATAATCTAGTATGGAATTCTGCTCATGTGTTCCCTCACATTTGAAGGCGTTCTGGAGAGAAGACCCAGGTTCCACTCCTGGCTCTACCACTTACTGAATGCCACTTTAGACAGGTCATTTAATATCACTGAATCTAAATTTCTTTATAAGTGAAATGATAAAGATAAAGATAACAATTCAGTGCATCACCATGAGACTCACATGGGATAATCATGCACATAGCAGAACACTGTGCGTACGATTATTAGTCTGTTGGTGGATGCTGTGAGAGAATTGCCCCTGGGGTAAATGCTGTATAAAAACCACACATCAGTCTGATAGGACATCTGTCATTTTAAGACAAAACAAGGCCTGGCTACCATGGTGCTCAGATAGCGTCACTGCTTGGGAGTTTGGAAGTCACAGGAGAAACTGGTGTTTGGTTCCCGGGCCACCTAAACACATCTTGGCATGGTTCTATGTGCCTTTAACCCTAGCTAATGGGGAAGCTGGAGCAAGATGATTGTGACATAGACCCTATCAAAAATCTCTCTTTCTGTTCTCTCTCTCTCATAAAGGCAAATAAATGCATAATATAAATAAAATTAGGTTGAAAATGTATGTCTGGAGGCATTTAATATATTACAGAACCTACATGATACAAAGAAAGTGTCAGTGCTTTTTACTGGCAATAAAATGAAAAGTATAAATTGTGCTCTATCACAAAATATAATATTTTATTCATATATATATATATATATACACATATACATATATATGTATGTATGTGTGTGTGTGTGTGTGTGTATATATATATATATATATATATATATATATATATATAAAATATATCTCAAATCATATGAATTGTATTTAGCTAAATGGCCAGCTCATGGAAAGTTAGAAAGTTAGAAAGTTAGGTTCAATTAATTACATGTATTGAAACATTAACAGGTGTTTTTAGTATAATCTCCAGAATATACTTATTATTCTCTATTGCTTTATTAGGTGATTTTATAATGGATATAGAAAACATTTCTTTCTTTAGAAAACATTTTATAATACATAAATATTTAATTTTTATTTAAAATTTTTAGAGATTTTTTGCTATAGTCTGCATGTGCTCACTAGAGACACAGACAGATGGAGAAACAAAAAGTGAGATATCACTCCCCTTTGGGGAATGGCCATGCCAAAATCCCTTCTCTTCCATTCTCCTCTCGGGATTTTGGGTGCACACATCTGCCCACCCTGAGTTTCAAGCCGCCAGATCTGGGACTCGAACCACAGTCGACTACGTGGGAGTCCAGCGGCATAACCATTATGCCATCTGCTGGTCTCTTAAATATTTAATTTTTTAAAAATTTTTAGTTTAATTTAATTTAATTAATTAATTTATTTATTTTGGAGAGGTATTTTTTGCTATAGGGCACGTGCGCTCGCCAGACAGACAGAGACATTAAATATTTAATTTAACTATGCTATATTTTTCACTTGGAGTTTTGGTCTTATGTTAATATCCAAGTATTTTAAAACTTTTTACGAAATTATATGCTAGCTAATTAATTTGTTCTTTCTTCAGAAACAGAGATTCTGTTTATACTTACCTATGTACCTTCATTTTACCCTTCTCTTTGCCTTTTTTCCCCTTTGCGTTTGCATTAATGGGCTATTAATGACTAGAAAAAATAGACAATGTAAACTAAAAGGCAAATCTTACTGAAATAACTTAAAACTTGTCAGTAGTTCTAGAAGAAAGTACGTTATTTCCATTAAAAAGAATAGAAGGAAATTCAGAAAATAATCTCTTACTCCACCTTTTAAAGGTGTAGATAGGAATAGATTAGAAAGATTCTGTTTCTGCCTTAACACTGATTTTCTGGTAAAACTGATGAAAACGTAGAACATTATTATAATTCAGTGACTAGGTTACGATTTGTAATAAATGTACAACATTCAGGGGACTTGAACAGGCACAGTACAGAAGTGCAGTTTTTTCCCCATTAAGTGTGGTAATATTCATTGTTTTATACTGCAACACAAACAGGAACATTGAGATCACATTTTCATTGATGATAATGATTAGGTAAACTTACTATTTGAGATGATCACAATGAAAAACCTTCACATAAACAAATGAATGATGATCACTAACTGTATTTAACTAGTAAAAACATAAAACAAACTCTTTCCTTTTAAGTGACTTTGACCTGATAGTCCCTGCTAGTGTACACTAAAGAGATTGCCTGTGTGACCTCTTAATTTCTATTTCAGAGTTCTGATAAAAAAATATATAGGTTGGGAACCAGCAGTTAGCGTAATGGCTATGTCGCTGGACTCCCACGTAGTTGACCGCAGTTCGTGTCCTGGACCCGGTGGCTTAAAACTCACGCCGGGCGTGTGTGCGTGTGTGTCCAAGATCCCGAGAGGAGAATGGAGGAGAAGGGACTGCGGCGTGACCATCCCCCCGGGGGGTGATTTCCCCCTTTCTGTCTCTATGTCTCTCTCTGTCTGTATGGCGAGCGCACGCGCCCTATAGTGAAAACCTCTCCAAAAAAAGAAAAAAATATATATATAGGTTGTGCTTTTATAAAAAATGCCATGTAGGGTCAGCAAGTGATGTGGAGGTTAAGACAGCAGGATCCCACATGACCGACTGTGTGATTTAAGTCCCAGACATATGGCTTGAAAATCATGTCAGGCGTATGTATGTGTATGCTCAAAATCCCAATAGGAGAAAGGAGGAGAAGGGGTTGTGGTGTGGCCTTCTGCCCTCTCTCTCTCTTTTTCTTCTCTCTGGCGAGCACATGCACTCTACAGCAAATTGGAAGAGAAGAGCAGAAGAGATGAGAGAAGGGGAGGGGGGAGAGAATAGAAGGAAGCCATGTAATTGAGAAAGCTAATTTATAAGGGTTTAGTATTTATCTCAGCACTGTCTGACACAAAGTATGAACTTTGAGGCTCCCAAAGAAGCTTCAATACAGTGAGTGTAATCCTCAACATATGTCTGATGGCTTATTGTAAATAAGGACTTAGTGCTTAATTATCTAAGGCAATGTCATCATTCCTTTAATAGAAATTCCATACTTCACATTTCTGTAAGTATTCTTTAAGCATTTATTTGGGAAGACTGAAGCATTATACTTGTAGATAGGCATAGATTAGAAATATTCTGTTTCTGCCTTAACACTGATTGTCTGGTAAGACAGATGGAAAAATAGAATATTATTCTAATTCAGTGACTGTGTTATGATTAGCAAATGCAAGAGTAATGTGGGAGAGTAAAAGCCTCCTTGGCCCTGTTGGAGAAAGCACAAGGAAATCTTCCTAGGAGAAGTGACAGGTGGTGTGAATGCTGAAGGCTAGTTAGAGGCAAGCAGGGAAAACAGGTAGAAGAGAAGGGTCCTTAGGTAGGGAGACCAACATGGGCAGAAGAATGAGGGGAGAAATTGAGCTGAGAGCATTTTGGACATTGGGCTGGAGAGCTGCTTGAAAAGAAATGATGAGCACTGACATTGCAGATTCGGGAGCCAGGTCACAGAAGGGCCTTGGATATTAAGGCTAAGAAATTTGGCCTTTACTCTGAAATGAAAGGGAAAAATATAATTGATTAGAGTCATTTTATAAAAATGATTCTCAGGGGGCAGAACAGAAGATCATGGGGCCCGTGTGAAACCAGTGCTAATAAGATCCATCAAGAGGCTACTCCAGAGATATAGGTGAAAATAGAAGAACACCTACAATAAGTCAGGTAGCAGCAATGGAAGTAGCACATGCACTGAATCAGATAGTTAATAAAGTCATGCGGACAGAATTTGGCAACTAATTTGACCAGGGGTGAATGATAAAGTGAGCCAAAGATAATACCCAACATTTTGGCTGAGGCACCATTGCAAGGACAAGAAAAATTTTTGATTTATGGAGAAGATCATGTTGACTTGGCAGTTCATCTGAGTGGAGCCATGTAACACAGCACTGAAATACATGACCAGCAGTTGGTGTAATGGCTATGTCACTGGACTCCCATGTAGTCAACTACAGTTAGAGTCCCAGACCCGATGGCTTTAACTCACACCGGGCACATGTGCGTAGGTGCCCAAGATCCCAAGAGGAAAATGGAAGAGAAGGGATTGCGGCGTGGCCATCCCCCCTGTAAGGGTGATTTCTTGCTTTCTGTCTCTCTCTCACTATCTTTCTGGCAAGTACATGCGCCCCATAGCAAAAACCTCTCCAGAAAATAAAAAGGAAATATATGGCCCAATAGTTTGATAGAGGGTATGGTGTGCTATGTATTTAGGAAGCATCAGAATATAGTGGGAGTTGATGTCAATACTGTGAATGAGCTTATCCAGACTGTGCAGAGTAAGAAAATACTGGAGAAGGAGTTGGAATCCAGGAAATAGCAAATTTATGGTGTGGGTGAAAAAACAAATCTACAAAGGAGACAGGAAAGGTATAAAGAGAAACATATCTACTTGAAAGGGAATTGATGGATACTAAGAGAAGACTTTCGGCAAGAAGGGGTTACTTTGCCAATGGCCCAAGAAGGCATGGGAAACGTGTTAAGAGTTAGAAATATTCATTTAATTTGAGAAGTAAAGGTTTTATTAAAATATGCAATAGTAATTCCATTCAACTAGAGAGCATGAAAAGTCATTTTTGACAGTCTTCATAAAAGCATGTATCAAGGCCCAACTTTAATCCCTGTAAGCTATAGTTATTTCTCTCTCACCACTTTTTGAGGAAATAATTGTGTTTACTCATTTGATTTAGTAAGAAAGAAAAAAAATCCTTTGGCACAGGTGCAATGGCTGTCGCTGACTCAAAGGATCTTCTGGCATGCTTCAAAGCCAGAAATGAGGCAAAGTATTGTTCCAGTCTTCTGGCAATTCCAAGTAGTCTGACCAACTGAAACTAAGAAGTAAGTTATGTATTTAAAAATATTAACTTAAAAAAAAGTCAAAGAATTGACCTGAGTAGAATTTTCACCAAGTAAATAGAAGTATCAAGACAAAATTTATATTAAAAAAATGCTTCCCAAAACCTCTCTGTTAGCCCATTCTGCAACAATGTACTGATATATAGTATGAAAACTGTTTAAAGGTGAAATTGAATTGGGAATGAGTACTTAATTTAATTTCTAAAGCCTATCTTGACTTTCAAGATCTTCCTAATCAGTCCATAATTCACACCTCCACATCCACTTTCCATTACTCTCTCCAATGTAATTGTCAGTGTTTCTAATATTTGGGTGATGAAACCTCCAGAAGGCCAGTATGTATTGCAATGGAGTCTGAAGAACCATAAGCACAAATGTGTTTTCTCAATCAGCTGCTATTAAAAGCTTTAATTACTATTCTGTAGGGAGAGTATGTGATAAAATTTTGATGTTACTAAGGAACCCTCACACTTAAAAAAGTTGGGAACCATTGTCTTATACAGGCTTAATTCATCATTTCCCAAACATACCTCATATATTCCTTATTCCACAGTATCAGCCACACTGCTTCTTCCATATGGAAAGCTTTCTCTTCTTGATTTATCAGTCTTGTTTCTTTATCAAAGTGCAGTTTAACTGACACCTTTTCCCTGAAGCCTTCTCTAGTCTCTGAAACCAAAGGTGTTTTTCCATCGCTACTTTTATTATATTTGCATCTCACATCATTTTCACATAACACTATGGTTGTTTGGGTATCTTATCTCTCCAGTTGGATTGAAAGTGTGTTAAAGGGACTATGTCTTGCTTATTTAAAAAAATTTTTGCAAATGCTGTATTACTCCATACTTCAAATAAAATATTATCCACGATATGCTATAGATAAAAGTCATTGTAAAATAATGCATATAAAAATCCTAATTATCAGATGCAATGTATCCTTAGAGACTGTGCAGGTGCTGTCCTGATACTAGAGCATCTTACAATTCCCTATTAAACAGAAAAAAAACCTTATCTCCAAAATATTATTGGATAGGTGTAAGATAAGCATTAATTATTGTAACAGGTCTAGAATAATGGAAAAATATACAGAAAGAAGCAACAAGGAAGCCCTGACCAGGCAACAAGAATCCTTTGGACCTGCAGATACATGCCTTGGAACTCTCGGACATTCTGTCACCTGCATGATGATCATGGTACAAGATCTTAATCTGATTTCCCAAATACACTTTCCTGTTTTGAAGAATGACCTGACTCTCAATGTGTTTTCTGAGCAGTACATATACACACACACGCACATGCACACATGTATATATATAAGAGTGTGTGTGTGTGTGTGTGTGTGTGTATTGGGTTATCGGAAAAGTCATGATGTGCTTTTGCATAGAAAAAGAGAAAAAATACGTCATGACTTTTCCGACAACCCAATTTATTTATATACACACACACACACCACACATAAAATCTATCTGTATATTTGGTTTACACTATATATATGTATGTATGTGTGTGTGTGTATATATAGTTTTATGTATATATACAGTTATATATATATACATATACATATATATATATGTGTATATATATATATACTAAAAAAGTAATTGATATTCTGGCTTATTAGTAAAGCTCATTTAATAAAAGCCCATCTTACACAGAGTTAGTCTAATTATTACATACGTGAATGGATAACATTAATTTCTGTTACAAGCAAAATGGATGACCAGATACTAGTGCATTTGATGACCAGTGCTACACCAAAATGCATTCACATTAACAGCCCAGACCTCTGTTTTTCTTTAAAATGCCACTTTTTTTTTTTTTTTGAGAGGTTTTTTTATAGGGCGCGTGCGCTCACCAGACAGAGAGAGACAGAAAGCGAGAAATCACCCCCCAGGGGGGATGGCCACACCGCAATCCCATCTCCTCCATTCTCTTCCAGGGATCCTGGGCACGCACACACACGCGCCTGGCATGAGTTTAAGCCACCGGATCCGGGACTCGAACTGCGGTTGACTATGTGGGAGTCCAGTGACATAGCCATTACGCTAACTGCTGGTCCCTCCAATGCCACTTTTTAATTGTTAGGTCTGGCATATAGCAGAGATGCAACAGATAATTTTTGAGTGAATTAATGAATAAAAACTCTTAAGTTTGTTTAAAATGAACTGAAAAATTTTCAGTAGCTGATGACGCTAGATTACTTTATAGATAGATAGATATTTGGATATAGATACATGTAGATATAGATATCTATTAACTCATCATTTTTGCATAGAAAAATACATCATGACTTTCCCAATGACCTAATATATTTATCTATATCTATATCTAACTATCTGCTTCCCAGTCCTTTCCTAGAAATCAATATAGTCACTCTGGTTCACTGACCATTGTGACTATTCATTTATTAGTGTTGCTCCCAAAGTGCAGACCATGCAAATATAGTTAAAAGACCAAGGTCGGACAATACTTTGACAATCTCTTTGCTTCCTTTGTTAACATCAATGGAAAAAGTATGTGTTGCAACTACTGTAATATCTGTGTTTGAACACTGGGATTGCCATTACTCAGATTTATTGATCAGTTAATTACATTTAGTAACATTAAAAGGCCAGCCAGCTGGCATGGTGGTTAAGTCAGTTGGATCCTACATGGCTGACTGCATAGTTAGAGTCCTGGACCCAGTAGCTTGAAAAATACACAGCATGTATGTGTGCATGCCCAAAATCCTGAGAAGAGAATAGAAGAAATTCTGGCATGGTCATACTCCCTGGAGGGGTGCTCTGTCACTTTTTCTCTCCCTGCCTCTCTCCAGCAAGTAAACATACCCTATAGCAGGGGGGTGGGGGGGGGTGGGGGGGAATTGCCACTATATTCAGTGTAAAAAAATTTCCTCTTTGGCTGCCAGACTAAGGCAGCTGGATCCCACATGGGGAACCATGTGGTTTGAGTCTCAAACTCAGAGGCTTGAGAAGCACTGGGCACATATGCATGAGTGCTCAAAATTCTGAAAAGGAGGGAGAAATTACAGAGAATGGATTGGAGCACGACTATGCCCCTTGGGGTGTTGGAGGTGCTTTCTCTCTCTCTCTCTCTCTGGCAAGTACACACATTAAAAAAATAATAATAATAATACAGGGACCAGCAGATGGCATAATGGCTACGTCACTGAACTCCCATGTAGTCGACTGTGTTTCCTGTGTTTCGAGTCCAGGACCTGGTGACTTAAACTCACTCCGGGCGCATGTATGTGCCTGTCCAAGATCCTGAGAGCCTGAGAGGAGAATGGAGGAGAAGGGATTGCGGCATGGTCATCCCCCTAGGAGGTGATTCCTCGCTTTTTGTCTTTCTGTCTCTCTGACAAGCACATGCACCCTACAGCAAAAACCTCTCCAAAAAATATTTTTTCACTCTTTTTTAAGTTGTACAGGAGTCAAAAAATCTTGACAGATAACTGTTTCAACTTAAAAAGCTCACTTAGCCTTTAGTCAATAAATTATAACTGATTATCTTCTGTCTTCGCTAGTTGATGATAGAATCTTTTTATTTTTCCTTTTTAAAATTTCCAGAGGGACTGTGTGCTTGCCAGAAAGAGAGGGAGGTTGGAGGAGAAAGCTCCCTATGATGGGATGCATGATACCACAGGCCCTTCTCCATCCTGTTGAGATTTGGGGCACATACTCGCATATGCTCAGTTTGGTTTTCAAACGGCTGGGCTGGGACTCAAACTGTGATTAGGCATGTGGGATCTGGCTCTCTTAATCACTAAGCTACAGCACAAGCCCTAGAATCTTTTTTAAACAAAAATATCCAAAACATAAACAAAACAAATATGAATTATATCTACAAAAAGAAAAGTCACCATTTTCCAATTTCCCCAAATTGAGAAAAGTTAAATTCATGTTTTAATATCTTTTTAAACTGAAAATTCATCAATACTACTATTATGATATTTTTACTTAATTAAGATCGGTTAAATTTGGCAAACACTTTACAATACATTTTAAACATTCAAAAGTAATAGAAAAAAAAATTCTTGTCCAAGGCCTTTAAACAAAAATGAAGCTTATAAGAAGCTGGGCATTTTGATTTTTCTATAAAATTACTTCATCTTCATTAGAACACTGTATTTCATTATTTCTGCTTAATATGTATGTTGAAAAGATTCAGGAACTATAAATCTATTTTTCTTTCTGTTTCATGTAACCTTGAATTTCTAATAACAATTTATCTATTGTATTTCAAACCCTTCAGGTAGAATAATAACTCAGAACTATATCAAGGCAAATTAGAGATTATTTTTTTAAAAAATGCTATTGAATTTACTTGGGGAATAAAGGAACATGATATGTTTAATACTTGATCAGATATTGGAAAAATAAATTGGTCTGAAACAGTATAAGGATTTACTAGTGTGAAGAAAACGTAATTTCAATATATATATATATGTGTGTGTGTGTGTGTGTGTATATATATATATATGTTTCTAATTATGGAATTAACACCTCCACAACCAATTGCTCGCTTGCTCGCTCTCTTTCTCTCTCTCTCTCTCTCTCTCTCTCTCTCTCTATATATATATATATATATATATATAAATGAATGAATATTCATTCATTCTTTTGGCTCTGTAGTCTATGATATAAACCAAAGACTCTCATCTTTATAAATTCCATAGCCACTTGGCTCCTACAGTGCTGTGCTGAGGGAGCAAAAACAGCTGATCGGAAGTGACTGAAATCTTTTTATGATGATATAATCCAAGTTCTTATTGTTGTTGAATTATACCTCCTTTGTCTGGGTGTACATAAGAGGAAATACCACCTGGAGTTTCATTTTAATATGTCCAAATTATGTATTTGTTGCTGTTTGGGAGTGTTGTTTCTGTTCATGACATTAGACCTCACACTGTACTCTGAATATTGATTTATTATATTAACAGACACCTTCAGTTTTATTTTGAACTAACTAAGGCTGGTTACATGAGAGTTTAGAATGAACTAGAAAGTCTTATGAAGATGTTCAATTTGCCTTCTTTCCATTATTATAAATATCTGTGGTTGAACACAAACTTATGCTATTCCTTAACAGGTTCATGCATGAATTCATTCATTCATCAAGTAATTTTTGATCCGTCAACAAGACTCAATGTGTTCTCTACTTCATCTTTATCTCCATGACCACGGCAGGGCCCTAGACAAATATTTTGAACTGCTGAAACACATACTGTACCATGTTCTTTATATACATTATAATTCATTTACTGCACAGATTGTTTTATTTAACAGTTTACTAGTACAACATCGTCTATGTTTTATTGCATGCTATAATATACAAATGATTATTACCTGGCAGTGATTTAGACCACTTTACTACTGAAAGCAGTTGCCTCTCGCCTAGTTGATTAAGACTCGTCAGCAAAGAACTGGAGGTGTCAGGTTTTGTGTTGTCATGTCCTGCATAGATCACATCCGGCTCAATACTCATTAACAGGTTGATCAATGTGGGGACCAACTGTAAATCTTGATTTGGTGAAAAAGTGATTCTCTGGCTTAGGGCTTGGCTTTCGTTTGGAATGCCCACTGCCTGTGGGAGGGCAACAGCATCTAGTGCTCTCATGACTCTGACTTTATTGAACTTTTTAAACTTTCGACCTACAGAGAAGGGGGGAAAAAAGAAAAATTTATGTAAATACATATGAACTAAATCCTCCAGCACAATATTTTTTAAGTCTTAGGATCATGGCAGTACAGATTTTAGTATCTAGCTAATAAAATAAAATAGAATATGTAATAATGCTAGTTCTGAGACTTGAATTTCAAAAATTAATTACATTAGGATTCATTGAGTTGGTGCTGCATCGGTAATTACACCAGTATCCTAACCAGGGGCTTATGAAGTTTTGTATGAAAGGACATGAATGAAAAAACAAGTTTCTCTTTGTATAGACTAAGCTTTGCATTGGTCAATACTATGATAAGACTGTCTCCCAAAATCTAACAGTATAGACTATATTAATTGGAATATATTGAAACAGTATATAGTAGCTGTTGGATCTTTAAGATTTTCTTTGGTTAAAGATCTGTTAAAATTTATGCATATGGGGGACCAGCAGTTGGCATAATGGCTATGTCACTGGACTCCTGTGTAGTCGACTGCAGTTCAAGTTCCAGACCCAGTGGTTTAAACTCATGCTGGGCATGTGTGCGTGCATGCCCAAGATCCTAAGAGCAGAATGGAGGAGAAGGGATTGCGGCGTGGCCATCCCCCCAGGGGTGATTTCTTGCTTTCTGTCTCTCTGTCTTTATATTTTTTTTATTAAAAATGTTATGCATATGGGGCCAGCAGGTGGTGTGGTGGTGAAGGCACTGGATTCCCACACAACTGACTGCAGTTTGAGTCCCAGATCTGGCTGCTTGAAAATCACACTGGGTGCATGTGCATGCATGCCTGAAATCCTGAGAGAAGAATAGAGGAAAAGGGATGGAGGCATTGCCATCCCCATAGGGGGTGATTTCTCACTTTCCCTCTCTCTGTTTTTGTCTCTCTCCGTGAATGCATGCACTCTATGGCAAAAACCTCAAAAAAGAAAAGCATATGTTTGCACAAGCCACAGAATTTTTCGTACAACTTCAGTGGGTTGATAAACTCCCTTGCAATCAACTCCTTGATTATTATGAGACCTCAAGACACAATAAAAAGTCCCTAAAGGGACTTTATTTATTAAAATAAATAATTTATTAAAATAAATTAAGGGTGCAGAAAGTCCACACCCTGTGCTGGTCAGACGACATTTGTATTTCTAAATGATTTCTATAATTTCTACTTTGATGAATTATGATCTGTTACAAAGAAAAGGTAAAAATAATAAATAAATAAATAAACCAAAGGTGAAAAGAGTAGAACATCTGATTTATGAGAATTGGTTGAAGGAGACCATGATGTTTATCTGGGATGCTACTAGTTCACAGGTATCTTGGAGTGAATCAGAGAAAGTCCTGGTGATAGGAGTAGCCTTATCTGCTGTGTCAGTCATGGGATGCTCAACTGTATGAAATCGCTGTGCCATTTAGCCAGGTAGGTCTGGTTAGACAATGTTTTACCACGTGCAAACGGAGGTTACAATCTGCTGGCTCTAGTACCTGATCTAGCCCATAGACATGCTTAATTTGGCTCATGCAATACTGACTGAAGTTATGAAACATCCCTGAATTAGTTGAATGACAAGAATCTATTAAATCTGAGTTGCAGCTGCTATTTTTGGATGGAGCATGGGCACACAGATTTGATCAGTGTCTACCACAAACTGGTAGTAAGCCAGTGGTCAGTCTTCTTATAAATCTTGCCACTCCACCCAGTTATGCTGCCTACTTGGTCTCTGTAAGAATTTGCCTTTGGGATTTCTGCGTGCAGGCACTGTCATAAATAAAAAGAAGGATTGCACTTGTTCTATAAAGCCCCAAGAAGTTGGGCTCAAATTTGTAGGTGACAGGGAAATAACTGACAGAGTGAATATACAAAAGGGATTCAGAATTGTCAAATAGGCTTCTAGATGAAAGAAAGAGCCATTCAAAGAAAAGGAAGTAATTTTTTTTTATATATAGTATATGCTAGAAGTTTTTATATATGCGGTATTTAGCTTCGCAATAGTCTTGACAAGTAAGTAGTAGTGTCCATTTGTAGACTGGAAAAATGAAGAGTGTAAAGATGGTATGCCCAAGGCTGTAGTAGTAGACTCAGATTACGTGGACTCTAAAGCCCTACATAATCTAAACCCTGTTATAATCTCACTGGCATTTCAGGCATGGATTGCATTTTCATTTGGTGGGATTCTGGAAAGAGATTTAGGTTGGAGATTTTGGGAAAATGTATAAAGTTTGAAGTGATTTTTAGATTCATTTCAATCCTAAAATACTATGATTAACAGAAAATATAATACATCTTCCCCATCTCCAATAACTCCAAAACGTTTTTTTAACCAATTAACTTTCACCTCCTTTCTCTTTTTCATACCCTTTCATTTCGGGTTACATTAGGATTTAGTTGAACTGTGAGATATCGGCGTCTCTTTGAAAACCAAAGCTAATGTTTTACATGTTGATCAGACATTCAAAAGTCTTACGCCAAAAATAAAATTCCAAGGCAATTTCCTAACATATTAATTTTACAAAATAAATTTAAATCGACATAGCAAATAGCCACATTTCTACTTTGAATCCAGACTTTTCAAGAATCCTGAGAAAGTAAAGGCGGGGCGGGGGGTGTTGGTGGATGTATGATAAGGGCAAAGTTGAAAGGTAAACTAAGTCATTAGAAATCAATGTAATCGTTTCCAGTTTAAAAATGAGGAATAAGTTTGTAGAGGATAAGTATAAGGCCAGGTTTGTAAATCCAATAGATGCTAATTAAGAGCTATTAATCAAGGGATATCTTCATTTAATCTCTCATTCACTCACAAAATACTTACTGGCTTCTTTTCTGTTTTGTTTTGTTTTGTTTTTTGGAGAGATTTTTGCTATAGGGCACATGTGCTCGCCAGACAGACAGAGAGAGACAGAGAGACAAAAAGCGAGAAATCACCCCCCGGGGGGATGGCCACGCCGCAATCCCTTCTCCTTCATTCTCCTCTCGGGATCTTGGGCACGCACTCACATGCTCCCGGTGTGAGTTTAAGCCGCCGGGTCCGGGACTCGAACCACAGTCAACTATGTGGGAGTCCAGCTACATAGCCATTACGCTAACTGCTGGTCCCAAAATATTTACTGGCTTCTTGTGCCAGTTATTGTTTTAAGGTTTTGAGACTGCAGCAGTGAGCAACAGACATTGTCTGCTTTTATGGAGCCTTCACTCTGGGAGTAAGGCAGAGGAGATAGGAGGGTCCCACAAATACATAAAGAGGAAGATAATACTAAATGGTAGTACATGTTATAAATAAAATACGATGGACTTGAAGGAACAGGGCAACAACAAGGCACATGGTCAGTCAGCAAAAGACTTTCTAACTTCCAAGTTTATGATTGTTCCAATAGACCACACAGATGGCTCTTTATTTCCCCAAATCTTCAGGATAATGACTCTTTGGGAGCTAATCAAGTAGTTTACATCAAAGGAGAACTCTGCACACCAGGGGAATTACAGTAAAGAACTGAAATAATCTATAGTATTTTAAGACATGTTTTACTAAAATGCTAAATGGTTACAACCATGTTATCACTTTACTCCACCTCCTATTACAAATATCAGTTTGGTTTTCCACAAATGTATTTGAAGAGTTGTAATAACTCTCCATGTTCATCTACAGCTTATAAAAGTATGGCATCTTTGGGTTGGCCATATTGGGGTATATATCCTATTATATATAAAGTTTTATACCCTTGACTTTTATTTATTGAAATATTAGTTCACTCATCTTTTATTTTTAACAATTCATTTTAAAAATTTAAGCTTATCTTTTTTTCTAGAATTATTTTATTTAAATTTATTTATTTTAATTTGACCAGAGTAAGAGAGAGAGAGGGAGGGAGGGAGGGAGGGAGGGAGGGAGGGAGGGAGGGAGGGAGAGAGAGAGAGAGAGAAAGCAAGCCACCAAGTCCGGGACTCGAACCACAATCAACCATGTGGGAGTCCAGCGCCCTTACCCACCATGTCACCTGCTGGCCCCAGTTCATATAGGGATTATAATATGTAGCTCATAATCCCAGTTAGCCTAGGTAAGATAATGTGTAAAATATGGGGTAGAGTGCTTGGCACAGAGTGAATACTACTAGTAGCTCTCACTTTGAGAAGTTAATTAGAAGGAAGTAAGAAAGGGAAGAAACTATTGGGTTGTCGTAAAAGTCATGAAGCATTTTTGCATATAATTTAGTTTGCATTTTTTCGTATTAACATGTGTTTCTTATCACTTATTCTCTCCCCCCCAAAAATGCAAACAAAAACAACAAGGCTTCTATGATCATCTGTGTTTGAGCAGTGCTAGGTCAGAAAAGTTATTCAGTTCATTTTAGAACCTTCAATACAGTATAGATTGTGAATCTCTAAGAGAATAAAATTAGTATCTAGGATTTTCAAAATATACATCAAAGGAGAACTCTGCACACCAGGCAGGGGAATTATAGTAAAGAATTGAAATAATCTTAAGTATTTTAAGACATGTTTAGTTAAAATGTTAAACGGTTCCAATCTCATTACCGCTATACTCACCTTCTACTATAAATATCAGTTTGGTCTGAGATCAGAGTTCTCCTTTGATGTAAACTGCTTGGTTAGCTCTGAGTCATTACCCTGAAGATTTGGGGAAATAAAGACTACCTAAAGAGCAATCCGTGTGGTCTATTGGAACAATGATAAGCTTTTAAGTCAGAAAGTTTTTGATACAATATTAGTATCTAGGATTTCCAAAATATACCTGGCCTTTTTGGAAAACCTCTTAATACTTCATGGAATTGATGGTTTTAAAATACTACTATAGAATATTTTTCTCCAGGAGGCTTGCATATGAAATAAAGCCTATGATTTGGACTTAGCTAGTTCCACTGTCTGGTATCTATCTAGTTATTGATTTTTCTCTTAGCTAGTTAAAATAACTGACTGTCATGAAATAGACAGCTAACCTTATTTCCTCACACTGTACACATAATGAACTGTAAAAATGTGTGTACATATGTACTGATCTGACTTTTAAATTGCCTATTTTCCATCATATGTTACAGCAAAATACAGAGAGAGTGTTTTTTGTATTTCTACCACCACAGGGAATTTGAAGTTAATATCCAGAGTTCAAAAAAGGGTGAAGTTGGGACAAGCAGGTGGCATAGTGATTAAGACGCTGGACTCCCACAAGGCCTACCACAGTTTGAGTCCTGGACCTGGCAGCTTGAAAATCACATGGGCACATGTGCAAGTGTACTCAAAATCCCACAAGGAGAATGGAGGAGAGAGGACTGTGGTGTCACCATTTCCCCTGGGAGTGATTTCTCACTTTCCCTCTCACTGTGGCAAGCATACATACCCTGTGGCAAAAACCTAAAAAAAAAAAAAAAGAGGTTGAAGCTAGATATATAATTTTATCCACCACATATTCAGAAATAGATGCAAATCATATCTTCAGGAAAAGATAAGTGAGTTAAAGAAAAGTAGTGGACTACCAATACATATTTGGTATGTTACTGATGTGTGATTTTGACCTAAAAAAAAAAAAAAATCCAGCTTAAAATAACACTATGATGGCACAAACAAACAGGAATGTGAATAGGAATGTGACTTTTTTTTTTTTTTTTTTTGGAGAGGTTTTTGCTAGAGGGTGTGTGTGCTTGCCAGAAAGAGAAAGACAGACAGGAACTGAGAAATCACTCCCTAGGGGGATGGCCACGCTGCAATCGCTTCTCCTCCATTCTCCTCTTGGAATCTTGGGCATGCACGCACACGTGCCTGGCATGAGTTTAAGCCACCGGGTCTGGGACTCGAACCGCGGTCGACTACATGGGAGTCCGGTGATGTAGCCATTACACCAACTGCTGGTCCCATGAGTTAAAAATGAGAATTCATTTTTATAGTAAGAATTCTTTCAAATATTACATTCCTGACATTCATGCATAAGTACTACTAGTAAATAAGAAACATATCTATAGACCTTCATAGAATGATACATCTAGTATTTGTTAATCGAGTAAATGGGAGTGCAGCGACATAGCCATTATGCTAACTGCTGGTCCCACATTTTCTGTTTTAATAGAACTTAATGAGGATTTAGGGAGTTAACACAGGTAGTATCCACAGTGTACTCACAATGTAAAGTGGGTAGGCATCTCCTCTCATCTCTTTTATTCACCTCATCGCTCCATTTTCCCTCCATCCCATCCTAAACATGAAATCGCCTTTTTATCTTTTTCTTTTTTTTTTTTTTTTTTTTTTTTTTTTTTTTGAGAGGTTTTTGCTATAAGGCACATGCACTCGCCAGAAAGACAGAGAGAGAAAGTGAGAAATCACCCTCCAAGGGAGATGGCCACGCCACAATCCCTTCTCCTCCATTCTCTTCTCGGGATCTTGGGCATGCATGCACACGTGCCCAGCGCAAGTTAAAGCCACTGGGTCCGAGACTCGAACCGTAGTTGGCTACATGGGAGTTCAGCAACATAGCTATTACGCTAACTGCTGGTCCCCTCCTTTTTGCCTTTGATAAATCAAATTAGTAAATATTTTTTATAACTTCAGCAGTTTCTTGGAGTTACAGGTTCTACCCTAAACATCTATTGGGTGTTGGAAAAGTTATCATGTATTTTTCTATGCAAAAATGTGTAATGACTTTTCCAATGATCCAATAACTAAAAACAAAAACAAATAGCATACTCTTCTTTAGAAAAATAAATCAACTGAGACATGTTTTGACTCATTTAGAAAAAAATCTTTCTAATGTGTGAAATATATACATTGTCTTTCAGGTTATTTTCATAGCAAAATATGGTTTGAGAACATAAATCTACAGTAACTATTCCATAACTTACTTTAAAGAAATACCTCTACCATCATGATTGTGTGAATTAATTTTAACTCCATGATAACTACATTGATTTTTCAACATTTCTACAAATACATACTTAAGAACTTTTAGAAGATAAAAGAATATGTTTTGCATTAATTTTAAATCTTTATTTTGCCAATGATAATGGTTGCAAAAGTGGTTTCAGAACATAAAAGACATTTTAAGCCATCATTTATTGAATCTTTTATATACAAAGCACTATGCTATATGCTTTAGATGTATCATTTCATTTATCCTCACAGTAACTCTCACATAGTTGACTGCATTTCGAGTCCCAGACTTGGCAACCTAGAACTCACGCTGGACATGTGTGTCTTTGTGCTCAAGATCCTGAAAGAAGACTGGAGGAGAAGGGATTGTGGCATGGCCCTGCCCCCAAGGTGGGAGGTGATTTGTCACTTTCTGTCCCTCTGTCTCTCTCAGTCTCTCTGTTGAGCACACATACCCTACGGCAAAAATCTCTCTTTAAAAAAAATGGTATGTGTCTGAAATCCCAGAGCTATTGAAGGTAAAACCTGAAATCAAACACAAATTTTTCTGACTTTACACCTTTACTCTTTTTTTTTTTTTTTTTTTTGGAGAGGTTTTTGCTATAGGGCACGTACGCTCGCCAGACAGACAGAGAGAGAGAGACAGAAAGCAAGAAATCACCCCCCAGGGGGGATGGCCATGCCACAATCCCTTCTCCACCATTCTCCTCTCAGGATCTTGGGCACGCACACACATGCACCCGGCGTGAGTTTTAAGCCACTGGGTCCGGGACGCGAACCGTGGTCGACTACGTGGGAGTCCAGCGACATAGCCATTACGCTAACTGCTGGCCCACACCTTTACTCTTTATTACAATGTTGTATCATCTCCTTGAGAGGTTTTCCTGAAAATTCTTTGCCAACCCATTTATAGAATTTAAACTTTTAAAGGCAGAGTTAATGAATTTTATTAAAATTGGTATAAAATTCTATATAAACTTTTTCTGGCAATATAGATTATTAGATAACTTATAAATCTCCTTTTCTAGAACATCTAAACATGGATAAAATGATAATGTCCTTTCAAATACATATCTAAGCTTCTTGAAAAGTTAATAAAATATCAAGGAGTTTAAAACAAAAACCACCACTATCCACTAGCAAAAGGGTATGGGAAGGAGGCATGTCTGCTTCACTTTTGGCTCAGTGTGGGAAAAAGATCTCCTTTTATAATTCTTAATTTTATGCCTCCCTGACCTAGCTGTGCAGTTTGAAACTATTTTGTTTACAAAGTATGAAAAATCTAGAGGCAAGCAATAAATATTAAATGTGGTCTTTCAGTAGTAAAATCTCTAAGGTGCCTGGAAGAATAAAAACTTTCTGGAGAGAAAAACTCTTCATTAAAGCTACTCAGGATTTTCAAATTCAATTTTATAAAATATTAGCTAATAATCTAAAATTATAAAAGGTATGAGTGAGGAATATCAGAAATATCAGAAACAGTAAACAATGTGTTGCATATGACTTATGAGAGCTGATAATTAACATTCAGAAATTTTAAGAGCCAGTGCTGAAATCATTGATAACCTGAAATTTACTATGTGGGAGTATTTAAATTGCTATCATTGGTAAACACTATAAATAATCAGGAATTTTTTTACTATACTTCTTTTTCTTCTTTTTTTAAGAACAGAAATCTAGTTTACTAGTATGGTACAGTAATTTAACTAGATCCTGCATTTTGGGACTTTAGACTTATTGGTTATAGTACATATGTTTATAATTATTAAAGATACATGAAAAAATGTGAAAACATAAAAAACAAGCTACTGTAGAAGAAACAAATTTATAAAAGAAACAAGTAGAATTAAAAAAAAATTATTACTAACATGGAAAATAAATGAAAAGACACAGCTTAAGAAAGAACGGTGACCTTGAAGACAGAACTAAGTTACACATAATAGAACAGAAAATGATGCAACAGAGAGTACAAAGATTAAGAGATATGGCGGATAGCATGGGCTAGCCCAATTTATATCTAGTAAGTTTCTGGAAGTAGAGACAACAAGTAGAAACGCAATGTTTGAAAAACACTGGGATGGTTGCCATCCTCCTAGTATTTAAATGTGGGTAAACAGACTGAAGAATAATGATGGTTAATCCTGGATTGCAGTCTGAAATGCCTGCAGTTTACTTTGCTGTCACCTCTCTTTCTATTGTTCGTCTTTATGTCTAGCAAATCTATTTTATATTGAATAGATGGCATGAGGTATTCATGAATTAGTGCTTGATCTGCCATGCAGAAGCAAAGGAAGAGAATGATGGGGGATGTAAAAAGGGAAGGATGGCAGCCAGAAAGCTTTCAGAGAAGCAGATGAAGAAGTAAAGAGTAAAAATCAGAAGGCAATTAAGGAGTGGTATGAATCCTTCGGCATTATGAGGGTCATAATAAGCTTCATTGATGTTTGGATGGATTTAAAGGTAATCACCTGACAGTACTTGTATGAAAGTATGGAAGAATGTCTAGATATGTATTATGAATTCAGATTAATAAAAATATGACCATTATGCAATGATGGAATCAATCTATTAGGTCTATGTCCTAACATCCTTGTAGCTCTAATATAGTTTGCTTTTCCTAATTCAGAATTCACCTTCACTTTCAGATCTAAACATGGTGTTCTTGTACATATTATACTTTAAAGAAACATATATACTAAATAACAGAAAATATAAAATAAAAGTAGGTATTTGTCACAAAAGTGACTGTATTAGAATTAATTTTTTAAATATGTGTCTCAATCACTCAGATAAAGCAGACTGTAAATCGAAGAACATTTGAACCCTTCAATCCTGACTTTTCACTGGGTCTAGAAAATAGGTACTGAACGGTAGTACTGAGCAGTTCTAGCTAGCACCCATAAAAGCAGTCCCATGCAAACACAGAGCAAAAAATTTCTGTCATTTGACACCAATTGGATAAATGTAGAAGATATAATGCTAAGTGAAATTAGCCAGACTATAAAGGACAAATACTTTATGTCCCCACTTAACCTATAAAGAAAGTCTGAGCTCCATGGCAGAAACTGAAGTACTCAATGGCACAGAAGTAGAGAGAGTAATGATAGAGTATTTAAAAGAAAAAAGCTATTATTTTTGAAGGAGCTAATTACCTTTATATTAGTTTGACATTGTATCACAACTGCAAAATTAAGATTTGTATTCTTTTCCTTTGCGTGTGTGTGTGTGTGTGAATCACTGAACAAAAATGTTTCCTAAAGGACAGAGTTACAATAGAACACCTCAATTAAAACATATATTACTTGGGACCAACAGTTAGCGTAATGGCTATGTCGCTAGACTCCCACGTAGTTGACCGCGGTCCGCATCCCGGATCCGGTGGCTTAAAACTCACGTCGGGTGCGTGTGCGCGCGTGCCCAAGATCCCGAGAGGAGTATGGAGGAGAAGGGATTGCGGTGTGGCCATCCCCCCTGGGGGGTGATTTCTCGCTTTCTGTCTCTATGTCTGTCTTTGTCTGTCTGGCGAGCGCATGTGCCCTATAGCAAAAACCTCTCCAAAAAAAAAAGAAGAAAAAAAAATCTATTACTGTCCTTAAGGGTGTAATTATCTTCCTACTCTGTACTATGCAGCAGTGAACTAAATGCAAAAGTTCACCATGACCTGTTGAAGGTAAGGGAAGTGATTCATTAAAAACAAGTATCATATGCAAGGAAGAAACCAAATAACTCAAATATAATTCTTAAAATCAGAACATAGTAACAGAAACAGAAAGGAATGAACTGCTCATTAATCTATGTCATATCAAAAATTTATTTCTAGCCTCTGATATTCTACTGTAAGATTTTATTAAACCAGAAGCTTTTCAGTATTCTATCATGATGGAGCTTTGGGTATTCAAGTGGTTTGTGTATCAGAACTGAGACCATAAGGAGTAATAAATATGAATAAATGCATAGGGAAAAGAAAGAAGAAAAGGGATATGGGCTTCATTTTGAGTAGTGTGCAAGTAATAATTACTTTGGTGACATTCATCTCTTAGTTATAGAAGAATTCAGCCATGAACAATCCAGATTATCACTCAAAAAAAGACTCATTTTCTAGAGACCACATGTATATCCACCCTTCTATGGTTTAATACGTTACTAGCAATTCGAATCTGATCCTGTCAGATGACACCTTCATCCTGTTTTATTTACTCCCCAGAGTCTCGTCTTTGACTTTCCCAGACAGAATAATACCAGACCAATGACATAGCAGATATGCTGCCTCCTTCTTTCTAATAAACCTCTGTGCCAACCCACTTATGAATTAAATGCATGACTGTTGTATTTCTCAGTTCTGATGCTTACCACAGGACACTAGATCAGAATGCATCTTTCTATCATGTATGCCAGTATTATACCTTAGAAATGAAGGTTTTACATTATATATTAGTCCTTAAAAGCCATCTAATTTTATGGGATTCTCTAAATTATTTTGAATGACCGTAGGTTGTTTGGGGAAGAAAAATTAGTCTGAAATAATTTTAATCAGTGGTAGTAGTTTGGGATGTCAGCTGATATTACCTGATGGTGGGAAAAAGGCAAAGAAATTTAATACAGGTTTATTCCTAAGGATAAGAGCTTGTGGTTTTAAGTATTAGAGACCACTGTGAATAAATCTTTAGACATCATTAAATGACCAATTCAGACAGCCAAGAAAAGCCAATAATTTTGAGGAAGTATAATTTAGGGAGCCGTATTCTACCAGGTATCAAGATGAATACAGCTGAAGTGTTTCAGACAGGGTGGCAGTGATTCAGGGATATGCAATGGAGCAGAATAGGTAAGTCAGAAAGAGAAGCAAATACATATGGAAATTTGGTGTATAACAGGTGGCAAATTGGAGTATTGTTGGGAGATAGTATAATTTCTATTTTTATTTTGGAAATGAAGCATCATGAACATATAATTTGATAGTAGTACATATATAATTTACAAATAAATAGACCTCTGTTGGGGGTAAATATAACATTTCTACTTACACAAGGGTACACTATCAAAAAACATTTAGAAAATATTATGCCAATAAATGTGCTGCTGCAATTGATTATTCATAAGGAAAATAAAATAAAATTAGATTCTAATCATCCTACATAAATATTTACAAGTAGAATAAGGATATAAACGTGGGGCTAGCAGGTGACGTGGAGGTAAATGTGGCTGGATCCCACATGGCCAACTGTACAGTCTGAGTCCAGGCCCAGTGGCCTGGAAAACAAACTCCATGTATGTATATGTGCCCAAAATCCTGAGAGGAGAATGGAGGAGAAGAAATTGTGTTGTGGCCATTCCCCTGTGTAATTTTCTCTCTCTCTCTCTCTCCAGTGAGCACATGTGCCCTATAGCAAAAACGAAAAAAAAAAAATAATTTTAAAAAAATACATGTTTTAAAAAGGGTGCAATTGTGGAAAGCAAGCTATTAATATTTTAGATAACGTTTAGTAAATTATCTATATGATTTCAGGGAAGGATACTAAAGAATATGGATGAACATAATTATACTAGAAGAAAGACTGTAAGTAAGATAAGGAGACACACTACAGACTATATATATATATACAAAGGATTAGTATAGAGTAGATCCGGTACCATTAGCCACTAAGCATAAAGACAACCCAATTGAACAGTGGCTAGTGGGTATGCATGGCCAATTCACAGAAGAGGAAATACAAATGACCAATGAATATATGAAGCAGTATTTGCCCTCACCCACTAGTCAAGGACATACAAGTAAGTCACCAATTTTATGTCCATCAAATGAGAAAGATTAAGATGAGTGAAAAATACCAGGCCAGCAGGTGGCATGGTAGTTAAGGCACTAGATTCCCACATGGCCAACTGAGGTTCAATTCCTGTACCCAGAAGCTTCAAAATCATACAAAGCATGAGGAAAGTGAAGGAGAAAGGATTGTGGTATGGCCATCCTCTCTTGGGGAGTGGAGGGGGAGTGCTTTATTGCCTTCTCTCTCTCTCTCTCTCTCTCTCTCTCTCTCTCTCTCTCTCTCTCTCTCTCTCCAGTAAGCACATACACCCTTTGGCAGAAACTTAAAAAAATATATGTGAAAATACCAAGTACAGGTAAGAATATGTAGCAACAAACACTCTCACACATTAGTGAAAGCAAACACTTTGGAGATTAGGTGATTGGTGATTAAGCAACGTTTAGTTAGGCTGAAAATACACTAGAGGGCATGTGCACTCACTATAGACAGACAGGGGGAGGGAATGAGACAGTCCCCCACCCCTAGTCATGCTGCAATCTCTTCTCCATTTCTCCTTTCAAGATTTTGGGTATGCACACACACGTGTGAGTCCCAGACATGTACTCATATGGGACTCAGTAATGCAGTCGACCATGTGTGATCCAGTCACCTTAACTACCATACCACCTGCTGGCCCTACACAACATCTTTTTTTCTTTTTTGAAGAGGTTTTTGCTATAGGGCATCCCAGGGGGATGGCCACATTGCAATTCCTTCTCCTCCATTCTCCTCTTGGGATCTTGGGCACGCACACAGCCCAGTGTAAGTTTAAGCCACTGGGTCTGAGTCAACTGCAGTTGACTATGTGGGAGTCCAGCTACATAGGCATTACACTATCTGCTGGTCCCCACCTACGTGACATCCTAATGAAGCAAGAATTATAGTTGAATAAACTTCTCAAACATATACACAAAGCTATGAGAATGTTTACTGCAGCATATTTTGTAATTAGGAAAAATTTTAAGTAAATCTCCACTAACATGAATAAAGTACTGTAGAATGTTCATAAAATGAAAGCTCACAGGGAAGTTCAAATGAAACCTTAGCTACGTGTATAAATGTGAGTAAATCTCAAAAACACCACTTTCAGGGAAAAAAGCTAGTTGAAAAAGTACACATAGAGTGTGATGACATTTATATAAACTTTAAAATTTTCAGACTACTACTATATTAAGGATTCACAGATACGTTCATCAGGAGTCATGATCCATTTTGCATAGAAAAACAGAACGATACATCATGACTTTCCCGATAACCTAATACATGAATTATTAAGTATGAAGACGTTGAAAAACAATTCAGCATATGGCTCCTGTACGAAAGAAGTAAGTCTAATGACTTTAGGGACGGACAAACCAAAAGCTTCAAAGTACCTATAATTTTTTTTCCTGATAAAGCCACCATGAAAATGAAAAATAATCAAATATTACAAGTTGAATGATGTACCACACATGGATTAAAAAAGTGCTGCATATCGAACATTTTAAATAAAATTATTACCTCTGGAAAATAATTAGTAGACTTTCAAAAGCAGCTCTGGTGAAGAAAACACCCTGCTGCCAAAGGTACATGAAATTAGTTTAAATAAAACTGTGAAATGTGAAAGCAGGAAAGTAATACTTCTAAGTATATTCTTGTATTCAACCTAAATATTTGTTTTAGTAAATCTCTATATTAAATATTATAGAAGTATGCAGTTGACTATTTTTTAATCTCCATCTCCAGAAGTTTATGTATTTACTATGACTATATTTCTTTTAACAGGGAAAATGGAGAGCCTGCCCATACAGCCAGGTAGCTTGGAACAGCCCTTTTCCTATGTGCTGTCCCATTCTGAGTATTGATAATGCTCCCTTTCATTCTCAAAAGTGTCTGATTTGGACAATAAATTTTATGGCCACCAGACATGTAGGATTGGTCACTGACTGAAGGGTACTTTGCAAAGGAAAAAAAAAATCTAGCTTTAAGGAGAACTGAAGCATAGTATGACCTTAGGGGGAAGTATGGGAAAGTGGAAAGAAGACAAAATCTAGGTTTTTCAGCATTAGACGTGCTCCCATTTTCCAAGGCCTCATGCTCTAGAAAGTAACAAAGACTGTGTCACAAGTCAGAATACCTCCCAGTCTCTCTTCTGGTTAGCCAGATATGTGATTTTGTGAGAAATTTCTAACTTCCAAATTTTAGAGGTTACTGAGGACTTCTGAGGATGCAGTTGAAATCTAAAGAGGAGGAAAACCAGGTGCAGGACTCAAAACAACTTTTAATCTTCTTGGATAATAGGTTTACTCACTTAGTCAATATTTACTGAGCACCTCCTAAAGCAAAGCATTGTTGTTGACACATTTGAGACTGGTTGCTGTCCAAAGTGAGAGGGAAAAAAATCTCTAAGTGAGTAATTACTATGAGTGATCTAATTAAGTGAATTACTAGAAAGTGCCCAGTGGGTAGCCTGGGTGATTATTTTTATCCAAGCATTTTGATAAAAGCTTTCGAGATCAGTAATGTTTGGGTAGGCTTTACACTTGACAAATATTGGTCTAAATACATTTCTCAAAGAAAAATACGCATAACACTGACGGAACACTAAGTGTTTTTAGATGGTGCACTGAAGGAACGGTTTTAGTTTTCCATGATTCCCAGACAGCGTTGCATAGGATGTGCATAAGTACAAGACATGTAAGGGTGCAGGATTGTTTTTCATAGCTTTAACTCTCTTGATTTTTTTAAACTTTCTTTTAGCATCTTTCAAACCATTTATCCTCATATGACATTCATTTTTTTTTCCTCTTTATAATTTTGCTATAGAGTGCATGCGTTCACCAGAGACACACAGGGGGGAGAAAAAAGAAAAGTGAGAAAACGCCCCCCCTTCCCCCCCGCAGGGGGAGATGGCCATGCCACAATCCCTTCTCCTTCATTCTTCTCTCAGGATTTTGGGTGGACAAACACACCCCTGATGTGTTTTTCAAGCTACCAGCTCTGGGATTTGAAACACACAGTCGGCCATGTGAGGTCCAAACACCTTAACCACCGTGTCACCTGCTGGCCCTCTCACATTAAATTTTTTTAAAGTTTGTTTGTTTGTTTATGTACTTCATGAGGGAAAGCATAAACAGACAAGCACCCTCCAACAGGGACTTCATGCCATAATCTACCCCTACTCTGAGCAAGCCACATCATGGGTGCACATGAGTCGCATATGCTCAGAGAAGTCATGCGAGTTCAGTTGTGTTACCACTGTGCCACTGTGAACACAGCTCAACTCATTCTGCTTGGCCTCTGTTATTTTTTTTGTTTTTAATGCCTGCCATATTTTAAAGAATTATAAAGATTCTAGTAATAACAAAATATGGGAGGGAATCCTTAACAAAACTCTCCATCAAATGGATTCCTGCCCCAGTTCCAGTGCCCTTGATTTCCTTGGTCACCTATAGGAGTTGGAAAGCAATACACTTGACAAATTTGCCAAATCAATTTCTGTGCTGGAAAGGACTTCATTTTATAGATGAAGAGACTGATGCCTGAAAAAATTGGTTAGTTACTTAAGGCCAGACAAGCAATGAGCAACAGAGCCCTGACCCATGTAACTTCATGAAAGGTCAATGCACTACCCATAACATCTACTATAGGAAACACCAATGAATGGAACTTTCTCACTTCTCATAATAGACTGCAACATTTTAGACATCTAAATTCAGTGAGAGAGTATTGCTCGCTTCATTCAGAACTCAAATGTAAAGAGTTATCATCGAAAATCAAAACTGAGGGGAAAAAAAAAAGGCAAGAACAAAGACAAATAAAAAAAAATAAGAATTTGGGAACACAGCTTTGCTGTATAAATGTTAGACAGTACATTACTGATAAAAACATCAGATTTACCTCCAAGGACCATGCCAGCCTGACAGCACTTTCTGAGGCGACATGCTGGGCAGTTTTTTCTGCGAATTTTATCAACAATACAGTCATTTCTTCCAGCACATAAATAGTTATGCTGACCTGAAAAAAAAAAAAAGAAAGTTAACTTACTTACAATGCCTAAGACTACTGGAAATTCTATGCAATGACAAGTGAAAGAGAGGACAGGCACACATCCATTAAGTTGATGACTCTCTCCGACAGGCTTGCTCGGTACCACTGAATGCTGTGATATATCAAACCTGGTCCGTACTTTACCTGTGCCTTCAGAAGCCTAAGTGAGGTGAACACAGCTTAAAAACCAATCCCAGGGCTCTCTTTAAAATCTTTTCTACCAAATTTCTGTGCATCTTCTTAATGGTATCAGCACCAGATTGCCCTTCTGCCCTTTCTGTCATTTGAAGATTAGAATGTAGGTTGATGATTACAATGAGTTGCATAAAGTTTTCAAGCTCTAATAAAACATTTTTGTTCTGACATCTAAGCCTTCAAGAAAACAGATACATACTAGAGAATTAAAGAGGTCTCGGGGGTGGGGGGGACCGCCAATGGTGTGGTGCGTGGGACTGCCAGTGGTGTGGTGGTTAGGGAAGCTGGATCCTACAAGCTGATCTCATGGTTTGAGTCCTAGGCCAGAAGCTTTCAAATACTTGCTTGGTGTGTGTGTGCATGTCCAAAGTCCCCAAAGGAAGGAGAAAGGGAGGAGAAGGGATTGCAGCATGATTATCCCCATGGAGGGTCCTTTCTCGCTTTCCCTCTCTCCAGTGAGCATACATACCCTCTGGCATTTTTTTAAAAGAGGTGTCTGGAATAGACCTTTTAGAAAATGTATTTGCTTAACAGTATTTGCAAAATCATGGAACTAGTTCACTCTTAAAGATCTTGTAAATAGCATGTACAAAATAAAAAAAAAAAGCCACAGATTGTACTAACTTGAATGCTTGGTTTATTTTTATCATAAATTTTAAAACACTATGAATAGAAATAATGATAATGGGAAGACAATTTTTCTGAGAGATTTTTTCTATAGGGTACATGTGCTCACTGAAGAGACAGACACACAGAAAGACAGAAAGTAAATCACCCACTCGGGGGGATGGTCACATCGCAGTCCCTTCTTCTCCATTCTCAATGGGAGAAAAATTTTGAATAGAGACAAATATCCAATGAAGGAGAGGAGAGAATAATTTTATTAGGTTGGAGCAAAAGCAATTGTGGTTTTGGACCATAAATTTTAAATCATTATAACTAGACTCAAACACATCTTTATTAATTAATCAGAATAGGAACCATTGCAATAAATACATTTTTGCCAATCAGAAATGTTTGTTTATTCCTAGTATAAAATTCCATGCTTCGGGATTCAACACTTAGAAACCATCTTCTTCATCCTGCTGGCTGTGGAAACATTTTTCCCCAAAAGTTGTTGAGATGCTTGAAAAAGTTGTAGTCCATTGACTAGAGATTTTGGTGAATATGACAGATGAGGCAAGACTTCATAGCCCAATGTGTTCAACTTCTGAATTGTTAGTTGTGCAACATGTAGTCAGGCATTGTTGTGAAGAATTGGGCACTTTCTGTTTGACCAATGCTGGGCTGCAGGCATTGCAGTTTTTGGTGAATATCATAGATTTGCTGAGTATACTTCTCAGATGTAACAATTTTGGAGGGATTCCAAAACCTGTAGATGATCAGACACCATCAAACAGTGACCATGACCTTGTTTTGGTGGAAGTGCTTTGGAGCTGCTTCTTGATCCAACCACTGAGCCATCATATAAAATCCACTTCTTGCCACACATCACAATCCAATTGAGAAATGGTTCACTGTTGTATAGAATTAGAGAAGAAAACACTTCAATGAGATGATATTTTTGATTTTTGGTCAGCTCATGAGGCACCAATTTATCGAACTTTTTCACCTTTCCAATTTGCCTCAAATACCTAATGATTTTAGAATGGTTGACATTGAGTTCTTTGATCACTTCTTGTATCGTTGTGAGAGGATCAGCTTTGATAATTGCTCTCAGTTGGTCATTATCAATTTTCAATGGCCAGCCACTATGCTGTTAATCTTCAAGGCTCTTGTTTCTTTTGCAGAACTTCCTGAACTACCACTGCACTGTACATTCATTAGCAGTTCCTGGGCCAACTGTGTTGGTGACGGTCTTGGTTGTTTCCACTGCTTTACAGCCCACTTTGAACTTGAAATAAGAAAATCGCTTGAATTTGCTTATTTAACATCATTTCCACAGTCTAAAATACATATACAATAAAGAGCATGTGATAAGTCATTGACCAAAAATAGAGAAATGCACATTAAAATGATGTATAACATAAGCACGTTTATTTAAGAACATGATTTAATATCATCAAACTTTTCTTTATTAAATGCTGCAACATTCTTTCTTTACCTTATGAATCATTTGTCTCTAGTGATTTCTCTCCCTAACTATCCTGTTGCTTCATGGTTTGGGTGACTCCCTCCTTATTTTTCACCTATCTTTCCAAGAGTTCCTTTTAACTTGTCTTTGCCAGTTTCCCTTCCTTAGCCTATTCTTTCTTGTTTTTTTTTTTTTCTTTTCTTTTTATAGAGAGGTTTTTGCTATAGGGTGAGTGCACTCGCCAGAAAGACAGAGAGAGACAGAGAGACAGAAAGTGAGAAGTCACCTCCCAGGGGGGATGACCACGCCGCAATCCCTTCTCCTCTATTCTCCTCTTGGGATCTTGGGCACACATGCACACGCACCCGGCATGAGTTTAAGCCACCGGGTCCAGGACTCAAACTGTGGTCGACTACATGGGAGTCCAGCGACATAGCCATTATGCTAACTGCTGGTCCCAGTACTAAATAAATTTAAATGTATATTTAAGCATACATTGAGAAATTAATACTTTAACTAAACAGAATACAATTCTTTTAAGTCTTGAGGAAAAAGAGAGTATAGCAGTCCAACATTTAAAGTTTGAGTGGAAAGGAAAATTTCCGATAATTAAGGCCAATAGCATGAAGTCACCCCTCTAAGAGGTTGGTACAACACTTGTTGTTGTGGACTACCCATAAAAGACTGAAATGGCTTAAAGAAATATGGGAGTTCAGTCCACTCCTAGCCATAGTCACCTCTAACACTTAAGTGTTGGGTCTTCAAAACTACAAAGTAGATACATCATCGTGCAAGCAATTGGAGATATAAAAGGCTAATCTTCTCTAAGCAATTTTTTGGTCAAAGAAATGTTGCAGTCATCTAGTTCCAACTAGAGCTGAGAAATAATTTGGCAGGAGAGCCAGGCACTGCTTTTATACCATAACACCTGACCAGAACATGCAGCCACTATGAATTCAAGTGGCTCAGAAAGCACCCCTGCATTACATGGACCACTCTATCAGATACCTGGATGTATATGCAGGTAAGGAAATCTCAGGCACACATGCACTAGCTCTGCTCAAACATTCTGGAAATGTGTAGAATGTTAAACCCTGAGGCGTGCAAATCCAGTATGTTGGTATCAGTTTTCTTCAAACAAAATTCTGCAGTTTGTATTCTGGTTTTGTAAAATGCATACTTGTCCAAATCCACTCACTCGTTTCTCATAAACCACAGGGCAATGGCTCAACATGCACATTAATGCTTCTCTTCAGTCTAACATAACATTGTCTCTAGTCACCCAGTCTACAATAATTCACTCTATTAAACCACCTGAGCATTCTGTTTTCTAATATCCTTGTTCTCTACCCACACCTTCACCACTAGGAGTGACAGGATGTTCAGGAATAATTATAAGCTATAAGGCACCACAAACAGGATACACAGCATAACAAAAAACAGGATGAGAGTTCACACAAGTGGGAGACTGTCCAGCCTTCTGTTTAATACATGCATCATCTGTCCTTGTTGAAAGCTGGAGAACTGTTACTGGAAGTGTGTTGTAGAACATTGTGTTTTCCTTCTCTGTAGGAAACCTATTATCATTTTGGGTACCAAAAACCGGGGGTGAGTACTATTGTCTTTTCTTTCTAATTTCTTTTTTTTTTTTTCTAGAGGTTTTTGCTATAGGACGCATGCACTCGCCAGAAAGAGAGAGAGACAGAGAGACAGAAAGCGAGAAATCACCCCCAGGGGGGATGGCCACGCTGCAATCCCTTCTCCTCCATTCTCCTCTTGGGATCTTGGGCATGCACACACACGCGCCTGGCGTGAGTATAAGCCACCGGGTCCGGGACTTGAACCGTGTCGACTACATGGGAGTCCAGCGACATAGCCATTATGCTAACTGCTGGTCCCACTTTCTAATTTCTTAATCTCTTCTATGTTCTTTATGTTCCAGCTATACTAACATCAGTTTATTAACTCAAACTTTCTCATGTCTCTATGACACTCCTGTCTTCCTCCCAAATAATCTGCTTTGCAAATTATTCGTTCAAGTCTTGGCTTAACTGTTGCTCCTATCAGGTCTTACCTGACATTTTCCAGAAAGACATAGATGTTTCTTCTGTGTATCAACGATGCATTCATTACATGCTATCGTAAATTATGGATACTTAGCTCTCTTAGGTTCTGGAGAGTAGGAACTAGGTCTTTTGCTCTTTTAACTCTTGTGTCTAATAAACATTTGATGAGTATTTGTTGAATAAATGAATATAATTATATTTACTATTTCACTTAAAAATATACTCAACAATAGAGGTCGTATAATATTTCATATATTGTGGAAAACAGTACATTCAAAACAAATCACTTAGTCCAGATTGTTTTACCCCCTTTTAACATTTCTTTTTATTACACAATTCTTTTATTCAGCAAATTCTTTGCCTTTTTTTTTTATTTGGGCCATGTGAGACTCCAGTGCTTTAACTACCATGCCACTTGCTGACCCCAAGAGCACTTAAAAAAATGTTATTAGATTATTTGTCTAGTGACTTACAAAAAGTTTAGATACATAATAAAATCTCCTGTTAATTGAAATAAAATCATTTTATTATAAGCTAGAAAGAGACCTATAAAATAAAAAAATGTATATTGTTTGAGTTACCTCTCAGTGTGAGCATATTGAATATATTTCATTTGGGTTTGAGAAAGGTTATAATTTTTCATGCCTTTTTTTGTAAAGTAAGAGAAAATATATAGTAAAATGACAAGAGAAGTGGATATACATGTTTTACAGGTACAAAAATAAAATACAGAAAGTCAGTATGGTATGAGGCTAAAGGTAACATGAAGTGATGCATATGGGGGCACTTTTCCCACTACAAGTTGCAGAAATACTGGATGAAATGTAATAGGAGTGTGTTACTTAATTACAGCCTGGAGCAAAAATGAATGGAGTGAGGGTAATTCTAAAATGAGAGAAATCAAAACCAGAGAGGTAAACTTAAGTAGACTCTGCACTAATTCAGAAAAAAAATTCAGATGCAGATGTAGGGTATAGGGTAAAAACTAGGGTTTAAAGCCCTTAGGGTTGACATATGTCCAATTCCTTGAGAGAGAAGAGCAGAACTGAACTCTGCATAAAATACAGAACTTCAAAAGCTGCCTTGGCTATTAAACTACAGCTATCAATGGAAAACATTATCTGGAAATTGCCAATGAAGCCAGGAATCTGTCCAAAATTTTAGTTGGGGGAGAAATAATTCATGGCTAAAAGCAAAACTAAACACAATAAAATTTGGGCATACAATGGGAGATGCATTTTTACTACCATACAAGTGTAGGCACCCATGCCAGGGAACAAAGACCAATGAAACTGGCAGGGTCCTGGGAACATAAATGTAAAACTTACCTGTAGGAAAGAATGTGCACTTCCCCCAAAACATATTTATACAAGAATATTTATGACTGAGGTCAGCAGGTGGCGTGGTGGTTAAGGAGCTGGACTCCCACATGACCTACCCACAGTTTGAGTCCTGGACTCAGTGGCTTGAAAATCATGCTAGGAGCCTGTGTGTGTGTGCCCAAAAATCCTGTAGGAAGAATGGAGAAGAAGAGATTACGGGGTATGGGAATGATTTCTCACTTTCCCTTTCACTGTCTCTCTGGTGAGCATATATGCTCTAAGGCAAAAATCTTAAAAAAAAAAAAAAAAGAATATTTATGGTAGTAGTTTTCATAATAGCCCCCAAATGAAAACAATGCAAATGATCATTTAATATAATGTACAAATAAACTATTCCAGTTATTCAATTCATTGTTATACAGCCGTAAGAATGAATGTCTAGCCCCATACAAAAATGTGGATGAAGTATTTAAGCATACTATTGTGTAAAATGACAGAAATGCACTGCATGACTGGTTCCATTAACATAAAGTTCCAAACCAGTCAAAACTAATCTACAATGTTAGAAGACAAGATGGTGGTTACCTTTTGGAAAATTATTGGAAGGGGCAAAAGTGACTTCTGGGAACCTAATGATTTCTAATTTATTTTAATCTGGGTGACAGTAATATGGTTTCACTTACCTAATAATAACTCATAAGTTCTACAACTTTAATTTGAGTAAATTTATGAAAATATTTCTCAATATAAAGTTTCTTTATTTTAAAAAATGGTTCTACCTGGGGCCAGCAGCTGGCATGGTGGTTAAGGTGCTAGACTCCCACATGGCAGACCATGGTTCATGTCCCAGACCTGACAGCTTAAAAAAAAATCACATTGAGCACATGTGCATGCATGCCCAAAATCCCCAGAGGAGAATGGAGGAGAAGGGATTGTGGCATGGCCATCCCATCTAAAGAGGAGGGTGACTTTTCACTTTTTTTCTCTCAGTCTCTGGCACATGCACACACCCTATGGCAAAAATCTTTTAAAAAAAAAAGGCGGTTCTACCTAAGACAACAATGTAGAGGGCATCAGGATCCAACAGACTCTGTGCAGAACCTACAGTGGGTGTCCACAGGCTGAGAGTCCAAAGTCAAGAAAGGCATTATCTGCATTACAGAGTTTCATTTGGGGCTTCCCGGTGAATTATCTCCATGAAACCCATTGAAATATTCCACTAAAAACAGTTGACTGTAAGCATCCACCAAACAGAGAACTCTAGAGAAAGTCCTACACAAGGGGACTTCAAAAAGGTGATGGGAGGGACCAGCAGTTAGTGTAATGGCTATGTCGTTGGACTCCCATGTAGTTGACAACCACAGTTCGACTCCCAGACCTGGTGGCTTAAACTCACACTGGGCGCGTGTGCATGCATGCCCAAGATCCCGAGAGGAGAAAGGAGGAGAAGGGATTGCGGCATGGCCATCCCCCCTGGGGGGTGATTTCTTGCTTTCTGTATCTCTGTCTCTCTCTGTCTTTCTGGCGAGCGCACACGCCCTATAGCAAAAACCTCTAAAAAAAAAAAAAAGAAAAAAAAAAGGTGATGGGAAAATGGAATTAAAGGATTAATTTATTTTGGTTCCAAAAAATGTTGAAATCCATGCAAAGATAAGATCATATCATTTACCGTTAACTTTTTGAAGACCCCTTGTACCTATCTGCTGTGTACAATTGTGCTCTTCCTTTGAACCACCTCCTCACTGACCCAGACAGGTCAAAATCAGCTACTTATGGGGCTCAGGCCTGTGAATGGGATAAACAGAAGAATCTGATCTTGTTTGTTCTTCCTTGCAGGCTTGAAGGCCCAAACAGTGAGTGATGATCTGGAGCAAAGGAAAAACCTGAATAAGGTAAGAGTTTGGAATTTTTACTATGATGCTGACCTGGGCATTCTGATTTCTGAAATGATGCTGCTTTTCTGATTAAAATCTATGGGACTGGTCTAGATTTCATTCTAGCCTATAAAGCAGGTTTCACTGTTTGAGATTATGCCGATATCTGTATTTTGGAAATGCACACACATATGGGTAAAAGAATTAGGTAATTATTTAAATGTTGTTAGAAGTGAAGTAAACCAGTAGTTCTCAGCTATAGTCAATTTTTGTCTCTCTCTCCCAGCTGTCCCTGTACATTTCCTAATGCCTGGAGATAAGTGTGGTTTACACAACTACAGGATAGGTACCACTGAGGAGAGCCCAGAGATGCTACTAAACAGCCCACAGTACACAAGACAGCCCCCACCAGAAAGAAAAAAATTATCTGGCCCAAAATGTCAATGGTGTGAGCTTGGTAAATCTTGGTATAAACTCACAGTTCCCTCACTTTTTCAAAAAGATGTATTTTCTAGGCTTGTCCACTGAAAAATGTCCACAAGAAAGATAACTCCAGCAGCAACATACATTAGGATTCAGATAGTCATGTCTCATACAATTTTCATCTAAAAGGAACCAGCTCCTTGGAGAAACAGCTGACCTAGCACCAGGAAACAAAACACCCACATGGAGTCTGGGATATGTTGTTGTGACAGAGAATTTGATCTCCTTGAGTGCTAATAAAAATGTGTCAAAGCCACCCTGACCAAAGATAAGATGATCTGAGCATTAAAAAGAATTAGTTCAAGTGGTTAAAATGCATTCAACATATAAAAAGCCAAATACATAAATGACATGTATAAAAGGAAAGAATGAGAGTAAGAAACAGAATGAGCTCACTGGAAATCACTGGAGGTTGCCTGGGTACCCACTTATTATTTTGAAAACTGATCATTACAAGTAATAATAATTAAGCATCTATTAGGCCTTCCATTATGAATTTTCTTTTACTATTACCATTCCTTTCTGGAAGAGAGAACTATTGGGTCATTGGAAAAGTCATGACATATTTTTCTATGCAAAAATATGTCATGATTTTTCCTATGCAAAAATGCATCATAACTTTTCTGGCAACCCAATTTTTTTTTTAAGACTTATAGCTGATTAAAATCAGAATGAATAACAGAATCAAAAAGTCATCCATTTGCAATCCCTAACAAAATGACCACCTCCTGTCAAATCTGAAAAGACAATTAAAATACTCCTTCACTTTCCAACTACACATCTGTGTGAACCCATATTTTCTTCATATGCTTCAACCAAAAGATCACATTGCAACAGACTGAATGTTGATGCAGATAGGAGAATCCAGCTGTCCTCTATTAAGGCAGACATTAAAATGACTTATAAAAATGTAAAACAATGCTATTCCTGTGATAAATTTGTTTTGGTTTAGAAAATTAACATCTAATGGGGTTAAGTGAGCTAATAAAATTTTTTAAAATCATCAATTTTAACTTCTACAATAGTTACGGTAAATATGGACAGATAAAATCTACATATGCAAATATGTTTCAGGTCTCTCAATAATTTTTCAGCATATAAAAGGGTCATAAGACCGGACTGTTGGAGAACTGCTGACCTATGTAGGATTCTTATCAAATTCTGTAACTATTTATGTGGGGGAAAAAAAATAAGACAAATCCAGATTGTGGGACTTTCTATGAAACAGCTGGCCCTTTAGGCCTCACAAATGTCCTGGGCCCAGCCACAATGGCGGATGTGGCCAAGATACTGTGGTCTGTAGGTTGAGACCACATGGAAGGCCCAAGTTCAGTTCCGAGACTAGCCTAAGGGCCAGGTATGTTGACCTGCACCTGTAATCCCACTGACTCCAGAAACCTAAGGCAGAAGAATCCAGCTGTCCTCTATTAAGACAGACATTTAAATGACTTATAAAAATGTAAAACAATGTCAGTCCTGGCTTCTTTCATGTAATCCTTTAACAAAATAGACATTATATAAGTATTTCACTTTTCTAAGGTGAAATAGCTGGTAAGGTACATGGACGTACCCTAAAGATAGAGTAAACCTCACAAGTCTTGGACTAGAAACAAAGATGGCGCAGAATATGTTGGCCAGAGAACAGAGATGCCAACACAGACTTGGGCATGTGACACCTGCAGGAGCTGCTGAGAATTTATTCCACTGATGAGCACTAGGCAGAGGACAGTGCTTCCTGCCTTATGCCAGACATTGCTAAGTTTCACCCTGAGCCAGAGGCCACCCCAACAATCTCAATTTTATCTAACTGTCAGACAAACCAGTATTTCAGTAGAGACTGGGCAAATTCCTAAATTCTTACGATGGCTGTCTTCACTCAGGAATAGCTGTCTTGGGTTGTCTTCACCCAAAAAGAACAACTTCCCTTGATAGAATTCTTGCAAATCTCAGCATTTATTTAGTACTTCAAAGATAAAGTCTAACAAAGGCCCAATTTTTATTTATTGGTGGTTAATTCATTTATTTTGGTCCTAGTTAAGCTCATGTGAAGTGTTCTCTTTTTATAAAACATTAAAAATGTCCTCAATATTTGCAGAGGTGTTTTTGTGGTTTTTGTTTGTTTGTTTTTCCAGAGATTGTGTGTGCTCTCTGGGAAGAGAGAGAAGAAGAGAGTAAGAAAGCACCCCACCCCCTGGGGGGAATGGTCATGCTGCAGTCCTGTCTCTTCTATTTTTCCTTTTGGGATTTTGGGCACATCGGAATATATGCTCAGTGTGCTTTTCTTTAAGAGAGATATTTGCTATAGAGCATGTGTACTCACTGGAGAGAGAAGAGAGACAGAAAGAGAGAAATCCCACCCACCCCCGTGAAGGGATGGCCACATCACAATCCCTTATCTTCTGTTCTCCTCTTGGGATTTTGGGCACATACACACATGCCCCTGGCATGAAGCTTAAGTCACAAGGTCCAGGACTTGAACCGCAGGCGACTATGTGGAAGTTCAGTGACGCAACCATTACACCATCTGCTTTTTCCTCAGTGTGCTTTATTAAAACTACGCAGTTGGCCCTATGGGATCCAGCTCATTTAACCACTAGACCATGGGCTAGTCTAAAAGTAAAACATTTTAAAATTATATTTGCCAGGATGCAGTTAGACCTTTTTATCCACAAGGTAAAGTTTTTACTGAACTTTTAAAATTACTTGTTTTAGGGAACCAGCAGTTAGCGTAATGGCTATGTCGCTGGACTCCCACGTAGTCGATCGCGGTTCGCGTCCCGGACCCGGTGGCTTAAAACTCACGCCGGCCGCGTGTGCGTGCGTGCCCAAGATTCCGAGAGGAGAATGGAGGAGAAGGGATTGTGGCATGACCATCCCCCCTGGGGGGGGGTGATTTCTCGCTTTCTGTCTCTATGTCTCTCTCTGTCTGTCTGGCGAGCGCATGCGCCCTATAGCAAAAAAAAAAATTACTTGTTTTATTCAAGTTCTAGCATATATTAACTATACATCCTTGAATAAATCACTTTACCTCTTTACACTTCATATTCCTCATCTATAAAGTAATAATTCACAAGTTGTTTTGAGGCTAATGTATATAAAACCTGCAGTACCACAGTAGACACAGAATAAATGCTTAGTAGACAGTAATTATGACACGTCAATAAATATATATTGAATATCTACCATGTGCCAACATTGTTCTAGATGCTGGTGATACAGTGTGAAAAAGATCCCAGGAGCTTATTTTCTTTAATCAGTTAATACTTTTGCTTGACTTTTTAGTTCCTTATTCAGAAACACTGATTATTTATGGGTTAAATATGTGCTCTCTTTTCATCATACATGCTATCCAACAGCACCATGATAAAACTACATGCATAATCTTTTTGTTTTTAAAGTTGTATTTATTTACTTTTTCCATGAGAAGTGCAGTGAGGGAGGGGAGGAGGAAACAAGACTAAGAAAGGCACTCCTAGCAGGGTCTTCATGCCTCAATCTAACCCTCAGCCTCAGTCAGTCAAGAGCACAGGCAACATGCACCAGCCCAGCGTGCACAGGGAGCCCCCAGTGCCTAAACCTGGGACCTTCCCCTATGGCCTCAGCAGAATGGAACATTGTTTGACCGCGAACCATCCCAGCTGGTCCCATATCCTTTCGAGTCTGTTCGAATTCAGTTCTATCTATCTACACCATGAGAAAATTAATCAAAGCCTTGGGTTTTGTTTGTTTGTCTTACCTGCAATATAGAGATAAGGATAAACATTACAAGGCTATTTTATGGATTAAATGAGCTAAATTAGATGAAATGTCATCACAGTGACTGGCACCTAGTGAACACAATACATCACTGCTTGTAATTTTCATCAGTTTTCCCTTCCTTCTGTAACAAGTCTTTATACATAACTGGTTTTACTTTCTGCTCTGTATGGCTTCCAATACAGATTTCTAGTCTGTTATGACATTTTGGAACTTTCAATAATTTTTCCTTATCTTGTCCAACTTAATTTTCATCTCATCGACTTTGTTCCTTGTGACACTCATTGTTTTTTCAGACACACTACTGTCTTTTATAATAACTCAAAGCAGAATATTATCTAAATTGTTCTTCTCTTTCTTTCAGCAAATAAAAGTTAGTATGCTTTTCCTATGATCTAATTAGCTTGTTCCTACTAGCAGTGTTTAAATAGGCAGCAATAATATTCCTGTTGGGCTTGAATGGTTTCTTAATTAGTGACTTCTTGTAAGCCAACTATGAAATCTAACACACTTCTAAAAAAAGTTTGTTTCCTATTTCTAACAAGCTATTCTTCTTTAGAATAACATTTAAATTTCCACAAGGATTTGTATTTTTTTAGGTGAATTTAGAGTCGAACTGAAATTCAATTCTGGACAACCAGCTATCATTTGGCTTTTCACCTCTGCTCATGGATGATCTCACTATTTCGGTAAATAGATGAGTTTATTCTTACAACTGCCCACCAGTAGCTCATCTGATTTTGAGGTTTTTAACTTAGGTCCTCTTGTCTAGATTGTTCTAGCTGATTTATTATGCAAAAGATACGAGAGTTCATTTTTGCTGTTTTGTACTATTAATTACTCTTTCATCTTTCCCTTATGCTCCTATCTCTATGGCACCTAAAATAAATTTCTATCTCCTATACTTCTCAAACAACTTTAACTGTGAAGGAGATAATGAATACAACACAACACTGGTGGGTAATGTGGCTGTTAGATAAAAAACTGGTAGTCACCAAAGTCTGGTGTGTTTCAGGACATTCATGGGAGCTGGACGTAAGAATGAGTATCCAGAAGAGAATTAGAGAGCAGAGCCAATTGCCAAGATGCTGAGAGATGGTCTGTATCATCCCAGGAAACCGGCAAGGTTGGAGCTCACTGGGCCAGGGAGAAGAGCACTGGTGGGAAGTGAGATGAGACTGTAACAGGGCTCGGATCCTGCAGAGCCTGAAAGCTACCGTAAACACTCTGACTTTTCCTCTGAAAGAAATATGGTGCCATTGGAGTTTTTTTAAATTTATTATTTCAATTTTTATTTATTTATTTTTTGGGGAGGTTTTTGCTATACAGCACATACACTTACCAGAGAGAGAGATAGAGACAGACAGACAGAAAGTGAGAAATCGCCCCCCAGAGGGAATGGCCATGCCACAATCCCTTCTCCTCCATTCTCCTCTCAGGATCTTGGGCACACACACATACGCGCCCTGCGTGAGTTTAAGCCACCAGGTCCGGGACTTGAACTGTGGTCGACTACATGGGAGTCCAGCAATGTAGTCATTAAGTCATCTGCTGGTTTCAACCATTGGATGGTTTTTATCACTCCCTTTGTTCATGGTAGGGTATATGCATGTGAGAGAGATAGAGGAGATGAGCCCTCCACAGGATCTGGTTGTGCCATGAATTATATGGATAATTAACATTTTTCTAAACATTAAGTTAGGTCTAGGCCTCCAAATACAGAAGACTGGACTACTACCAGATTTTTAAGTCTTTTATGATAAATGTCTCAATCAATTGCTAGTAACATATTTCACTTCCCACACAGTGCCAAGTGGGGTGGTGTAGTGAAAGTAGTTTAGTTTTCAGAGTATGCCATCACTGGGTTCGATTACCATCTCCACTAACTCGCTGGGTGACCTTATAGAAGTTACTTTCCCTCTCTGTTTCAAGTCTGATATCTGAAGAGAGGATGGTAGTAACTTCTCAAACAACTCTTAATGAAGAGCTTACAGAGATAATGAATATGATTTGTCTACTACAGTGCCTGCTGTTTAACAAGGACACAAAAACGTGCTAGTTCTCATCTTCCCCTTGTGTTCTCTCATATTTTTTGGGAGTTCTTCCTAGAGAAAGAAGTAATCTTGGTAGGGGCAACAGCCCACCTGCCTTCTTTACTATAATTTCACTGCTTTATGGAATGAAAAGCAACTTCTCAGCAAAGGACTGAAGGCCCCCAATCTAGACCAAAGAGTATATATTTTTTTTAAATCTTAGAACTGGCCTCCCTGGAAGACGTTCTCCCTGTCTTCCCTACTGTTTCTTGAATTAACTTTCTCAAAAACAAAACTAGCTGATCCTGCTACCTCCCAGCTTATAAAGTCTCTGGCTTCCCACTGAGGAGTATTAAAGTACTCTTTAAGAAATAGATGAACATTTTATTGACATGCAGAGTCCTGGGTTTCTTTCCTAGATATTTTGATTTGGCTCATCTGGAGTGAGGCTCAGGAATCATCTCAAACCAGTATACCCAGGTGACTCTAAAGTAGATGGTTTGAACACTAAAGAACACTGGCTTATCAGGCAAAATCTGAACTAGAGCTGACTTTTGGAGTTTCTAGTCTGAGATGTTGAGTACTCATACTATAAAGATACCAGAAAGTCAGTCTCATTTACAAGTCTAGAATTCAAGAAAAAGGTCTGGACTGGAGATAAACATTTAAGTGGAATACAGTAGGTCTACCTAGAGCCAGGAGACTGGATTAGACTGACAAGAGAATAAAGTATATAAACAGAGAGAAGAGATCCACATCCTGAGCTCCAGGTCCTCTGATATAGAAAGCTAAAAGGAAAAGAGGAGTCTGAAACACAGTCAGTGAAGAAAATCAAGAGAGAATTGGTCTGAAAAGCACAAGAAGGAACGTACTGTAGGAAGATGAAGTGATCAGCAGTCAAATACTTCTTGTCAAATGTCAAGTGACAAGAAACTGAGAACTGCCCTTCAGATTTAGCAACATGGTAACTTTGACAAGAGAAGTCTTGGTGCAGTGACAGAGGCAAAAACTTGATTAGATAGGCTTAAGAGAGAATGGCCAGCAGGTGGCATGGTAGTTAATCCTTAACTACCATGGATCCCACATGACTTACTACACTGTTTGAGTCCCAGATCTCGCACCTTGAGAAATACACTGGACATGTGTGTGCATGCATGCTCAAAATCCCACGAGGAGAATGGAGAAGCAATAGTGGTATAGCCATCCCCCTAGGGGGGTGATTTCTCATCTTCCCTCTCTGTCTTTTTTTGCACAAGCCCTATGACAAAAACCTAAACAAAAATTTTAAAGAGAGGGAGACAGAAAGAATGGGAGAAGAAAAGAATGATTGGGTGGTGAGGAGAATGACTGGAGCCCGCCCTTGAGCTGGCAGGAGCAGTCTGGATCTAGTAGACAAGGGAGCGATGAACTTGAAGAGAAGGGCAGAACCCAAGTAACGGAAGGAAAAGTAGATTATATGTCAGATGCCACATAAGTGCATGTGGTGGTAGCAGTTTCAGGAAACTTTCTCAGAAAATTAGAAAGCAAGGACACTGACTGAAAGTGAGGGTAGGAGAGTCAAAGAAGGCTGAGAAGCGAGGAGAAGGCAGAAGACAGCCATCCAAAACTCCTGGAGAAAGTGTGGACTGTTTGCAGGGCAGATTGCTTAATCAGGACAATCACTTTCCAACCCCCTGTACGAGTTATTCAAAGTTTTTCTTCCCCTGAAATTCAGCTAGTGAAATTTCTGATCTCCCAACGTCACTCAGTTTTCACTACAAATCATCACGACAAAGAGACATTAAAAAATGGAAAAGATGTAGTGATGGGTAATAGAGAAGGTTTTCTGGATTCCAAATTCAACTGTGACATTTATTTGCTATTTGTCTGTGCATGTGACTTAACCTCTTTGTGCTTTACAGAAAACATTCAGTCAAGTTTCTGACAACCTAGTAAGTGTTCAGTAAATGCCACTATTACTGTTAACTATGTCAGAGCCTAAGATTTCTTAGCAAGTAAATTATATTTCCATATAAAATACATTTGGTATTTTATAATACTTTCTCTAGAAAATCAAGTAACAATGGAATCATCCACAAACACCTTTCCCAAAATGGCTGTCTGCATAATGAAGCTATCTTTCAAAAGGGAGTTACTTCCCCCCCCCCCCCCCGTTTTTTTACTTCCTAGCCTGAACATTGTCTTTAACTTGAAGGGGCAGAGTAAGTATCACTTCTTACCACTGAGAAACCTGTTATAGTAAGAAAGGTAAACAGATTGGAACACCTACCTTTTTATAAATGAAAATAGATAACTCATTTTTAAATCTGACAACTATTTCTAAAGTAATGTGCAATGAAAAAAAGACCTCCCGTGTGGTGGAAGATTTTTATGCTCATATCTCATCAGTTTGCAATGTAATCATTAAGATTATACTGTATTTTAGGGGTCTTATATTAAAAATTAACCACAGTGATGACATCACACAGAGCTCTGTTCACTGAGCCTTCAACCTGTTGTTGCCAACGAAGAAAGCAGTAACTGAATTTCATGTGTGATATCACCTATGGCCTTAACTGGATTTTTTTTAATGTCACAGCAACAATCCCATCAGTATTTTGCAGTTTTTCCATAAAACATTCTTTATAGTACAGAAGGCAATTTCTCTGGACACTACATGTTTTCTGTATACTTGGTTTCACTGAATCATCAAAACAGGTTTTGTTTTTTTTTTAAATATACTTCATTATTGAAACATCTGGTCAGTCTGTAATACCCCATCATAAAGCATTCTGCAACTCAGATAAAATGTATCCCTCAAATGCTCCAATCCTCCAGCTAGTTCTACCCTCAAAGTGGAGAGGAGAGTGAAGCTGGGCCTTACAAACTCAGGCAGGGCTCCCCAGGAGTTACGAAAACTGCTACCAACTCAATGAGACTTCTTAGACTTTCTGCCCAGGAGATCCAGGCTCACTCCCACTGATACTCAAGCATGGCATAAAAACCACAGCTGAGGCCAGATAGATTTGGACTATATCATGAACCCCCAATCCCCAAGTCACATGTGTGTAAATCTGCCCCAATCATTTCATTTGCTGCATAATAATGTGACCTTATATTTTACTGAATTGAAGGTTTTGGTGATCATATTGTGATAATAATTCACCCTCAGATAAAAGAAGACCTATGAACTCTATCTAGTAAAGCTTTCACACTATAATTTTTCCTAATCTTAGTTCTTTAAATCTTCAGGAATATTTTCTACATATCTTCCAACATAATTGCTGAATGCATTTAGCTTGCCACCAGCTTGTATTACATATGTTATTTTGGCCATTTGAACTATGGTAAAAAGAGCAAGAACCTGTGTGTGATTTTTTTTTTCTTTTTAATCTGTCATTATTACTTAGTAACCCTCAACGGAGACTTCTAGACATTTTTCATTAGGCTAAGTGAAATTTGTGAATGACTTAAATGTGGATCGCATAGTCTTTTAACCATTGCCTAACAAGAATGTAGAAGTTCAGGTTCTGAGTACCAAGCTGTCAATCCAATAAGGATGCTATAACAAAATACAAAATAAAAAGAGATGATGGCTTATAAATAATAGAACTTTGTTTCATACATTTCTGGAGACTGGGAACCTTGAGAACAAGGTTCTAGTAGATGCTGTGCCTACTGAGCGCCCATTTCCTGGCTCTTAGATGGCACCTTCTTCCTGTGTCCTCGCATGGTAGAAAGGACAAGCTAGCTCTTTGGGTCTCTTTCATAAAGACACTAATCCCAATCCTGGAGGCTCAGCCCTCATGACCTAATTACCTCCTTATACTGTCACCTTGGGGGGTTAGTATTTCAATATATGAATTTAAGGGGAGACTTAGACATTCAGACCATAGCACCACTTTTTAAAGGTCTTATTTACAGTAATGGTTTCATAAGTTATTATCCACTATCCCTAACAAATAGTATTCTTAAAGAAAGGCTCATCTTTTATGAAAATGGACATAAAGCCATATTTCAAACTGTTTGATAACTTCTAAATGTTTTGCTTTCTTGACATCAGATTACCTTGTCTAGAGCTCTGCATTTGGCTATTTATAGAGCTGAGAGAAACTTCAGCTCTCCATTTTTCACATGCATGTGATTAAATTAATTTGTAATATCTTAAGTCTGTGATTTCTGTATGGGCTCAGGCCACAGTACTTTGCCATCCTTAGGAAGAAGCTTGTGCTAGTCAAATTTCCTTTTAAGGACCTTTCGCCCTGTAAGTGATAGTATGCATTGAGAGTGTCAGAGGGCAGATACCATTGAAATCAGTGACTCATTTCTGATTTTCAAATGAGAACATACATTACATAAAGTTCTAACATTTCTTCACAGACTTCTGCACACAACTTGGGGAGTATTCATCTTTGAAAACCACTGTTTTAGTATATGCTCAGGGAATGGTTCACTCCAGAGCTAATCAACACTCTTAACTCACACTGCATCTCTCCTTTCACTCCAGCCTCCTTTGTCACACAACTGGTTATCACTGCGTCCCTTCATCTCCCCAAAGTATCCATAACACGGGAATGTTACTGAAGGTTTTGGGGGTAGCTGGAGGTAATTAAAACATAGGGCAGTAAACAGTTCTAAAATTGCTGTCAGATATCACCATTCTCAGGGATTTATAGATCATGACCTTCAGCTGGAAATTTCTCCAGGCATCCATCTCTTCTCCTAGAGCCCTGGCTCCTACTGTGTTGCTAGGCCTTCCCTCTCATTCCTTCTCCCTGCTACAGCTCACAATCCCTTATTTACATCACAGTTGTACACAGAGAAATTCAGTTCTTCACACTTTCATCCCCACCAACATGAACTAGCCTCTAAGACTGTCCTTTGCACAAGGAAATACTGTTTAGCAAAACAAAAAACAAAAATCAAAAAACAAGAAAAAACAAAAAAAAAACAACCATTATAGTCTCTACTCTACCACACTAATGCTCCTACAAACTTTGAAATTATAAGAATTTTTAAAAATGTAATGTTTCAGCTAATGGTATTCTAGATTCCTGCTCCTCTCTCATCCCCCAGATGTTAAATACCAGTTAGCTTCTCCCTCTTCTATATTTCCATAATTCCTAGCTCAGATCTCTCAGATAATAATGAGTTATGAACTTTTTTTAGAGAGAGAGATTTTTGCTATAGAGCATGTGCTCCTTCCAGAGAGAGAAAAACAGAAAGTGAAAAATCACCCCCCAGGGGAAATGCCCATGCTGCAATGCCTTCTCCTCCATTCCCCTCTTGGGATTTTGGGTACACATGCACGCACACCTAGCATGAGTTTTAGGTCACAGGGTCTGGGACTCAAACTGCAGTAGACTATGTGGGAGTTCAGCAACGTAACCATTATGCCATCTGCGGGTCCCCAGTTATGAGTTTCTTTTATAACTCCTTGAGTTATGAATTTGAATTTCGCTTATTCATTTCTGAGTATCAATATCTGATACAAAACCTGTCATAAAGAAGTCATTTTTGAAGTTTTTTTTTTTCCTTTTTGTATAAATAAACAGAAGACTGAGTAGACTGACAGACCAGCATTTCTCAGGTCTCAGAAGTTATGCTGTGCACCAAGATTACGATCTTTCAACACCGTGGTGTTTCGCTTATGTAGAAAATAATACATACAATTTGAAATTAAACTACAGTTCTGAAACCATGTATCTGCTCCCCAAGTGTTCGATCGAACTTAGGATATTGAATCTCTGTTCACATCCTTTCTGCATGGTGCTTTGAGGATCACCCTCCCTAAATACTGCATTCAACATCAGCCTTCTCCTTAGTAAGATAATCATATACTTCCTATATATCTCTAGGTCAAAGTTCCTCTATGCGCATTCTCCCTCCCCAATTCTTCTGTGTAGCTACCATCACCCTGCTCAACTTGGCTCCACTTCACCCACTAACCCCATTCCTTCACCATCCCCAGGCTATATTTTTCTAAATGCCAGAGGAGAGAAGAGTGAAATTGAGAGCAAGAGAGAGTGAGATGGGAAAGTATCCCCCGCCGCCCCCGCAATGAGACCTGGTCACACTGCAATCCTTTTTGCTCCATCCCATCAGGACCTTGGGTAAGTGTTCACAAGCCTGTTTTCAAACCCCAATGGGCCTCAAACCCTGATCGGTCATGTGTGATCAGGTTTTCTCTGCCCAGCAGCTTACGTACCGTGCTACAGGACAGGCCCATCCCCACAGTTTCTCCTTGTTGTTTTAACCTTCCCATACCTTTCTGATCTCAGTCCTTCCTATGTGCTGATGACATATTGTTTTCCTGAAGTATACATAGGAATAAGTTTCTACACTACTCAAAAATCTTTAGGAACTCCTAACCCTCTGATCAATTCATTTCAATTACCACATCATGTCATTTGACATTCTTTTCTTTAATAATAATTTTCACCATTCTTTTAAAGTAGTGGCACCTCACTTTATTTTGGGGGATGAGGGTGATATGGTCACTGATTTCTTCAAAAATGTCATGAAAGTGATCGACCTAGAAAAAAAATACAAGAAGTTTATATCTAATACGTGTTCCAGCCAAACTGTATTACTGCTCATTTGGTACTTTTTGTTTCTAACAACTATTATTACAACTCTTGCTATCAAAAATGTCATGTATTCTTAGTGGCTTATCTAACATGCTACCTTCTCCATAAAAACATTTTTTTAGTCAGGGCAGGCAGTTTGTATAGTGGTTAAGGCACTGGACTCCCACGTGGTTGACCCTGGTTCGAGTCCCAGATCTGACAGCTTGAAATTCTTGCGGGCCACATGTGCCTGCATGCCCCAAGTCTCAGCAGAAGAATGGAGAAGAAGGGATTGAAGCATGGCCAACCCCCATCCCTGGGGGTTGATTCCTCACTTTCCCTCTCTGACAAGCACACATGCCCCTTTGGCAAAAAAAAAAAAAAAAAAAAAAATATATATATATATATATATATATATATATATATATATATATTTAGTCTCCATAGATCTTTCTTCCCCTTGATCTTTCTTCCCCTTGAAATCAAATCCACATTCAGTTTATATTGCCTATATTATACTGATGGGGTTGTCTTATCTCCCTGATGGGATTAAAAACCAGGGCCAGCAGTTGGAGTAGCAGTTACATTGCTGGACTACCATATAGCCAACTGCAGCTTGAGTCCCAGACCCAGTGGCTTGAAAATCATGCCAGGCACATGTGCATGCATGCCCAAGATCCTGGGAGGAGAATAAAGGAGAAGGGGTTGTAGCGTGGCCATTCCCCTTGATGGGTGATTTCTCACCTTCTCTCTCACTGTCCCTGTTTGTCTCTCTCTCTCTCTCCCTGGAGAGTACACGTGCCCTAAGGTAAAAACCTCTTTAAAAAAAATACTATATGAAGTTAGGCATTCTGGCTTATTTGTCTTCCTAGCCTTCTGTAGAACTCAGCATGGCATTAAGAATTTATTAAATATGGAAAAATAAATAACTGATTTGAAATGTTATGATTTTCAGGCATCCCTTTAAATACAGTCTATGAATTCATTTCTGCATACATGTGTGAAATCTCTTAGCTCAAACCTGTTGGGCAGATGTGTTTCAAATTTCAGAGTTGTTTATATTAGAAAGATAATACAGATCAACATTTCATAACAAAATCTATTTATGCAGCAAAATATATTAATATTCACGTAAACTGCCAATGTCCTTACGTGAGTTTAGATCAGGTTTTGCTGCCAAATGAAGTCAGGTTAGGTCAGGTATTGTAGGACCAGCCGTAACAACAAAACTTTTGTTTGCAGAGTGTTTTTGGATATTGAGACTATGTGTGAGGAACTGTGGGCTGGTGTCCATTCTTGGCTCCATCTAGTCAGGCTGGATTCCTTCATTCATGACACAGGGTGACCTCAAGCTTTGCTCCTCAATTTTCAGCCACAAGTTTCACACTTTGTTGGTCTCTTTTGAGAGAAGGTCAAAATAATGTGTAAGTCATTAGACAGCACTGTGGAGCAGAGCTAGCTGAGGAGGAAAGTCAGGCACCAGGCTAGTCGCAGTTACAGTCTCCTCAGTAAATACTTGCTTGAACAGCAAAGTACATCAACAGAAATTGAAAGTGTCTCATTATTCTCACACTAAGAAATGTGATGCATACTTTTTTTTCATGTAGTAATATCTGAATACCAAATGGATGAAATTATTTCTATCCAGAATGATATCATTGCTTGCTTTTTCACAAAATCACATATTTCAGAGACTTTTTTACATCTGTAATATAGACTGGTAGCTCACTCTTTAAATGCTACAGAGTATTTCATTTGCAAAGTATACTATAATTAATCTTTTATTAACAGATTTTGGGCTTTTTTTTATTTCTCAGTGTTATAAGTAACACATCTTCTCAAAGGTATCTTTTTACATTTCTAGAGGGTTTTTTTTTTTTTTTTTTTTTGAGAGAGATTTTTTGCTATAGGGCATATGTACTCACCAGAGAGACAGAGAGCAAGAAATCACACCCCCTCCCAAACCATGGGGATGGCCACACCACAATACCTTCTCCCCCATTCTTCTCTCAGGGTTTTGGGCATGTATGCACATGTGCCTGGTGTGAGTTTCAAGTCACTGAGTCCAGGACTTGATCTGTAGTCAGCCATGTGGGAGTACAGCAATGTAACCATTATGCAATCTGCTAGTCCCACATTTCTAGAGTTTTTCTAAGGATGAGTTTCTAGAAGTAGAATTTTCAGGTCAAAATAATGTGTACTTTTTATAGGTAATACCAAATTGCTCCTGTATTCTCCAATGGCTATCATTCACTGTTTTATCAGTTTGATGGTCAGAATTCCATTATTTTAACTAGTGAATATTAATAAATTCAGCATTTTTCAAACTTCTGTAGGCTGTGTTTTGTGAACTGTCCTAACATATTTTACTCATTTTTTTTCTCTTCTTTTTTTCTTTTTTAAATGCCAGAGGGAGGGGAGAGAGGCAAACTCTCTCCCAATAGGACCTGATCATGCTGTAATTCTTAATCTTCCAGTTCTCCATTCTGTCAGGATCCTGGGCATGTACAAGTATGCCTGGCATATTTTTCACGCCATCAGGACCAGGACATTAACTCTGGTTAACCATGTGGGGCACAGCGCCCTTGGTGCAGTGCTTAAATGCTGAACTATGAGGCTGGCCCCTTGCTCATTTTTCTCCTTGTCATTTTCTTGGTGATTTGTATGAATACTTCATATATTATTAATAACTTCATTTTTACTTATATCTTCTACAAATAGTTCCCCAACTTGTTGTTGTATTTTGACTTCTGCAAATTTTTTTGCCTAATGTAAGAAATTTAAAATTCATTATGTAACAAAATTATGAAAATGTGTTTTCTGCCTCTGGATTTCATGTCCATATTAGAAAGTTAGGCCATCTCAAGATTATAAATATGTATCTCCATCTTTTCTTCCCATGATCTTAAGGTTTTCTGTCCTTTAAATAAAAAGACATTTAACTTGTTGACCTGAGATTTTTCTTCTATATAATCCAGTAGTTGCAAGACTACTGAATAATCCAACTAAAGACAGAAATTTCTTAACTCATCTATTTTTCTTTAAAAGCTTAAAATAAGTCCTACTAGCTCCAGTAATCTGCCTTTTATAACCATTCCAGGACAAAACAAAAATTCTCTGCCAGCACTCCCTAGTATTTTGGTTAAGTGAATTAACTTGTGACTCTTTGTTTACTCACTGATAAGGTAGGAATCATAAATTCTACTTTTTAGGATTGTTATGAAGAATGGAAAGAACAAATATAAAGCAGTGTAGCCTGGTTCCTATTACATACAAGCACTCAGTAACAACAAATATAGGTACTTCCTCCCCTGGTCCAGCAATGTAAGCCTATATCACACTGTTGAATCAGGCACTAAACTGCCACGTTTTTTTGGTATCAGTCATTTCCACCAGCACTGCAAGCTCCTTGAAATGAAGGACTGTATCTGCTGCTGCAAAGCAGAATCCAGAAGTTAGAGCACTGGTCCAGGAATGCCAATCTGCTCTGCTGTTCACTCACAGAATGAACCTCCCCTGTACAATGAGGGAAACAGAATTTGCCTCTAAGGACTATTGCAAGGGTTAAATGAGTTAGTGCATGGGAAGAGAATAGAAGAGAATCTGAATTTCTGAAACACCCAGTAAGTGGTAACAGTATTTTTTTTAAGAATTATTTTATTTAACTTTATTTATTTTTGTTTTGACCAGAGAAGGACAGAGTGAGTGAGTGAGTGAGTGAGAGAGAAAAAGAGAGAGAGATAAAATGAGAAAACAAGCCACCAGGTCCAGGACTCAAACTGCAGTCGGCCATGTGGGAGTCCAGCGCCCTTAACCATCATGCCACCTGCCAGCCCTGGTAACATTATTTTTATACTTTTTAATTGCCAGAGGGCATGTGCACTCTCCAGAGAAGGGTTGGGAAGTGCATCCTCCAATGGGACTTTGTCACACTACAATCTCTTCTCCATTTCTCCCTCCCGTCGGGATTTGGGGCACAGGTGCACATGCACCTGGAATGTTTTCAAACCACCAAGGACAGAATTTAAACACAGTCACTCATGTGAGATCTGGCTGCCTAAACGCCATGCTATAGGGGCAGCGCTACACTTTCATTTTTATATTTTCTACAAATGTTACAGCACAGTATTGAGCTCCTGGTCCAAACTCTCTGGCTGCTTATTCAATCTTCTAAATAAATCACTAGGCCATAGGAGAGTAAATGATATAGAAACTATGTGTGTTTTCTTCCTGAAGGAATTAGTATTATTGAATACCATGTCTCAAGAAAAACAATGATATGATTACTTAAGATGTCATATAAAGTACATAATGGAGGATGATGCTGTGTTAGGAATGAAACCAATAACCTAATTATACTTTAAAATACTTTAAAAATATTAAGCATGGGGCCAGCAAGTGGCATGGTGGTTAAGGTGTTGTATTCCCACATGAGTGACTGTAGTTTGAGTCTCAGACCAGACAGCTTGAAAATCATGCCAGGCACATATATACACCTGCCCAAAATCCCTAGAAGAAAATGGAGGAGAAGGGATTGTGGTGTGGCCATTCCCCATGGGAGACATGACTTCTCACTTTCCCTCTTTCTGTCTCTTTTTGTCTCTCCCTCCAGCAAGCACACACACCCTATGGGGGGAAAAGCATGAAAATTTATTGTATTTTGGGGAACAGCAATTGGTGTAATGGCTATGTTACTGGACTCCCATGTAGCTGACTGCGGTTCAAGTCCCAGACCTGGTGGCTTAAACTCATGCCAGGCATGTGTGCATGTGTGCCCAAGATCCCAAGAGAAGAATGGAGGAGAAGGGATTGTGGTATGGCCATCCCCTCTAGTGGATGAGTTCTTGTTTTCTATCTTTCTAGTGAGCACATGCACCCTATAGCAAAAACATCTCCAAAAAAAAGGAGAAAATTTATTGTATTGCTACTTTATAGTAATGAAAGTAGAAGGAAAAACAATAGGCTATATAAATATTACAAAAGGAAGGTGTAACAGTTTGTTAGAGGAGAAAAGTTCTTGATATTACTGTATATGAAATGCACATTATATAGTTGATTATGTGAGGGCTGTCCAGCACCCAGATGGATATTGCATTCATCTGCTTTCTGTAAATTAGGTAGATTCAGGAAGTGCAGAGTGTGTGATTTTCTGATGCTCTAATTGCAGATGGAGTTTTAAAATCAAGGAGAATAAATAATAGCATGCCTATTTGGGAGTTTCCAATTATTTCCATCAGTCTTTTAAAGAAGTTACTAATGAAGGATTCTCTGAAGTTACTTTGTTTTGCTGGAAAAAGGGAGAGTTTTATAGCTCATATAATTTTTCAGATGATAATGTTGATATTCTGTTAAGAATATTGAACATTTTGACTTTAAATTTTGACCAAATGGTCATTCTAGCTTTGCACTGATGCCAAAAAGAAACCAGCAAATAAAGTCAAGAAACTGCTGGGATTTACTAACATACCTGAATAAGTACTTGAATGAAACCTAAGGGTTTCCTGTTATAAAGGAGTGGTTTAAAAATAAAAATAAAAATAAAAATAAATGTTGACTGTGAATCCTTTGTTCAAATAAAATCTTAAGTGGAAGTGCAAACCAAAGAGACCAGGATTACTATGAGCAAAAGGAATGGGACTGAGTTAAGGAGCATAGTTTATAGGAGACCAAGTTTTTTTACAGCATGTATAGTATAATTAATATTTGTTCAAAAACAAAGCAATTTGTGGAGACAGCATAGCAGCAGGGGTTAAAACACAGAGCTGGAGTTAGACCCCCTAAGTAGTAGTAACCTCTGTGTATACCCATCTGTAAAATACAAGCAATTATAGTACCTCCACATCCTAGGACTTTTGCAAGAATTAAATGAGTTAATACTGTGAACCAATTAGAATAATGCCTGAGTCATGGTCAAGGCTAGTTAAGTGCTGTTAAATGAATAAGCCTCTTGCACAATATCAGGATATGTTAGCAGAAACAACTGTAATCCTCTAGATTAGTCGAAATGAACACCAAAGTATGTCGTCTATGGCTTTGGTATAACTCCTGTCAAAGTATACTCATATTGACTAGGTATACAACAGGTTTTGTTGTTTTTGTCTTCCTGATTTTGTGCAAAGACAGGGATCGCATACATATTCATCTTTGTATTCCCAGCATGAGCCACTTTTTAATGCAAATATCACCAATACACATCTCTGGGGGGAATAATATCCTTTAGTAGCAGGAAAGAAGCTAATCACCTAGTTCATTTAGATCTGGATCAAAAGACTTTAAAACATTCTGAAAAGGGGACCAGCAGTTAGTGTAATGGCTATGTAACTAGACTCCCATGTAGTCGACCGCGGTTCGCGTCCCGGACCCGGTGGCTTAAAACTCACGCCGGGCACATGTGCGTGCGTGCCCAAGATCCCAAGAGGAGAATGGAGGAGTGCGGCGTGGCCATCCCCCCTGGGGGGGTGATTTCTCGCTTTCTATCTCTCTGTCTCTGTCTGTCTGGCGAGCGCACATGCCCTATAGCAAAAAAATCTCTCAAAAAAAGAAAAAAAAAGAAAAAAACATTCTGAAAAGAAGAACAAGGTATGTACCAAAGAGGTAGGTGTAAAAACTGCTTCTGAGAGAGGGGACAACTCTCTAGTTGTTCAAGCGCTGCATAAATGAACCACTTACCACATTTGCAATTAATGCTGTACATGCAAACTGGTCAGATGTCCTTCTCCCTCACTGCACTGTGAACCGTGATCAAGCAGTAGCAGTCAGTTCTGTCTTGTTTTAATACATAGTGCCTGGCACTTGGCAGATGATCAATAAATTAATACATAAACTAATGTAATTAAGATAATTAAGTTATGAATAATTAATACATAAATAAAAGGAGGGTAATACTGCAACACAATTAAAAGTTCATCGATGTCTCATAGTCTGGTGTCTTCTAAATAACACATTTTAGGACCAGTAGATGGTATAATGGTTACATCACTGGACTCCCACATAGTTGACTACAGTTCGAGTCCTGGACCTGGCAACTTAAAACTCATGTGGGGCATGTGTGCGTGCATGCCCAAAATACTGAGAGGAAAATGGAGGAGAAGAGATTGTGGCATGGCCATCCCCCCTGGGGAGTGATTTCTCACTTTCTGTTTCTCTGTCTCTCTCTGTCTCTCTGGTGAATACAGGCTCCCTATGAAAAAAATATCTCAAAATCTCTCTTAAAAAAACGAAATAATAATACATTTCAATTGTATTATAACATCTCTTCAATCATATTGTATTAAATGTATTCACTACAAATGCTGTCATTGAGTAAAGCCTTAGTGAACAGTAACAGTGTGCCATTTTGGTTACAATGATAGGTTCAAGGGGCAAATTGTTATTTACTGAATGCCTTCTGTATTCCCATTGGTAAGCTAGTCACAGCATACACAGAGACTATCCAATGAGAAATGGTTCTTTCCTATACAATACCAGCTCACTAGTCTACATCTGTAGGGCAGGCAGGTCAGTATTACTTCATCTTCTTGACACTTCCTGGTTCACTTTAACCCTACAAGTCTTGGTAATGGAATGCAATGAGCTATTCAACCATTTTTTGGTTAATATATCTTAAACAGTTCAATTAGCTTAAGAGAGGTCATCTCTCCCTACCCCCACATCCTCATTTCCTACATAAGGTCTCCCCCCCCCCCCCCCCCCCCCCCCCCCCCCCCCCGCCCAACTCTTCTCTGTTCTGTCTCAGACCAATGGAAACCCAGTTTTCCTGGTGACAACAGACTTTATAATCTTTCACTCCTAACATGGAAGAGGTGGAAAAACTGGCTCTTATCCCCTGATAATGTATTTCCTAAAGGACAGCCCCGAGAATGTGATCCACCCATTTATATGATAGACTTCTCACTCCTGGTCTTACATTCTCCTTTAGGATTCACTTTTACCTTCATAAATATTTCATGTTGGGCTTATATTTTTTTCTTCCAACTCTCTATTGCTTTTCTTTGACTCTATTTCCTCTTTTGAGAAAGGAATCATAGTGTTAGAAAGCAGACTTGGGAATCACACTACCTGTGCATCCTGATTCTACCATTTCCTGTGATTAAGGTAGCGTCCCATATCTGGGCCTTGGTTTCCTCATTTGTAACACACAAATAATAATACCTACATTATAAGGAGTGAATGAATTGAGATCTAGAAAATGCTTAGTCGCTGGCACATAGAAAGCACTTGATAATGTCATCATTATCATCATTACCCTTGTAACATTAAAATCCATATTATTCCCTATTAACTTATAACTTCCGTCCATACTGGTATCTACAAGTGGCTCTCCCTTGAACCAGCTCATCACACCACACTTCTCTGCTTTAAGAGTTTTTTGTTTGTTTGTTTTTTTAATTGGTAGAGGGTATGTGCACTCACCAGAGAGAGACAAAGAGGAAAAGGGAGAACTCTCCCCTTTGGGGCGTGGTCATGCTGTGGTCCCTTCCCTATTTTTCTATCCTGTCTGGATTTTGGACATGCACACATATGTGCTGGTATGTCTGTCAAGCTGCTGGAGCCAGGATTCATACTGAAGCCAGCCATGTGGAATCCGACTCCTTTAACCACTAGGCCAGGGGGCTGGCCCATTCTAAGATTTCAGACCAGGTATTTTTCTCCAATTATTAAAGTCCTTTCAGTGATCTTTCTCACTCCTGAAAACGCTCAAAAACTTCTATATTCTTGCCTTAAGTCACTGATTTTCTCCCTATATAAGACCCAGTTTCCCCACCTCTCTTCCATGTTAAAAATGAGAGATAATATTTTCAACTTAATTTCCCAAACTGTAACTCTCACAATTTTCTAATATTACGATTCAGCTTAGTATACTATCAAGATCCTCATTTTTCTTTGAATATGTATACTTAAAAGCTCTTCTTAATACCTAGAGGTCTTATTTGTCCTTAATAACCAATGAGTTTCCTATCTTACCTAACAGCCTTCCCCCATTATTCTAAAATATACATATTACAGTTCACAAACATCTTCCCTCTGTCCAAACATACAACCTAACAAATCTCATATGTTATAAAATTGCTCATCTGGGCATTTAGTGAGATTCTGTATATGTTTTACATGCATATGTTACCTCTTCAACTCTATCATAGATCCTTGAAGTAAAAACAACACTAATGAAAGATGATGTATGCCAGAAATTCTCTTAAATACTTTATATTAATTCAATTAATCTTTATAACAACCCTACGAAGTAGTTACTGTTATTTTCTTTTTTTATTGCAAAAGGGCACATAGGCTTACCAGAGAGAGAGACAGTGAGCAAATAAGACTCCCAATAGGGCATGGTCATGACACAATTATTTTTTCCTTCATTTCTCCTTCACATCAGGATTTTAGACATGCGCATTCATGTGCCCAGCATGTTTTTCAAGCTACAAAGGCCAGGACTCAAATTGTGGTTGACCATGTAGTATCTGGTTCCTAATATACAACATTTAACCACTACACTACAGGGCTGGTCTTCTTATCTTTATTTTCTATCACAGACAGAGAAAGGTGTAATCAGGTAAAAAAAAAAAAATTTGGCACGAACTTAATATAAAAGATATGTAATAACTGCTGAATAAATCAAGTTACATAGTCTTATAACCTTGCTCTAGTTTTATAAATGATTGATCAACATCTATTGTGAATTCCTCCTTGTAAATATTGCTGAATAAAGGTGCTTCGTATATACGACTCAAGACTAAAAGAAGACCAACCATGCCAACAACAGAAGTCTAATTAATGTTTTTTAAGAGTAAATTGGGAAAGATATTTTCTATGGTTTTGGATGCTATTATGATAATAAGCATGTGAAAGCACTTGTATTTTACAGTTAGGCTGTTTCTCATCTATACCTGCACTTTTTTGAAGTAATTTCTGAGAATTAAATATTTAGTCGTCAGAAAAAAGTGACTTTTCCGATGACTCAATAGTATTTATTATTTTTGTGTATACCTATGATAACTAATAATCAGTTACTACCTACTTGTATGATCTTTGTATATCTTTGAGACTTGCTAATCTGAAAAAGAAGGAACTGATCTTTGGAGGACCCTAAGGAGATCATTATTTATGAAACTATATTACTCTAAAGATACTTTAAGAATAAGGGAAATCATATTCATGCAAAAGTGAACATTAAACTGGAAACAGGCATCTGTTACCCAGGAAGGGTAACTTCAATTTTCCATTAATGAACAACTTTTTCTCACCAAGAACTTTCATTTGTAACTGTAAATGTCAATGGGAAAGTGAAGGCCACTCTCAGATGCGCTGTTTTCTCAAGTCCTCTTTTAACAATGCCTCAATTAATATACAATGCAACTATAGCCCCTTGAAGTTAAATATATTTAACACTCAAATACATTAATCTTTTATGGGAAAAAGGCATATTTTAAAAATACACAAAGCAAAATGTTTTTAAATGATGAACTCTTCTTGAAGGCCCCCTTAAATTGAAAATTGTCAATTCCCTCCTTTTCTCCTTTTCGAGGGCTCTTGAAAACAGAAAACTTAGAAACAGGAAACAAAGAAGTTGACATGCAGATCTTTGATTCCTTGTCCAGGTGTGATCTCAGAACTCCAGAGGGAACTCTCAATCCCATTTCTGTTTGTTGGTGAATATACTTATTGCTAATATTAAAATGTGAAATAATATATTTGATGATAAAAACACATCAAATTCAAACATGTTTTCTAGGAAACATAAGGTCTGAAATACAAGTCAATCCAAAAATCATTTGATAAATACCTAAATTATCTTAAAAACATGAATGTTTTACTTAAAGCAAAAATACTTTAGGAACATTACTGTGATGTACAATCTTTTGTTTTAAACTGTTTACTCTTCTTACACACAAATTATACTACACAAAAGGTGAATTAAAAAGTTTGTTTAGAATTACCATTATAGAAATGTTTCATAAATATGAATGCAGGGAAGAGACAAAATAATGTAAAAAAATTTATGTGCATCATATATAGGCTCTATACATATACATGTATAGGTATGTATATATGTGTGTTATGTATTTGTAACTGCTTCATATATGTGTGTTATACAAGTATATACTAATATGTGGATGTATACACACACATACATATACAATTTTAACTACTTCTACCATTCTTTTGATCAAACTTTTAAAGTGCTTTATATATATATATGTGTGTGTATATATATGTGTATATATATATGTATATATATATATATACACACATATATATTACATTAAAAAACCAACCAGAATAAAGCTACATAAGTTAAAAACAGTGAAAACTAAATAATGAACAGTAACACTGTCTTCAAGATTATTATGACTTGTGCCTAATAATGAAAGTGCTAGTCAGACTGCAGTTATAATATCCAACCATGCTCAATTCTGATTGTCGCTAGAAGCATTATTAAAACATAATCATATTTTTATACAGAAACATCACCATTTCTCAGAAGAAGGGATCATTATAATAAATGAAATAGTCTACAATTAAACCAATAATAAAGGATCAGGGGAAAGGAGCCTACCTTCCATTGCCCTTTTAAAGAAGACCTTACAGCTCCCACAGGTAAGGACACCATAATGACAGCCTGATGCTTCATCCCCACAGATTAAACATATCTTCTGAGGTAATGACTCGAAGCTGTACTGTGGGCTCTGGCTGGCTTCTGAATCCGGCCTTGAAATGCAAAACAAAGTACTCCATTTATTTTTAGGTGCACCACTATCTAATACTAAAGGTTTTTTAAAGCAGCAGTGAGGAGGATTTTAAAAATAGAACTGTTTACATACACACTTGAAAGGCATGCACACTACACATGGCGGCAGAGACTCCCTGTAACTGGATTCACCAGACTCGCACATGATTACCCCTTCATCGGGATCACCAACACAGAAGAAAAGGAATTACTGTATGATCTGATGTTTAAGAAAGCTAAGTTTATGGTGAAAAGGAACTCTTTCTACAAAACTCCTTATATAGAAACAATTTCGTCTTTGACAAATGAAATGTTATGCCCTTCCTGGGTGCTGGGTAAAAATAAACATGGTTTGGCTTTAAGAAAGAGTTCAACAGTTCTGAGCAATGGTTTTGAGTTTTTAAAAAAATTCAACTTGGTAGTGTTTGTTTACTTAAACAATGATACGTGTATCATTTTAAAGTACCGTTTACTACTACACCTACACAGTATTGCCTATTCACAGAAGACTCCAAACCGAGGCCTTTTAAAAAAACAAAGTCCCATTTCTTCAGAACGTAAATTAAATGTTTTTCAAAACCTTTATGCGAAAAGTTGAAGCGAAGCCGAAACAATGTTAGAACGCGGTGCACTACAGTGACTGATGTTTAAATCCAACATTTAAACTTGGCATGCTTAAAATTCACTTTAATCTTGTGCCGTCCAAGTGTCCAGATCCCTAAAATAGTTTAAGGTTCTGACCCGCACTTTTCATCAAGTCCCACCCCTTCTAGAAGGGGAAGGGTGCCTGAACTCCTCTCCAAGCTAGACTTCCCTGGTAAAATGTCCTAGGAAAGGGGGACGGTGGTGAACCCACTACCTCCCCGCACCCTTCCCGCGCACCCCCGCGACGCTGCGCACCTCCAGCCGGGAACCTCGCGGCCCAGGAACGGTGGGGCGGGGGTGCTTGCGGAAGGCGTCCGAAAGCCGCGGATTCTGTGCCCACTGTGTGCCCCCGCGAGGGAAGAAGGGAGGCGCACGGCCCCGAGCGCGGCGGGGCGAGCGGCCGCCCACCCCCTCGCGGCGCGGGGAGCGGAGCGCAGCTGCCCGGACCCGGCGGCGCAGAGCCCGCCCGCCGCCCCGCCGCTCCCGCACCGCGGGCGCCCCGCCCCGGGCCTCACCTCAGGTAGTTGAGATAGGGCGGGTAGACCTGCGGCAGGCCCTCCTTGAGCACGGCGGGCTGGTACCCGAGCTGCGGGAGCCCGTTGAGGCCGAGCGGCGGGTAGAGCGCGGGGGCCGGCCCGGCGGCGCTGGCGGGGGGCAGGCAGGCGCCCGCGGCCGGAGCCTTGCAGGGCGGCGGCGCGAACGGGCCCTGCGGCGGCGGCGCGCCCTCCGCCTTGTACAGGATGCACTCTAGGGCCGACCCCGACGAGGACGCCGGCGAGACCGAGGCACTGGCGGGGGCGGAGGCCGCCGCCGCCTCCCCGGGTCTGGACGAGGGCGCTGGCGGCGGCAGCGAAGGCGGCGGCGGCCGCAGCGGGAAGTCCGCAAAGGCGGCGGGGTTGGCACCGGCCACCAGGTAAGGACGCGGGGAGCGTGCGGCGGCCTCCGCGCCTTCCTCCTCCTCCTTGATCTTCAGGGCGGGCGGCTGGAAGTCGCTGAAGAGGGGAAACGCGTCGTCCTTGGGCTCGGCGTCGGGCGGGTACGCGCAGTCGGGGAAGTCGCCGCTGGACGCCGGCGCGGAGGAGGCGGAGGGCGAGCCCCGCGGCGGGGCTAGGGCTCCTGCGGCCGCGGCCACGCCGTCGTAGCCCTCCCCCTCCAGCAGCTGCCGCGTGCGGGCGGCCAGGAAGGCGGTGTTGAGGGGCAGGATGGGCAAGTGGATGAAGTCCATCACCGCGCTGGCCAGCGGGGAGCGCCCGGGCGCCACCGGCGCGTCCTGTTCCGCCAGGGTGACCCTGGGCGCCAGGAAGCGCGAGTCTTCTTTGGGGACAGGAGCAACTCCTCCTGCGGCCGCCCCGGGAGGAGCGATGGCCGCGGCTCCTCCTCCGGCCGCCGTGCCTCCCAGAGCCCGAGGTTTGCCCTTGAGCAGCGGAGGCGCCGAGCCCTCGGACTCAGAGCCATCCTCCTCCTCCTCCACCTCCACCACCGCTGCGGGCTGAGGAGCCGGCTTCACTGCGGCCCCGGGCCAGTGAGGGCTCCCCGAGGGCGGGAGCAGCAGCTGCCGGGACGGTGACAGGCCCGTGGGCAGCACCTTGTGGGCACCTGCCATCCCGGAGCTGTCGCCGGCCTTGCCCCCCGTCTGGCTCATGAGCTGAGGAAGCACGCCCTGGGTGTCGGGGGCAGCTCGGGGGCCTTCGGGAAGCTCCACGCCAAACAGGCACCAAGGACTGGTGGTCTGGAAAGCCGGAGGACTGGCGTGGCTCTGCCCGGGCCCCGACGGCGCCAGAAGCGTGTCCAAGACACTGTCCAAGAGCCCACTGTCCTTTTCTGGGAGTCTGGAGCTACTGCCTCCTGCACCCCTTGCACCTTCGACTGCAGAATACGCGCCCTCCACGTCTGACAGCGACGGCGGGTCCTGCGGTTTCCCGTCTGGAAAGTCCTGTCCCTGGCAGGGCGGAGGGCAGAGCCGCCCGTCCAGGGAGATGGGTATGGTGGAGACACCGGGCGAGGCGTCTGAGGTCTGGCTCCTTCCGAAGGGCCCAGCGTCCCGGCGACACAGCAGGGGGGATCCGACCTCGGTGGGGGAGTTCGCGCCGATCGCCACGTGGGGAGCCTGGGGATCCTTTGCCTTCAGCTCAGTCATGACGACCTGGACTCCCCTTTTCTCCTCCCCCGTCTCTAGGGAGGAGGGATAGGAGAAGAAGGAGGGGGTGTCGGGAATATAGGGACAGAGGGAGGAGAAAATGGGTGTTGGATTTGGCTGGACCTGAGGGATCTCCACCTCCTGAGTCGGGAAGAGGCGGCGCTGGTCAGCTCCCGTCCTTGCCCTTCATCCTGTCGTCAGGGGAAGGGTGGCGGTCCTTACGTCTCTGATGCAAGTGGGGAGGGCAGGAAAAGGTAGCTGAAGTGGCGAAGTTCTCCGAGACAGGCCTTCGGTTGCTGTCCCAGCGAGCGCTGGAGAGGCAGAGTGCTCCCAAGTCCGGCCCTAGGGTGGCTGCGGCTGCAGAAGTGGTTCTATTACACGCGGCTGTATCTCCCACCTTGCTGCCTTCAAATCGGTGCACGCTGTGAAGCTCCCAGTCCCTGTCTGCGTTCCGCTGCCCTTCTCACTAAAACCCTGGGGCTAGTCGGACCTCTTGCTACCGCCCATTCTCAGAAACTGTCGCCGCGCTTTTGCGGGCTCCCTGAGGCAAGTGACAATCGTCGCTGCAGCTTTCATAGTTTTCGGCCGTCCGGAAGACGAGCGCCTCTGTTCGCAGATTCCACTCAAACATCAAGTGAAGCTAGTTCTCATTTAAAATGCTACCCACACGCCAGAATCCTTGCTCAGGCAACTACTACAAGGCTCAAACCCCAGTAGTGACAGTCAGAGATCGTCTCACAGCTTTCTAACAACGCCTCTTCCTTCGAAGGAGGCCCCGCCCAGCCCCTCCCTAACCGGATTACGAACCAGATCTGAAACTCTGGAATTGGTATTTTCCCCGCTACTTTGAAGTCCACTCTGAAGAGCAGGTGCTTTGGGATGGAACCTCATTAACATATTAGATTTTGTGCTACCGATGAAGATGAAGAAGTATGCTATAAGTATTCTAATTGGAAATTTAGATACAGCGGATAGATTGTATCAGAAGCAGAATTTTAGTAACCATTTCAGGTCTTCTAAAGATTTAAAATAGAGGAAGATATTTGGCTACATTATATTCTAGAATAAATGTATCAAAGATGATCCTAAATACTTTTTAAAAAAGTTACTTATTTCTTCCATTAAAGAAAGAGACAGGGGGAGCAGGCACCACCAACAGGGTCTTCATGGTGAGGTTCTTTCCTTTCCCTTCATTTCAGATCCATGCCCTGGTCTCAGATGGCCTGCTCAGATGAACCTAGGACTTTTTTCATGGGGGAGGGGGGGGTCTAGTTGTTAACGCCATGCTACAATCTGGCCCTGCCTTAAAAGATATTCTCTCCCTTATGAGTTGTATAAAAGTGAGTGCTTTTGAATTTCTTTTACTACCATTAACATATTTTCTCCACCTGTAGGGTAAATTTGGAGGTGGGGAGCTGTACTTTAACCTGTTCTAAGGAATACATTACAGTTTCAATAAGTAGAACTTTCAGAAAAGTTTTCACTTCAGCTTATATCCTGTGTCACATCACAAGATCCTCAATAGAGATGTTAAACAGTACTTTCTTGTCCCCATATCCATATTCTTAAAATATAGTTATCTTTGAGCTTTTTAAACGGGTCATCTCTAAATTCATGAAGCCCTGGTAGAGAAAGTGAAGAGTATTACAATGTATATTTCAGACACAGCTTAATAAACTAACAATCCTTGAGCTAAACTCAAGACCATGGCTGTCCTGCCAGTGTCTTGAATATATCCTTTCAATGTGGAGTTAATTAGTTGGAAACACCCTTAGAAGGCCTTGAGGCTCTGTATGTGCTAATGGCTCACACTTTCTATCAGCCTGGTATATAGAGCACAGTGGAAGGTTCCAAGACTCCAGGAAGCATGGTCCCACTAGAGTAAGGAGCCTGAGTCCTCGAATCGTCTGAGAATGGCTGCATCAGTAAGAGATAAACGTTTATCATGTTGCAAGGTTTTAGAGTTATCATTCCAGCAATTAATTTACTCTAATTTTAGATGTGTACTAGTTAGGCAGGCAGAGGAGGGGGTAAAGAGAACTAATTCCAAGAGACAAATATAATATGTTCACAGGGCATCAAATTGAGGATATAATGCAGACAACACCTAAATCTAGGTCATCTATAAAAACAGAGGCTTATTCAGTTCACAATCTGGAAGTCTATGGTCTAGAGACTGCTTCTGGTAAGAGTTTCCCTTTTGGTGGCGTCCCAAAACCATGCAGGGAGGGCATCACATTGAGAGAGAACAGGAGCATACGTGCATGTCGGTGTGGATATCCCAGTCTCATTCTCTTTCCTCATGAACCCACAGGAGTCAATCGTGGGAGCCCCACCCTAATCACTTAATCATTGTGGAAGGTCCCACCTTTCAAGATCAGGAAAGTATTGGGTTTCCTCTTAATACCAGATCTTAACACATAAAGTTTCAGAGGACACAAACCATACCATGGCCATTATAGACAGAGCCTGGAGTAAGCGTGGGGATGAAAGTAGTTGAGGCAAGACAAGTGAGCTCGTTTATTATTGTTTTCAGATGTTCCTTCCTCTTTTCAGTCCATCTTAAAACATTTAAGGTTCTCTATTGAGATATAATTCAGATTTCATGGAGTTCACTCATTTGGAATGTATGAGTCAATGGTTTTTAGCATATTCACAGTGTGTGATCATCACCACGATTAATTGTAGAACTTTTATGTCATCTAAAAAAGAAATCTATGGGACCAGCAGATGGCATAATGGTTACGTCGCTGGACTCCCATGTAGTTGACCATGGTTTGAGTCCCAGACCCAGTGGCTTAAAATTCATGCTGGGCACATGTGTGTGCGTGCCAAAATCCTGAGATGAGAATTGTCCTTCTGTCTCTCCAGCACGTGCATATGCCCTCTAGCAAAAACAAAAAAACCTCTGAAAGAGAAAAAAGAAATCTCATACTCTCATACCAGTTAGCAGTTACTCCCCAATGACCAACAAACCTCCTAACTCCTCCTAGCTGCCATCAGTCTACTTTCTGTCCCTCTGGATTTGTGTGTTTTGTACATTTCATATAAATGGGATCATATTAATACCATGTGTGACCTTTTTTTTAACTGACTCCTTAGCATAATGTTTTCAAGAGTCATCCATGTCTACATATATCAGTCCTTCATCCATTTTTATTGCCAGGTAATATCTCATCATATGAATATATCACATTTTATTTATCCATTTATCAGTTGTTGGACATGTGAGTTGTTTATACTTTTTGGCTACTGTGGAAAATACTGCTATGCACATTTATATACAAGTTTTTTGTGCAAGCATGTATTTTCATCTGTTGGGTATGTACTTAGAAATGGAATTGCTGGATCATGTGGTAACTCTAAGTTTAACCTTTTAAACTACTAGGCTGTTTTTAAGAGTAACTGTACATTTCTCATTCCCGCCAGAAGTCTATGAGGGTTCCAATTTCTATACCTCTTTGTTGACAGTCATTATCTTTTTATTATAGCCCTTCTATGGCATGAAATGGTACCTCACTGGAGTTTTGATTGGCATTTCCCTGATAGCTAATGCCATAGACTCTTTAGAATCTGGACAGCGTTTCCAGGTAATCTTCTAAGACTTTCATGTGTGTGAATGTATGTATTCAGTCCTCCAACATTCCCATAAAATAGGCATTATTATCCCCAGCTTATAGTTGAGTAAACTGAGGCACAGAGCTATCCAATCTTACAAAGATAGTAAGCAGCATAAATAGATTTGAACGCAAGTGAGCAAACGTCAGCCTTTGTAGAAATGTGTTTTTTAAATATTAGATGGCTCAAAATTTAGTTTCCAGATTGCTGCCATAATATTGGGACTTGGCCTCATTTTTAATGTCACAAACCATGTTTAGCTTCATATTGGTTAGTTACAAAAATTTCCTTCAGTCAGATAGTCTGATTAGGCTGTTCTCATAAGATTGCAAATCTTAACGTTGAAAACAATAAGATGCTTCACGCATCCTAAATCACCATTAACACATGAAATTTATCTTGTCAATATTCAAATCTTGAAATGAAACAAAATTTACTGGTTAAATTCAGTGTGATGCGGCTAACTCCAAATATTCCTGAAGACTATTTTTGGAGAAGAGAATTTAAATGTGAAAGTTTTAAAAAATAGTTTGGAAAAAGAGCTTTATTAAGGTATAATTGTCAGACAATAGACTGCAAATACTTAAACTGTACAATTTGTTAAGTTTTGACATATATATACATATGTGTGTGTGTGTGCGTGTATCTGCAAAACTGTCACCACAGACAAGATGATAAACATATGCTTTGCCTCCAAAGTTTTATCATGCCATTATTTATATTTTTATTTGTTTATGGTGACACAGAGAGAGAAAGCACTCCACAATGGGGCCTTCTCACACCACAATCCTTTTTTCTTCCATTTCTCCATCATGGCAGGATCCTGGCTATGCACACACATAGGTCCAGCTTGTTTTTCAAGCCACTGGAGCTGGGATTGGAGCTGTGTTTGTCGAGGAGGGACCTAGCTCCTGCTACACAACCATTGCGCTACAGAGCTACCCATCTTGTGACTTTTTAATCTCTTCACACTTCTCTATTTCCTCCCCCTACTACCACCTCCACTCCTCCCAGCAACCACTAATCTGTTGTTATTATAGGTTAGTTTCCTTTCTAAAGATTCATATATGATTTGTTAAACATCATGTAGTTTTACACACACATATTCTTTTAGATTTAAGTGCTTGCTTTAAATTTTTTATCAACAGATCTTACTTAGAAGAGGTTTAGATTTACAGATCCTCTTCCCCTGACCCTCCAGCCTGTCAGGAACTTGGGCATGTATGTGTGCACCTGGAGTGTTTCAGGTCCTTTGGGCTGGGGCTCCAAACTTGTAGGGGCCACATGGCTTCCAGCACTGCAGGTCAGTTCTCTACCAATTGCACCACCAAAGCTGGGCCAATGATTCTTTCCTTTTATTGTTGAGTAATAATCCATTATATGGTCATATCATAGTTTGTTTATCCATTTTTCTGTTAATGAGCATTTAGGTTGTTTTAAGTTTTTTTTTTTATGTTACAGATAAAGCTACTATGAAAATGTGTGTACAAGCGTGAACTCTCCATTCTGTTTCATTATTCTATTTGACAAAATTTATATTAGTAGCAGATTATCCTTATTGCTGTACTTATATAGTAGATCTTGAATACTTGAAGTTTATGCTCCAATTTTATTCTTTTACTAATATTGTCTGTGTGGGTGTGTGTATATAATAATTTGTCAATTTTTACAAAACACATCTGATACAATTTTGATTGTGTGGAATTAAAATTATACATAGATTTGGAGGAAGCTGACTTGTCATAATATTGAGTCTTCCCACACATGAAGATAATATTTATCTCCTTCACATCCTTAATCTCATACACTTTGAAGCCTTTAGTGTACAGGTTTACATCATTTTGTCAAATTTATTTCCAAGTACTCTATATTTCTGCTAATATTGTGAATAGTTTCTATATAAGTTTTCTTTTTTAAATAAATTTATTTATTTCTCCCATGAGAGACAGAGACAGGCACCCCAAGAGGGTCCTTGTGCTGCCGTTCACCCCCTACCCCCAGTCTCAGTCTCGACCAGCCTGGATCAGGGTGGAGTGGGAGGGTTATGGGGTAGGGGGGAAGTGGCATTCACTCGTACCTTACTTTCTCAGAGAGGGCCAAGGACCTTTCTCCATGGATCCAGTTGTGTTAACGCTGTGCTACAACCTGGTTCCTACGTTAATTTTCTATTGCTGAGTTATTAAGTACCACAAACTTAGTGGCTTACAGTAACACCCAGTTGTTACCTCAGTTTCCATTGGTCAGAAGTCTGGTTAGTGGGGGACCAGCAGTTAGCATAATGGCTATGTCACTGGACTCCCACGTAGTCAACTGTGGTTCATGTCCTGGACCCGGTGGCTTAAAACTCACGCCGGATGCGTGTGTGTGCGTGCCCAAGATCCAGAGAGGAGAACGGAGGAGAAGGGATTGCGGTGTGACCATCCCCCCTGGGGGGTGATTTCTCACTTTCTGTCTCTCTGCCTGTCTCTGTCCGGCGAGCACATGTGCCCTGTAGCAAAAAAAGAAAAAAAAAAAAAATCCAAGAAGTCTGGTTAGTGGGACTGGTTAGTGGGAGCCACTGCTTGGGCTCACCTGGTGGCAATTAGTGGATCAGCCAAGGCTGCATCCCATCTGCAGCTCAGGGTGCTCGTGCAGATCGCTGACATATTTAGTTCCTTTCACCTGTTGAACGTAGGGGCCTCCATCTTTTTTAAGGTAAGCAGGAGAAAATGTTACTTATAGTTTTAAAGGTTTCTGATTAAATTGGACACAACCACATAATCTCCATTTTAACTCAAAATAAACTGATATGGGATTTTAATTACATCTGAAAATTCCTTTTTGCTACAAATGTTACTTTATACCATAGGAGTGAAATATGTCCTGTTGACAGCATTGCGCACACTCACTCATAAACTGTATGCAACAGAAAGTGGGAATTCGGGAGATTTTTTTCTCTTTAGTTTTTACTGTAGAGTCTGTGTGCTTGCTGAGGGGGGAAGCAAGATTTCATGAGAAAGCATCCCACAGAGGGAATGACCACACTGCCATCCTTTTTACTCCACCCTCTTTTGGGCTCACATGCTTTTCAAGCCGTGGGGCCTGAGACTCGAACTGTGCAGTTGGCCATCTGGGCTCTATGGTAACCCCTTAACTGCCACGCTACTGGCTGACTCTGGAGACCATTATATGATTATACGTAATTTCTGTTTTACATTGAATATTTCTGATATTCACACAGTTGACCAACTGGAGTAATGAGGATGGTCAATCTTGCTGGTTTCCTGATCTTAGGAGAGAAACAGTCAGTCTTAACAGTAAGTACTTATTTGCTACAGGTTTTTTCATTGATGCCTTTTCTTAGGTTGATGAGTTCTCTTCTATATCCACTTTGCTGAAGGTTTTGTTGGAAGCTGACATACGTTTTTGTCAAATGGTTTTTCTGCATTTGTTGAAACAATCATATGGTTTTTCTATTAAATTTGTCAATATAGTGAATTATTTTAATTAAGTTTTGGATATTAAATCAATATTTATTCCTAGAATAAACCCCTCTTTGTCTTATTATTATTTTATATATTGCATTTGATTTGTTAAAAGCATGTTTGGAATTTCTGAATCTCTTTTCTCAAGAAACACTTATCTGTTGTTCTCTTTTTTTTATAATGACTTTGGTCTTGGCATTGTGAATTCCAAGTTATGTAAATGATGTGTTTTCATATTAATAACATAAAAGGGTCTCCACTAATACATGTGTTCTGGTGCAAGCTGTTCTTAGGTGTTGGCTGTTCACTATGACAGTGGACATAGTGTGCAAAGAAAAACACAAAGCTTTTTTGAACTCCAAAAGATTTGCTTTTATCATGTGTGCTGTTTATTTTTTTATAGTGAACTAAGGAATCATTCATTCATTCTATGAACATCTGCCTACAGTATGTCATTAAGCAGCTTGCTTTGTATAAATTATACAACCAACATCTTCTGCACTATGTCATTAAAACTTCATGACATAATTATCTCCATTTTACAGATGAGAACATTGAAGCCTGGAGTCTTAGAGCTAGTTATTAGTAGAGCTGTCACTCATTACTAAGGTTTCTGATATCAAATCTAGTGCTATTTTCTCTATATACATGTATTTCTCTATTTTGTACAGTTCCAAGTGTTGAGTAGTTAACAGCGTTCATGGAATATTGTGGAAATATTTACTGAATCTGAGAACGCAAAAATACACTATAAAGACATTCAGAAAGGCAAGTTGAGTCATCCAGACTTTTTATTGTATATATAACCTTAAGAAATGGGATTTGATATCTGTCATTCTAGCTTGAGGCAATTCTTACATATTTGCAAGAGGATAACTATAGGTGATTGCTGGCAACTGATGCATGCTACAAAGGGAGGAGCAGACAAAGTCCAATTCTCTCACCGTCCTCATACTGTCCTGCATTCTGAATCTGGTGCTCCTTGTAACTCCTCAGTTATTATTATTTTTGTTATATATATATGTGTGTGTGTGTGTGGATTGCAGGTAGCCCTGGAGCTGAGGAACAGCTTTGATTTTTGGTAAAATTTGCGAGTCCACAGCTTTCTGATCAATCTTGCGCTGCTCTGAAATCTCGTATTTCTCCTCTGTGTCGAAGATCTCACCTTCCTGGACTGTGGGCTTCCGCAGTTTCTTTTTCTTGAAGTAAGCATCAGTTAGGTGCTTTGGGATTTTTACTTTGCTAGTATCAATTTTCATGGAGGTAGCAATGACAAATTTCTGGTGTGTTCTACGCAGTGGAACTCAATTGAGAACCAGCGGTCCAGTTACAAGTAGCAAGCCACTGCTCAGCTGCTTCAGGAAAACCACTCGCTTGCCTCTGTGGCGTCCAGTGAGGATGATGTTTTGTGACAATCGCAAGAACCTTCTCCTCCTTTTTCTTTTAGATCCTGGATTTAGTGGCCGACTATTTCCTCTTGTACATGGCCTTCCTGGAATACATGGCAGACTGGGAGTATATGCTGATACCCTGGACTAGGACAGGGTTTCAACTGCAATGGGGCTTCCCCTTCTTGGACTTTTTTAGCCTTGGGGTCACCCTTTTTAACCTTGCCACTGGCTTCAGCCTTCTTGGCTTCAGGTTTCTTCTTAGTATCCTGTTTTGCAGCTTTTTCACCTGCCATCTTGTGTAGTGGGAAAGAGAACTCGTAACTCCTCAGTTATGGAGGCCCTTCCACAGATGTATTCACTACCTCCAAAAGTATACCTCTTTTTTATATCCATGTCAGGTAGGATATACAGTATTTTGGCTCCAAGTAATAGAGAATTTAAAAAAAAAAGTGGCTTGTGTAATAGATGTTCATTTTCTTATGTGACAATAAGTCTGTAGAAAGTAGCTCTGGGGCTGGTTAATCAGTGGCTCAGTAATGTTCCTGAGACTCAAACTCCCCACCTTCCCACCTTCCCAGTCAGCTAGCCTAAGAGCGTGGGTTTTGTTTTCTTCCTTTTATTCCATCATCCAAAGATGGCTACTGCAGCTGCATGCATCAGAGCCCTGTATAATCTCCAAAATTAGAAATAAGGAGAAATTCTATTAGCTTTTTTTTTTTTTTTTTTAAATCTTGGAAGGAAATTTTAGCCAGTAGTCCACTCCATAGAAATATAGAAATCCTATGAAGACTAATTGGCTAAAACCGGGTCATCTGCTCACCACTAAACCAGTTACTCAAGAATTTAATTAGCCTAATCACGATTCACCTTCTGCAGCGGGGACCACTGCTCTGAGTACTTCACTACCAACATGTGAACAAGCATGGGGTTCAGTTAGGAAGAAGTAGGACTGGAAGTTCAACAAATAATATTTGGCATTATACCACAGTCTCATTTCCCCCAGAATCCTAAATGGCATTTAATTGAAACTGAGAAAGAAATTCACACAAATGTATGAATTAATTTAATAGCCTACTTGTTTTTATAATCTTTTCATACATTTATCCTATGGATGATATTTTTCATAATACATTCTAGTGGTCTATTTTAGGTGATATTGCATAATGACTATTAACTCAAAACATCCCTTTAGGTACCTTGAATTATTCTATTAATACAACTTTTTGCACTAATTTCTGGTAGCTATAGGTCTCATTTTTTGGTTCTTCAGAATAGTATGTGATTATTCAGTCTACACATACCTACATTTGCTATACTTTTGTGTCTTTGGGGGCTGTAGACACTTAAGTAGATCTGATCTGAATTGTATTACAGTTTTGAAATACTTTTGTTTTTGATTTTCTTTTATACTTTCTTTCCCTGCCATTGGTCTGCCTATTATTATATTAATACCAGTACCATACTGTTTTAATTACAGAGGATTTGTAAAACTCTTTAATATCTTGTAAGACTAGAATAACTTTTCAGTATTTTACTGTCTTTGCTTGTTTACTTTTTTATATGAATGTTAGTATCTACTTACCTACTTCTATAAAAATATTTTTGATATTTTTATTGGAATTGCAATAATTTATAAATAAAACACTCTATATTCATTTATACATAAATACATTGCCAATTGCATTAGAGAAAAATTAAATACTGATACTGAAAGGTTCTAAGCAAGAGCAAAACATTCTTTGCATTTGTTAAGGTCTACGTATGTGTTTTACAATTGTCTTCATACATGTCTCCTACCTCACTGCCTCAGCCTCTTAGCTGGGACTGCAGGTGAACACTGTTATGCCCGTCCTGGTTTTTCCTTAGAGAGTCTGGCTATGCTGCCCAGGCCAGCCTGAAGCTCACCATCCTCCTGTCTCAGCCTCCCCTAGGCGCAGAAACCACAGACATATCAATGCTCCTGACTGTTAGGTTGACTCGGAATTCAAACTCAGGCCTCTCACACGGTCCCAGCTTATGTACCACTGTGTTCCAGCAGCATGCACCACTCCAGCTCAGCTGCTTCATATAGTTTATAAAGCACGTTTTTCTTTATTTATTATAGAGCATGTGTGGTGTGCACATGACAGAGAGAAAGTAAGTACACTGCTGCTTTGGGATTGCTGTATGTGTGTAATACTCTCCTCTGTGTAAGAATTCATAGATTTCTATTGTCATAAGATCTTTTAAATGGGAATGAGTATGAATTTTGACAAAAGCCTTTTTAAATTTAGTCTTGATGTCTGAAAAGTTTTTGGCTTTTTAATTTTTTTAATTCTACCTCAGTATTTTTTTTTGGAGAGGTTTTCGCTCTAGGGCGCATGCGCTCGCCAGACAGACAGAGAGAGACATAGAGACAGAAAGCGAGAAATCAACCCCCAGGAGAGATGGTCATGCCGCAATCCCTTCTCCTCCATTCTCCTCTCGGGATCTTGGGCATGCACGCACACGCGCCCGGCGTGAGTTTTTTTTCTCTCTTTTTTTTTTTGAGAGGTTTTCGCTATAGGGCGCGTACGCTCGCCAGACAGACAGAGAGAGACATAGAGACAGAAAGCGAGAAATCACCCCCCAAGGGGGATGGTCACACCGCAATCCCTTCTCCTACATTCTCCTCTCAGGATCTTGGGCACACATGCACACGCGCCTGGCGTGAGTTTTAAGTCACCGGGTCCGGGACGCGAACCGCGGTCGACTACATGGGAGTCCAGCGACATAGCCATTATGCTAACTGCTGGTTCCCGTGCCCAGCATGAGTTTTAAGCCACCGGGTCCGGGACGCGAACCGCGGTCGACTACGTGGGAGTCCAGCGACATAGCCATTACACTAACTGCTGGTTCCCCACCTCAGTTTTTTAAGTTCTTGATTCACTTACTCCTATTGTCCTATCATACGCTACTGCCTTCTGGCCATCTCTTCTGAGTTCTTATATTTCTGCTTCTGGTCTTCTTTCCTAATAATGATTGCTTCATTATTACTTCAAGAAGTATTAGTTTACAATGTATATGTGATCAATGACAACATCATCTAGTTTTCTCTCCCACTCCCCAATCCATGGAATGTTTTGTTGCTTTTTTCTCACTTCTAGAATATGAAGTTGTCATGTGGGTGTGGCATCTACTACTTTTCTGTTTCTCACATTTGATTACATTTTATTTTTGTGGACTAGTCTTTTATAAAAAGGGAGGAAAACCAGGGTAACTTGGCACTTAAAATGCAAAGGCTGCCACTCTGTTGTGAGAGTGATGTTTCTCTATGAAGCCCTATTTCCTCTACTTCTTGTTTCTAACCTGGCTTCGGGAGGTTCTATTGCCATACCTAAAAGTCTACAAGTTGTGTTCTGCCCCTAAGGAAGAAGCAACTGTCTTTGAAGGTGTTCCCCTTTAGATGAGAAGATGTATTTTTTATTTTGTGTTCTATTATTTATCTGTTTAAGAATTTATGGGTTTATATTGTCACAAGATAATTAAGCATCATATATATAGCTACTTAATATCAATAATTATTTATCCATAACATCTAAGCCCTCTCTCTGCCTTTCGCTATGCTCCTTGGTCTTGCTCATAGCAGCCCCATCCTGAGTGGGGCCCTCCTTGGGTATGTTTGTGTGCTGATGACCTTTGAGAACTGTTACTCTATTTCCCCACTGCTTCCTACCTGCTTTTCCCCTAGACCTCTACACCCTGGTTTCCTCCAACCAACTCTTCTTTGGAAAATATTTACACAAAATCTGTGGTTTCAAGGTATTGAAAAAAATTTTTTTGAGAGTTTTTTTTTGCTATAGGGCTCATGTGCTCGCCAGAAAGACAGAGAGAGACATAGAGATAGAAAGCAAGAAATCACCCCCCAAGGGGGATGGCCATGCCACAATCCCTTCTCCTCCATTCTCCTCTTGGGATCTTGGGCATACATGCACACGCGCCCAGTGTGAGTTTAAACCACCGGGTCCGGGACTCGAACCGCAGTTGACTACATGGGAGTCCAGCGACATAGCCATTACGCTAACTGCTGGTCCCGATTCAAGGTACTGAAAATTGAACTCAGATTTTTCCCTCATTCTTCATGTTTTCTATGGCTTTTTCAAAGAGTGGAGTGATTCATAACTAAGCTGCTGTCAAGATTTTACTGAAAGCTGAGACCTATTTTATAATCTTTCCACTACTCTACTTGTCAGATGACTCTAGACAAGTTATTTAATTCTAGATTGCTGCTTATTCATTTTCAAAGTCAATCGGGTTAATGCTTTGTAACGTTGATATAGAAACACTATGAGAAACTAGCGTTGATATAATATCTGGTATGTGGTTTATGCTTGTTATGGAGTTGTGTCCTCCTATCCCCCAAATTCATAGATTGAAGCCCTAACCTGCAATGTGACTGTATTTGTAGATAGTCCCTTTAAAGAAATAGTAAGATCAAATGAGGTCATAAAGGTAGAGCCCTAATCTCATAGGACTGGTGTCTTTATAAGAGGAGGAGATAATAGAACTGTCTGTATGTGAGAGCACGCAGGAAAGACTGTGAGGAAGGGAACAGAAGAAGGCAGTTATCTGCAAGCCAGGAAAGAGAGACCTCACCAGAACCAATCCTGGCACCTAGATTGTGGACCTTTAACCTCCTGAACTGCAAGAAAATAAATCTCTGTTATTTAAGCTACCTAGTCACTGGTATCTTGTGATGGCAACATGAGCAGAGTTATATAGTGTTTATGAGTATTTACTGTAACTGTTAATATTAGTTGGTGATGATGATAATTCTAGAAATCCAGATCTGTGGATACTTAATGATAGAGAAATAGAGGACCTGTTTTGAATTGATATGGGGTTTTTAGGAGAGAGCTAGATTTTCTACTGTTTTTCCTTCTCTTTCATGAACTAGATTTAGAAATACTTTGTTTGATTTAGTAGAAGTAATACTGTAATCATCACATATATAGCTGCTTAATACTTGTGGCTAATCACCATGCAGCAATATAACCATTAAACATTTTCTTAAGAATGTTCTATTAATTTCTTTATATGATTGATTATAGTACTGAATTTAACCAATTTAGATCACCTCACTTGTTTCAACTATGACATACATTATGACATCCCCTTTTTAGAATTAAAGGTAAAAACAATGAGATATCTGTCTATCTTCATTATGACTTATTTTTCTTTCTTTTTTCTTAAGAAAATTAAGTTTATTTCTTCTGTGACCATGAGAAACAGAGAGAGGGAGAGACTGAGACTGAGACAAGAGAGACAGCATCCCCAACAGGATCTTGATGCCTTTGGTGTCAGCCAGCCCTAGCCAGCCCTGAACTATAGACACATGTTTGCCTAATATATTCAGGGAGGTCTCTGGACATGAACCTTGAACCATCCAAGTGACTCAGCCTCTCAGAGTATGGTGTTTTACTGCTTTGCCACTATCTGGCCTCTCTTTTTTCATTTTGAATTCACGGTTCATGATTTTGATAGCCGAATCAAGAAAACTGTTCTTTCTTCCACACTGGGATGCCTTCCCAGAACATTCACCATGGCTTTCAAAGTCACCTGCTTGTTTTCAATGACTCTTCCCACTTGTTCTGTCTCTTAAGAGATTTGGGGAGTTCGTTTATATTCAAAATGATTGCATGTATTTTCTGTGTTTATATGTAATTCTAATTAAAACAATTTTTTAAATCTTCACAATTCCATTGGTATCTCATTTTAAATAAAAGTGTCAGTCCTTTTCCTCAAAGCCTAGATCTCATATTTATTTTTCTATTGCACTTTCCACGTTGCATTATGTTATGTGCACAGCACGAGGCACATGGTACAGAATTTAAGGAATAAACATGTCTCCAATTAAACTCCATGTTTCTTGGGATTACAATCTTTTCACATCCTTAGAATGTAGCATTTTTCTAGGTTTGTTCTACTGCTGTCAGAGATTATATTTGTATACTTTTAATTTCTTTAAGTTTTATCACTCAGGATATGTTCTATGTTGGTGAACTGTAGCATATTCTGCTGTTTTAAGATGTGAAGTTCCAGAACATTTCATTTGGTTGATGGTGTTATTCAGTTCTTCTCTATCTCTGCTAGTTTTCTACTTCTATTAATTATTAAGGAAGGAATATTGAAGTCCTTGACTAGATGGTAGATTTATCTGTTTTTCTCATCTATTTCAGTTTTTGCTTGATGTATTTGCAAATGCTATTATTAGGTGCATATGCATTCAGGATTGTAATGGCTTAATGAAATTACCCTTTTCTTATCATGTAATTTTCTCCTTATTCTGATATTTTTCTCTTTTTGCACTGATACTCACTTTGTTCAATATTAGTATATCTACATCTGAGCTTTTTTGATTAGTAATTATATGGTATACCTTCTTCTGTTCTTTTGCTTTCACTATACCAAATATTTGAAGTAAATCTCCTATAAAAAGCATATATTCTTTCTTTTGCTTCTTGATTTTGTTTTTATTATTTTAAAAACTTCTGTATTTTTAAGGTTTTCTTTTTTTTAATTTATTTATTTGCATTCATTCTCTGAACATCATTACAGCATACAGAATGAGATTTTCCATCCAAATTACACTATATATTGTCTCAATCAAGCACATCAACAAACATGTTATTGTCAGCAAATGATCTTCCATTTCTTGTCTTCTGTATGTTTTGCTTTTTTCCCCCCATCCTAGATTCTCTATCTCTTACCCTCTGCCATCTCCCACTCTCCTCCCACAGTCTCTGGTATCTATGTTTGCTTTCTATACTGTTTTCTCCTCACATTTTATTGTAACGCCAAAGACCCTAATCAATCCAAATACCCTCATAGCAAACACAGGTGATACCCACATTTCCATGAACACAAGTCTTACTTTACGCATCCTATAAAGTAGCACCTAGCTGTGGCTACATATCCTACTGCAGTCATTGAATAGATATATATTTTTTTTCTGAAACTTTTTTTTTTTGTAACTCAATTTACATTCCTTCCCTAAGCTTCATCACAGCATACAAAATGCAATCTCCCATCCAGTACACACTGCATAGTGATACAATCATGCACATTACAAAAAATTTTCCATTACTAGTTCCTAGAATTACTTCCACCCCTCTTTCTGACCCTCTGTCCCTTCCCACCCTCCTCTCACACCACCTCCGGTGTCTACAATTGTCCTTCATTCCCTTCCCACCCACGTTGCATTGATCACACAATTTCCTACATAATCTAACTACTTTCCATGGTGAGTTCACTCATTACTACTAAGAAAACCAGTTTTAACTTAACTCAAAGAAATGCCAAGGAACTTTGCTTAAAGCCAGGAAACAAGTTAGGATTCTGTTCAAATGGAAGGTGCATGAACCTATCAGTCTCATGTACTTTTATCTTCTGTTCTGGTTCAATTTTCCTGATTAAATTCTGGGATATAATATTCAACTCCAGACTTGTCCCTCTGATTAAGTTGGCCACTTTCATAGTTTTTTGACTCTTATTTCCGTGTGTCTGTGTTTAATTTTCTTGATACAGCACACCCTTGAGAACTTCTTGGAGATCTGGTCTGGTGCTGGTAAATTCTTTCAGGTTTTGTTTATCTGAGAATGTTCTTGTCTTTCCTTCCCACCTGAAAGATAATCTTGCCGGGTACAGTATTCTTGGCTGAAATTGCTTCTCTCGTAACACTTTGAATATATTTTCCCATTCTCTCCTCGCTCGCATTGTTTCCGATGAGAGATCTGCTGTTAGCCTGATGGGATGTCCTTTGTAGGTAACTTGATGTTTCTCTCTTGCCAATCTTAGTATCTTGTCTTTGTCTGCGGTTTTGGTCAACCTGGCTATAATGTGTCTTGGAGAAGATCTTCTTGGGTTGATTCTATTTGGGGTCCTTTGTATTTCCTGGGACTGGATCTTCAAATGCCTCTCTAGGTTTGGAAAGTTTTCTTGCAGGATTGCAAGGAATAGATTATCAATGCCCTTATGGGTCTCTTCACCTTCTGGAATGCCAATTATCCAGATATTTGGACGTTTGATGGTATCCAGTACTTCTCGCATATCATTCTCAAATTTTTGAGCCATTTTCTCAGTCTTCATGGTGGACTTTTCTAAGCCAGCCATTTTCTCTTCTACATCTGAGATTCTATTTTCTGAATGATCTAGTCTGCTTTTAATACTTTCAAGGGAGATTTTGACTTCTTGTATTATAGACTTCATCTCTAGCAGTTCCGTTTGAGTCTTTTGTAAAGTGTGTAATTCCTCTTTTAGATCTTGCAAGAATTTCCTCATCTCCTGGAACTCGGCAACTTCTTTCTCCTTTCTCTTTAGCAGTTCATTATCTCTCTTTTCTTCCATCTCTGTTAGCTTCGACATTACGAATGTTCTAAATTCCTTATCAGACATTTCCATGACTTTCACCGAACTGCTTGTGGATGAAGGAGAGTTACTCTTTTCCATTGGAGGAGAGGTATTTTCTCGTTTTCCCATATTTCTCGTGATCCGACGGTGATTTCTTGTCATCTGATGAATGGCGTGTTTCTTTCGAATTCTTGAAGTTAAGCCTCAATGTTCAGGAGCAAGCAGACAGAGGTGTTCTAGAATCTGATTGCCGTTCTGTTGTGATCGCACACTAGCTTTGCTTGCTGGAGGCTGAATTATGAGTAGAAAATCTTCATTTCTCCTGTGCCCTGAAATATCTAGTTCCCAGTATCCATGCGGAATCTTCTCAGAGAATGGCTCAACTCTCCTGCCACACTAGCTTTGCTTGCTGGAGGCTGAATTATGAGTAGAAAATCTTCATTTCTCCTGTGCCCTGAAATATCTAGTTCCCAGTATCCATGCGGAATCTTCTCCAAGGTTTTCTTTTTATTGTTTTATTTAATTTTATTAATCTCATCATTATTATTAATTTGACTAGCGAAAGAAAGAGAGAAAAAGTGAGAAAACAAGCCATCAAGTCCAGGACTTGAACCACAGTTGGCCATATGGGAGTCCAGTGCTTTTATCACCACACTACCTGCCAGCCCTGAAAATTTCTGAATTTGAATTTTTTGGGGGGGAGGAGGGGAAGAGATTTTTGCTATAGGGCATGTGTGCTCACTAGAAAGACAGAAAGAGACAGAGAGACAAAAAGCAAGAAATCACACCCCGGGGGGATGGCCATGCCACAGTCCCTTCTCCTCCATTCTCCACTCGGGATCTTGGGCATGCATGCACACGTGCCCGGTGTGAGTTTAAGCCACCAGGCCTGGGACTTGACTACGCGGTCGACTACATGGGAGTCCAGCGACATAGCCATTATGCTAACTGCTGGTCCCTGAATTGATATTTTTAAACAATTTATGTTTACTTTTAGGTTTATATTTATCATGTTATTATCTGACTTCTGATGGCTGCCTCTTCTTATTTTGTTCCTGTTTCCTTTTTCTGTCTTCTTTTTAATTATTTGAAAGTCCTTAGCATTTCTATTTTATTGACCTAGCATGTTGTTGACTATATCTAATTTTTTTTTTTTTTTGAGAGGTTTTTCGCTATAGGGCGCGCGTGCTTGCCCAACAGACAGAGAGAGACATAGAGACAGAAAGCGAGAAATCACCCCCCAGGAGGGATGGTCACGCCGCAATCCCTTCTCCTCCATTCTCCTCCCGGGATCTTGGGCACGCATGCACACGCGCCCGGCGTGAGTTTTAAGCCACCGGGTCCGGGACGCGAACCGCGGTCGACTACGTGGGAGTCCAGCGACATAGCCATTACGCTAACTGCTGGTTCCCTATATCTAATTTTTTAAATGGATACTCTAGGTATTAAAATAAAGTGATTTAACTTTTTATAGTTACCTAGAGTCAGTATTTTACCATTTCAAGTGGAGTATAGAAACTTTATCAGAATATAAATACTTTACCTTCCATGCTTGCTTTGTGGTTGTCTTATGTGTCACACAGACATACATTGAAAATTCCACCAGAAAATGTTACATACTTGTTTTCAACCATCAAATATATCTTGAAGAACTCAAAGGGATACAAATAGCCTATTATATTTACCCCAGTGTTTATTAATTCTATTCTTCCTTCTTTTCTGATGTTTGAGATTTCCAGCTGGTATCATTTCTTTTCTCCCTGTAGAACTTCTTTCAGCAATTTTTTTCAGACAAGTCTGTTGTCATGAGTTTTCTGGCTTTTCTTTTTCTTTTTGGTTGGCAGTGATTTTATTAACATTTTCTTTTCAGAATTACAATCTACTTCATTATTTCAGTGCTGAAATGACCCCTGTAAGCTCTTACTATGAGTCAATAAGCATTGACAAAATGTAATACTTTCTGGGAACCAGCAGTTAGCATAATGGCTATGTCGCTGGACTCCCATGTAGTCGACCGCGGTTCACGTCCTGGACCTGGTGGCTTAAAACTCACGCCGGGTGCGTGTGCGTGCGTGCCCAAGATCCCAAGAGGAGAATGGAGGAGAAGGGATTGCGGCATGACCATCCCCCCTGGGGGGTGATTTCTCGCTTTCTGTCTCTCTGTCTCTCTCTGTCTGTCTGGCAAGCCTACGCGCCCTATAGCGAAAACCTCTCAAAAAAAAAATGTAATACTTTCTGTTCATTATTTATTAAGTGGTAACTTCTTAGCTGTACTCTGAAGTTTAATTTTTTAAATTGTTTTTGCTCATTAGTTATTATTCTCTAGGACTCTCATCAACTTTTTCAGGGAGCCTTAGAAGGTTCATGACTTAAGAGTTTCTTCATCCCCAGGCTGGCATATTTCTGTAAAAAAGTCACTTTTTCTTCTGTATTGTTTACCTTCTTTTCTGTTCATGTTCCCGTCTTCTTTTTAGATTATTCTCTCTTCTGCTCAATATTTTTGGCCTTTGAAGCTTTCGTTTTAGACAAACCAGGTTCTTTAGTATTATTCCATTGTCCTAAATATACATTCGTCTTCTTAGAAACTGGGAATTGGGAACTTAAAAAACAACTGTCTACCAACTTGATATTACATTCATCATCAGGCTCAAGATTTATTGCTTCATCTTCTATTGGCTCTTTATATAGTAGAAATGGATACATCATCATCCATATATTTGTATCTATGACTATCAAGATCTTCTAAATCTTCATGAACATTAATTTTATTCAAAAATTCCTTAAGGTGATATTCCTACTTCAGTTTTTCAATGTCATTCAAAAATCCTCTGGCAATTTTTTTTTTTTTTTTGGAGAGGTTTTTGCTATAAGGCGCATGCACTCACCAGACAGACAGAGAGAGACAAAGAGACAGAAAGCTAGAAATCACCCCCCCCCCCCCCAGGGGGATGGCCACACCACAATCCCTTCTCCTCCATTCTCCTCTCGGGATCTTGGAACTAACAGCTAACTGCTGGTTCCCATGAACAAACTATTTTTAAATTTTTTCCTTCATTTTTAGTCACTGAAAGGAATGTGCACTCATCAGAGGGTTTAAGAAAGCACCCGCCAGTGGGACGAAGTCGCACTTCAGTTCTTTTCCTTCCATTTCTACATCCTATCAAGATTTGAGGCACACACGCACATGTATATACCCAGCACGATTTTCAGCCTGAATTTTCAGGCCAGAATTTGAACCACAGTTAGCCATATGGGATCCTGTTTCCAGTGCACACTGCTAAACGACTACACTGTGAGGCCAGCCCACCGTGAGCAAACCTTTAAAGGCACTTCTGGTGAGGGCTCATCAATCAAAGAAGAGAGCTGTATAGGAAAAGGCTCAGTTTTCTTGGAGAATCTCTAAGTGGTGAAAGAATGTTGGTGGAAAAATAGATCATGTTGATAAGATCTCAGATGGAAATGAGAAACATGTTATTGGAAACTGGACGATAAGGATCTTTGTTATAAAGTGGCAAAAACTTGGCTGAATATGTCTATGTCCTAGTGCTCAGTAGAAGGTGTAACTTATAAGAGATGAAAATTTAGCTGAAGCTGTTTCTAAGCAAACTGTTGATGGAGCCAGTTGGTTGCTCATAAGTGCTTATATAAAAATGAGAATAGACAAATGACTTAAAGATGAGCTTATTAATCAAAAGTTAAGTAGAACCTAAAAATTTGGAAAATTTTCTGTCTATCTCAGAAAGAAATGAGAGAAATTTTGGGGGGAGAATAAAGGTGTGGCCAAGTAATAGTTTGATAAATAGATGAGTGTAGATTTGTCATCTCTGAGGAAACTGGATGCTATTTATAGAGACAATGGAAGAATGATCCTAGAGGTATTCTGGAGGTTATTGGGGACTGTCCTCCTATCACAGTCTCAGAATGCCAAGGCCTGCATGGGAGAAGAATTTCAAAGGAGGGGTCCCCACCAGCAGACCTTGGTGCTTGCTGCCCAGTGCAGCTTCAAGACTTCGTTCCCTGACTTCTGGTGCAGTACTCCTTGGTCACCCCAGGTGTGACTAGAGAGGGTTCAGTGTAGGCTGTGGTGGCTGCCCCTCTACAGTGTATGGGCAGTAAACCTTGAACCCCATGACGAGTCTTCTCTGTCTATTCACAGAAGGCATGAGCCTTGGGGGCCTGCTGTCTCTACCTAGATTTCAAGGGATTGAACAGCTTGAAGAAGAAAAAAAGAAAGAAGACATAGATTTACTTTAAAGGATTTAATTGAGAAGGGGAGAACTATGATGTCAGGAAAATATTTCATTTTGCTGTTCTTGTAAGAAGAAACTTGGAAATGTGTATAGGGCAAAGGGAAAAACCCCTAAAAATGGGAAAGATTGAAAACGTAAGAGGAAGTGGGAGTAAGATGTGGGAGGATATGAAGAGGAGATGGATTTGAGACCACAGGTACAGACACGGGCTTTGATCAAGAGTGAGATCTCAGGCTAAGGTTAAATTATGGAAGCAAAGAAATCATAGCTAAAACCTCAGGTCACGTATATGAACATAACATGTGCTGTTAGATGCTGGCATGGGTGGAAGAGTACAAATTCAAGACAAGTATGAAGCATCGTTTTTGATCATTATGCAATATGCTATATAATAGAATTAAGTTTTAGCTTTTCATTATCACTGAAGAAAGAGAAAGAAAATCTTGAAAATATTAAAGGCTAACTAACATATATAAGCTTAAACATGCGGAGTTTAAAGATGTAATCAGAGAATATGAACCGATACTCAGTCTGTATGCCTGTTTAGTTAGACTTTCACTCTTCATTGTACTAAAACATTTTTTAAAAAATCATTTCAAAGGGAGACCTTCACTCCCTCACTTGCCCCCGTCCCTGTCACTCTTTTCTTTCTACTTTGGTCATTTCTGTATTCTGCCTGGTCTCTTAAAGCATTAAACAATTGGACTAGGAAATCTGTATGATCTTTTGGATATCATGATTTCTCAGGCAGCTTCTCTGGAGAGACTTGTTAGCAGAGAAATCTATGCTAGGGGTCATTAGAAACAAAGCATAATTCAGGAGGGAATTGGACTTTTATAGTAATTGGCATGGTGAGGAGATAATGATGCTTTGTGAACTTAGATATTGTCACTTAAAAAGATAAGCTGATTTTATAAAGAAATAAAATAACAAAATGCAGAGCAACCTGATAAATAATGGGTTTAACAGTGAGATGGAAAGATTTCGCAATTAATTTTAATTGATTAATCTGGTTTATTTCTGTGTTTATATTATAATTTGCTATTGATAAAAGTGCATTCTTTATTTCTCAATATTATATATGCATATTTATATTTATATGAATGGAAAATTAGTAGAGTGAGGCTTTGTAGAGAATCCTATACAATATAGAAATTTTCAATAAATGCATATTTAAGTGTTTATGCCTCAGAGTTAAATAAAATGCCAATAGTTACTCATTGATACAGTTTATTTGGGGTATTCATCAGGTTTTCCATTTTCAATTTCTTCTACTTTATTTGGAAAGAGTCACTTTAAAAACAATTTTTGTAAATTGTCCACTATTGGCTCTGCTTAATGTATTTCATTACCAATCTTTAATAACTTTGTTCACTTTAAATCCATTGCAACAGATTCATTTTATGTAAAGATTTTTCCCTTGCCTATTTCAAACAAACTGACTTAAATATGACTCATTCTGATTTTTGAGATACTGTACCTTTTTTCCCCTGCTATGGGGACTTTTCCCTCCCAGTTATGTTCCTTTATGAGTAAGATTCTACTAAAGTAAAGTCTCTTTATATTGTGACCTTCAGACCAACAGGAAGATGATGTCTGTTGTCACAAACAGCCAAATTTAAGTGGCTTTCCACAGCAGAGATAATTTCTCACTCTCTGGAAGTCTAATAAAGGTGTTTTTATTGAGGACAGCCATCATCATGGTCTTTTAGGCACAGATGCTCTTTATAATCTGTCACTTACAACCATCCTGTAGGATCTCTGAGGCCTCTGTAGTTATCTTCCACATGAGTAAAGAAAATGGAGAATTTTGCTTTGGGTTTTTGTGATCAGGCCTGTAAGTAGTGATCATTATTTGTACTTACGGTGCATTATTCAGAACTTAGTCATGTGGCTGCACCTAACTGCAGGGCAGGTGGTCTAGTTTAATGCCAAGGAAGAAGAGATAGTTTGTTTGCTTTTGTTTGTTTGTTTGTTTGTTTTCATTGCCATATGACACACAGACATGCCAGAGAGAGAGAGACAAATGGAGAGAAAGCACCCCCGAATGAGGCTTGGTCACACCACAATTTCTTCTCCATTTTTCTGTCCTGTCAGGATTTTATACATATATGTACATGTGCTAGGTGTGTATTTGGGGTTGAGATTCAGGCTGCTGTTGGCTGTATGGGATTCGATTCCCTTAACCTCTAGGCTATAGGGCTGATCCTGAGGTTATTGGTTTTTGAATAGCTTGCGAGTTTCTGCCACATTATCCTTACCTTTGTTTCCTTTATTATTATTATTATTATTTTGTTTTTCTTAAAATTCTATCTCATTTTCCATTTACTTAATTTAATATTAATTCATTTAACAGGTGCTTAATGAATGAATACTATGTGCTAGGCACATATTGTTGTTCTAGGAACTCAGGATACATCAGTGAATGTTTTTCATTTTGGGGTTGATTTTTTCATAATTAAATTCAGGTAATGCATTCTTGGTGAGAAGCTACTCCTGGTTCTTTTATATATGTTAGTTAAATATATTCTCTTTTGTGTTCTAAAACGGACACATAGCTTGGGAGTACTTAAGGATATATAAAAATTAAGGTTACAGCATACTCGTGAGAAGGAATATCTAGCATTATGTAGTTAATTTAAATTTTAAATATGCCTTGTAGCATCTGCTTGACATGTCCACACAGAAAAGAATGTGGAGAGACATTTTATTTATAGGTAAGTTATGCACAACATAAGACTTATTGATAGTCTTTATAGATATTTTTAATGGTAGTATGGCTTCATTAATATAAATAAAGCTTATTTTCTCCATGTATCAAGAAAGAGATGTGCTCAATAAAAGACTTTTTGGCAGTGGGACTGGATAGTAAAGCAGCAGTGAAAAGTGACATTCAGTGAGGCTGACCCACATGGGAAAGTTTCAAGCTTGTGACTGGAGACCTGAGAGACCTGATGCCGGGCACGTGGTATGCCCATAGTCTGGGCTGGCTGAGACTGGATATGGATCATGGTGTCGAGAACTTGTTGGAGGTGCTGTCTCTCTGTCTCTCTCTCATGGAAGAAAGAAGGAAAGAAAAAGATAAAAAAAAGTACAGAGTTTGGTATGTAAAATCTTGTTAGACCTGAGATTCTTCGATTAAACTTTTCCCTGTTAGGCCCCAAGTTTCTTTAGTTTAGAGATCCAGTTTTACTTATGTATGGATTTCTAGTACTTATCACAGTACTTGATGAAGAGTATTAAAAATTATGTTTATTGTGTTCTACTATGTCCCAGGTGATTTTAACCATTTTATGTGGAATATTTTATATTTATAAGTATCTTTTTAATGTAGATACTATTAGTATTATTACCTCTGTTTTAAAATGGAGAAAATGAGGCACAGAGGTTAAGTAATACACTCAGTGTCACTCAGACAACAAATGTCAGAGCCAGTATTGAATCTCAGGCAGTCTGATTTCAGAGCCCATGCTTTTAACTTCTAGGCTGTACTAGATCCTATAGATGCTGAATGTATGAATGAGTGAATATATAAAGAAAATGGAGGAGGTAGACCAGGAAAGCTCTCAAATACCTTGCAGATTACGATTGCATGTTTTGGTGATATGAATACTCAAGACTGTCTGGGTCTAAGTCCAAATTATGAAAATTATTTTGTAATGATGTTAATTCTCTTTTACTTTTTAAGTATAGGTAAAAAAATCTCTAGTGTCTTATCTTATTATTTTTGTAATTATTTACTCATTATTGATTTATCAGATAGATCTTGTCTCTACTATGTGCCAGACCTTGTAATTAAAGCACTTAAAACAACAACAAAACTCAAACTCATGTAGAGTTTATAGTCTTGGTGGTAGAATTGAGATCAACATAAACAAATGAGGAGCCAAATAATAATGATTATTGTGGTAAGTGCAGTTGGAAATTATAAGATTTTTATTAAAGCTTATAAAGGGGATGGAATCTAGTTAGATAGTCAAGAAATGCCTTTCTGAAGGTGTTTAGGTTGAAAGCTGAAAAATAAGCAGCATATAATCAAGGAGAGAAGAGAAAATAGGAATGCTATAGGCAGAGGGTGTGTGAACAGTCACTGAGGCCTGATAGCATGTAAGGCATTGAGTCTTTCATTTTATTCACTGGCCTTTATCAAGCTCCTGTTGTATGCCAGGTGAGATGGAAACTGTAAAGGAACTATTGGATTCAGAAACCTGGAGGTCATTGGTGACCTTAATGAAAGCAGATACTAGATTGGTGAGTGTGGAGGGGGTAAGTGGAATGTAAGGAAGCAGCAGTAATATTGTTTCGTTATTGGTTAAAGTCATGACTCATCGTTGTTGCTCTTCCTCTACTTGGGGTTTACAGTTGTGCTCCTCATTTTATATCATCTATAGTCAGTCTTGCCCTGCTTCCCAAGTAATGGATTTGCCTCATTGCTTATTGTATTTTGCATATTCCTGTAATTCTGCTTTATATAATAGAACAGTGGGGAAAAACATAGACTCTTGAATCAGAAAGGACGAGGATTGAAGCCTGGCGCCACAGTCTGCTGGTTGATTGTTCATGGACATTGTATAAATGTGCTGAACTTCAGCTTTCACAGAGCTGAAATGGAGACATTGATGGTATCTCCTTTAGAGCAGTTTTGCCAAGACTACTTTGCTGGGTCAGTAGCTCAGTGATTCGCTGTTAAGTGCTGGTAAGACTTTACTGACCACACACTTTACTGCTAATAATGAGCATTTACATTGTTCTTTACTGGTGTTCTGTATGAATGAGCTTGTGTTCTCCTCTCTTATCTGGACCTATGTTTATTCTCCTCAGTTCCTCAGTTTTTCTAAGATTGGGTCTTTAGAGTGATTTAGTTTATAGCGATTCGTGACTGATTACTTCTTTTCTAGATCTTTATTGCTTGTATATGACCTGGCTCCATCCTGAAAGAATTCACCAATCTGCTAAGATCTGTTTCGATTGTGACTTCAGACCTTCCTGATGTTGATAGCTTACCTGCTCAGGCAACTTACCATCTTCTGGGATTGTGACTTTGCAGATCACCTGGTTTCTTTTATGAGAAAAAGTGGTAATTGGGTTCTAGCCACATGAGGTCAGGTCTGTTCTGCTGCCAGTCAAAATCAGGTTCTTGACATCCTTGTCCTTCTCATGACTTTTGCATTAGGCTTTCACATTATTATTTAAAGCAATTATACCCTTGAATACATATATAATTTTGGAGTTTGTATTAACCACATTTAAAAACTAAAAAATAAGCCAGATAAAATCACTATACTTTAACCCCGTGTTTTGTTTTATATTATTTTTTAAGATTCTTTCTTAAAGAATTATTTAATTAATTTTGTTTATTTATTTATTTTTTTAATTTGACTAAAGAGAGACAGGAAGAGACAAAGGGAAAGTGAGAAAGCTCGAACTGTAGTCTGCCACATGGGACTCCAGCACCTTAACCACCATGCCACCTGCTGACCCCCTTGTCTTATATTATTAATTTAACTGAATATATCATAAGTCATCATTACAATTTGCAATCAGTATAAAAATATTAATAAGATATTCAACTTTTCTTCATGCTAAGACTTTGAGATCTGGTGTATATTTTATATTTCATCACAACTCAGTTCAGACTAGAACTACTAGAACATAGTTCACATTTCAAGTGCTCCACAGATAGTGGCTGCTATATTGAACAGTGCAGTTCTCATAGGCTGAGGAGAAAGAAAACTCATCTCTAATCCATGGGATTTCAGCTAGGAGGAAGTCCATTTCCTGACATAACTCTATGTATCTCTTGCATTATATACAACTCTAATAAATTAATTCCTAGTCACTATAATTATTATTACAATGTACATTTATCCACATAATAAAATAACCTTATTTGTTCATTCCTTCTTTGTCAAATACTTATTAGGATTGTTCTGTATTCCTAGCACTATTCTATTATAGCTTCTTAGAATACATCAGCAACAAAAGAGAAAGATTTTTATCCTTGTAGAGTTTACATCATAGCAGAAGAAGGTCGACAATAAATACTGATAATAAATAAGTACATTGCATGAATGTAAGGAAGTGATGGTACTTTGTAAAAAATGTTTGAGCATGTGGGGTGGAGGAGTGGGTTGCTTTAAACAGGATGAGCAGAGTAGGCCTCTGAGAAGGTAAAAGAATGTGATGAGATCATAGTAGTAGTTGGGGTCTGGTATACAATCCTATGCCAGGTACTATATGAGATCCAAAGATGAGTTAGTTACAACTGCATATTTCAAGGAGCATACTGGGAGAAATACACATTATGTCATGACTTTTCTGACAACCCTATATAACAAGTACACAGATAATTACAACACAGTGCTAACCATAACAATTGTCACGAAAGCAGGACCAACAGATACCATAGTAATTCAAAACAGAATTCTTGGTGGAGGCAGCATGTAGTAGTATGAAGAAGTGGGCTTTGAAGTTGATAGACATAGGTTTGCCACTCAGTTATCTGCTTACCAGCTATCAGTGGATTGACAGTGGGGCTGGCTTGCCCAGGTCCATCTTGTTTTGACATGAAAGTTTTGCCCCCTGAGAAACCACTCAGTCTTAGCTTTGGTACTGAAAGTTCATACCTCAGTGCCTGGCAAATTAAGATGGTTGGTTGCTCCATAACTATTAAGACATTGGTCCTGTATCCCCCAAATTAAATTGGGGATAAATTCAATCTTTAGAATTGTCTAAGCAGTATGTACAAAATGCATAAAACACTTGTCATATTGGAGGCTGTGAAACTATGATATCTATCATTTTACTGATGGGGTTAAAAAGAGACTTCACAGAAGTGGTTGGGTTTAAGATAGACATCAGAAGATAAATAAAATTTCAGTTGATAAGGGGCAAAATATGCTTAATTGGCAAAGATAGAGAGAGAAAAAATAGGACAAAGAACAGGATGACCAAAACCACAGAAAAAGCAGGATTTGTGGGGCAAGTGCAGGGGATTAGTGAATCAGTTCACACTGGGTTAAGCGTGGTATATGATAAAGAAAACAGAGTACAATCAGGATTAGGCTTTACAAAGCTCAATTTAGGTCATCTTCCTATGGACCTTAAATGTCAAGGAGAGGAGTTTTAAAATTTGATCTTACAAATTTTGTTTGATCTGGCAAGTTCATCATTGTAAATATACTTAATGAATGTTTCTATCTCAGGAACATATTTTCTATATTTTTGTAGAGCGTTGCAGAATGATATCCATGATTTATGCTTATTTTTAGTTTAACAATGATTGTAGCATAAAAGTTTATTGTGTAACCATTTTATTTTTGTTGAAATTATTTAGCATTTGGTATTAGAGCTAAGTGATTGTTTACATAAAAATACAAGTATACATGGGCCAGCAGATGGTGTGGAGGTTAAGGTGGCTGGATCCCAGATGACCGACTGCATAGTTCAAGTTCCAGACCCCGTGACTTGAAAATCATGCTGGGTGCGTGTACATGGATGCCCCAAATCCTGAGAGGAGAAGGGACTGTGCATGGCCATCCCCCCTTGGGGGGTGATTAATCACTTTACCTTTCCCTCTGTTGTCTCTCTCTGGTGAGAACATGAACCCTGTAGCAAAAGCTTAAAAAAAAAGATAAAGAAAAACAGATACAGCCACTGAGCATTATGGAAATGAATCCATGAGCACACACTAAAATTTCATGGAAGGATAATTATATGAAGATAGTATAAAAGTAATCATATGATGTATATATTTTTGGTTTTGGGAAAATTGAGGTTTGGCTTAGTCCTTTTTGTGCTACTATAGCAGAATGTCTGAGACTGGGTAATTTATAGTGAACAAAAATGTATTATTTACAGTTCTGGAGTTTGGAGAGTACAAGATCAAGGCACAGGCATCTAGCTTGGGGAAGGTTTTTTGTTGTTGTTGTTGTGTCCTTACAAGGCAGAAGGCAGGAGGGCAATGAAGATGGAGCCAAACTTTCCCTTTTCTAATGGCATTAATCCCACCTATGAAGAGTGAGATTAATGAGAGTAGAGTCCTCATGGCCCTATCACCTCTCATATATTCTACCCTCCACTACTGTCATAAGAGCAACCAGATCTCAACAGAAGTTTTGGAGGGGGATAACTGTTCAAGCCAAAGCAGTGTTCAATGTCAGAGCACCATATTTTCTAGGAAACTGGCATAATTTTGCTGTGCTTTTATTTTCTTATATGCCTTAGTGTTAAAAATGCCTCACACCTTGGGAACCAGCAGTTAGTGTAATGGCTATGTCGCTGGACTCCCATGTAGTCGACCGCGGTTCGCGTCCTGGACCCAGTGGCTTAAAACTCACGCTGGGCGCGTGTGCGTGCGTGCCCAAGATCCCGAGAGGAGAATGGAGAAGGGATTGCGGTGTGACCATCCCCCCTGGGGGGTGATTTCTCGCTTTCTGTCTCTCTGTCTCTCTCTGTCTGTCTGGCGAGCGCATGCGCCCTATAGTGAAAATCTCTCAAAAAAAAAAAAAATTGCCTCACACCTTGTAGAGAGAGCAGGTATAGCATAGAGGTTAAGAATGACAACTCTTGAAATCAAACTAACTAGATTTGAACACTGACTCTTCCTGTGGTGATCCCTAATGCACTATCATATCTTCATTCAAGGGAGAACTTGTTACTGTAGTGCTGGAAATGCTGTTGGCAAATAACATTAATATGTCAGCCCTCCTGGATTGACAAAGTATAGAGAGTCTCTTTTCCAAGGTGGGTCATTTTTTTGTTCCAGTGCGCCTGGTGGGGTTTACTATTGAACTTACATCATGGAAGAATTTTTTCCCTCTGCTCACTCTCGATACCTTTTATTCTCTCTCAGAGATACTGGTCCTAACGAGACTCCCAGAAAAGCCTTCTCCATAAGACCACACTAGAGTCTGATTCCCAGAAAACTCAGTCTACCATAATCAGTGCCTAAAATGGTCTGAGAAAGCAGGTGATAAGATGTGGTTTTGGAGTGAGAACCCTTGGCACCTGGTTGGCAAGTGATGACTTGTCACTTGGTTGGTCAGGGTGGGTTATAGACAATCCTGGGCATATAGTGGTGGTCCAATAATTAAAAATTTTACTGGTGGTAAGTTGAACTAGTAACATGGTAGAAGGGAGTGCAGTAGCTCCAACTATATAACAAACACTTAAAAAGTATATAAAAAAATTAAGTATAAGGGAAGTGAAACTAGATAGCTATTGCTAAGCTCATTTGACCTCTAGAAAAAGATAACAAAATATTGAGAACAATTAATAGCCAGTTGAAAGCCAGTGTGCAAGTCCGTGCTGAGGGAGGACAGAGAAAGCCAGATCAGGCATAGTACTCAATCATCAGAGTAGACACACTTCAAAGAAGATTAATTTCCGAAACAAGGCAAGTGTGCTATGAAAGAGTAGGACCATGACATATGCAGTGGGAACATTTGGCTTGTCTCAGCAGTCTTAAATTTCTAGATTTACCACAGAACTCACTAGCTGTCTCTTTTTTTTTTTTTTTTTCCAGAGGTTTTTTCTATAGAGCAGGTGTGCTCACCAGAAAGACAGAGACAGAGAGACAGAAAGAGAGAAATCACCCCCCAGGGGGGATGGCCATGCCGTAATCTCTTCTCCTCTCTTCTCCTCTTGAGATCTTGGGCACACATGCACATGCGCCCGGTGTGAGTTTAAGCCACCAGGTCCAGGACTTGAACCATGGTCGACTACATGGGAGTCCAGCGACATAGCCATTAAGCTAACTGCTGGTCCCAACTAGCTGTATCTCTTAAGAGATACCACCCAGTCTCTTGTGTGTGATTAAAGGGGCAGACGTAAAAGAATAGATAAAGGAGAATTTAATTATTTTGGGGGTACTCTCCCATGATACAGAATTGATTCCCTGACAGGGATCCCAGGATAGGGCAAAGGATTGTTAGTAGAGTGGGTTCTATAAATAGAAGCATGGGAAAAGCAGCAGCCCATACTAAATGAGGTTGATATTCTGGATTTACTGTGGCAGGTGGTGGCAGAAGGGATTTAAAAATATAGGAAACTAGGCATGTAAAGGGAATATTCTATATAAGGCTGGAAAACCCTCAGATAATTAAGTTTTAGGGAAAGGGACAAAAGATATACCATTTACCAATGCTATTATCATGATGAATGCATTGATGAGTGTAGTACCCATATCACTAAGAAGTGAAGTCCTTCCTCTGTAGGTCATAGCTGATGGTAGGAGAGGCCATTGTATTAATAGAACTAGGCTTATTGGTAGCAATGGGGATGATAGAAACCAAAACAACTGAGACCAAGTGGTAGCACCTAATTTTCAGAAACCAGATGAATGCAATTATCAAGACTTGGCAAGGTCAGAGTAGCAGCAAAGGGGGGTATGATCCACAGAGTACTAGGAAAGTGCTAAATAGAACACAGTAATGCTAGTGGAAAAATTAATAGGTAGTCAACAAAAATAGTAAAAATAGTCAATTTGTACCATCAGAAGAAATCAGGATGATCAGGGATACTAAGTGCAGTTTTCCTGATAAAATATCCATCAATCACTGGCCAAATTTTGAACCAAAGTCAATATTTGGACCTGGAACCCAGTGATCGAAGAAAACTCTGGATCCTGAAGGACTTAGCAATATCACAGCAAGTAGCCGCAAAAAGAACAATATCCATGTCTTAGGGTAACTGCACACAGAGTAAGGAGGAAACACAAACATTTTATATCTAATAAATTGTTAGACACAAGATCTAAGTGAACACTGATATCCAGAACTGAAATATTGCATGACCTTCTCCTCCACCACCACTTTACTCCCTTTTCCCCTTAGAACAGGTGCATATACTAGGTGCTTCTCAGCACTTTCTTGGCCAGTTGTGACAGGAAATGAGTAATGCAGCAACCCCGTTCTGAGAAAGAATGATGGTCAGAGCTCAGATACTTCAGGGTTGACGGTTCAAGTCAGTTAGGAAACTGAGACCAGCAGAAGTACTGAGGCTAAGAGGGATTGGGAGGAATAATAGAGGAGGGAAGAGTTTGAAGACTACTTGCCATCCAAAGACCAAGTAGAGACTACTTTTGTATCCGTTCCAGCCAGGAATATAGGCCACTAGATTCTGGAGATGCTGCTCCCTGCATATAAATTAGAGGGTTCGAGTGACATGAAGAGTGGGCTATGTTGGATGTTATGTTACACCACCACGATTTCTCTTTAAGGAGAAACTTGTTGCTCAATTTCTGCAAGGGCTATTGACAAACAATTTTCAGTTGTCAGTTCTTCTAGTAATTGCTTCATCTTGTGTGAGCTGCCTTGCTTATATGCACATCCATAAGAGGTTAGGTCATTGAGACTACCATATCAAGGCCTGGTCATTTTGGCCCAATATGGGACTACTCTGATGGGCTGTTTTATCTCTTGAACTTCTCAAAGGGATGGATAAAGCTATTGTCAGACCTGCATCAGAGCTCAATTTCTCCCTGTCCAATTCTGCTTCATTGCCCTCTGGTCTACAGATTTAATCTCAAAATCAAAAGAACTTTTTTTTTTTTCTTAGAGATTTTTGCTGTAGGGTGCATATTCTCACTGGAGAGATAGAGAGACAGAAAGTGAGAAATCGCCCTCCCCACAGGGGATGGCTGTGCCACAATCCCTTCTCCTCTATTTTCCTCTCAGGATTTTGAGAGAATGTTGATTTTTTTTCTACATTAACATCTTTTTTCTTTTATGATATAAGAATTAGAAGTAATTTTATGCCCTTTGGGATGTTTTATTTGCCTCCCTTTCTTCTATTCTCGTATTCCCATGGTTACAGCTACCCAGAACACCTGATTTCTTTCACACATTAAGCCCTGTAAAGTGAGTGGCATAATGGGATGCAACTATTCTTCTAACTGCAGTGGTGTGCATTTATGTGTGTGTGTGTGTGTGTGTGTGTGTGTGTGTGTGGTTTATTCACACCATAGATACTCAACTAAGATTCTATGAAAAAAAGAATTTTCACTCCTGAAATCTCAATGCTACATATAGTATGAATGTTAAACACTAATACAGTTTTAGCTTTTTTTTTTCTCTAAAGAATAACTTTGTTTCACCAGTTCATTTGGTAATAATTTGAACACCCATGATGTTCCTAGTTCCATGCTAGGAATGAGAGATAAATATGTTCTCCTCAAATTTTTACTCTTTAGAAACTTGTATGTACCTATTTTATGCTTTCTAATCATGGTCAACGAACTAGAAATAAGTCCTTCAAATCAAGACAATATATTGGCTCATCAGAAAAGTCATGATGTATTTTTCTATGCAAAACTGCATCATGACTTCTCCAACAACCCAGTAATAGCTATAATATATGAAGCATTTATTATGTGGCAGACACCGTGCTAATGACTTTATTAATGTTTAATTTAAGCCAATTTCATAAATATTTATGGAACAGCCTCCATGCACATAGTGAACTAGGCACATCATGAAGAACAGCACAGCAGGCAATTAGTCAGGCATGATGCCTGTCCTTAAAGCACTTATTGCTTAGTCTAAAAGTCAATTAAACATAAAATATTCTTTAAAATGTTATATTATAGAGGGAAAAGAGTAGTGTTGGACACAGAAGGACATAGAAGGGAGATCCATAAACGAAAGTTTTCAAGAAAAGGTGATATCTAAGCTAAGACTTAAAATATGAGTGGGCCAAATTTAAGAGATGAAAGACTTCAGAGAAGAAGTAATATGAACCAGAAATTAGAGAAACAAGGACAGTTTTCATCAAGCTGGAAATCAGTGTATTAAATTGGAAGTAATGATAGTAGAGTCTAGAAAAATAGGTAGACCTGTCAATCATAAAAGACCTTGCATACCGATGAAGAGGTACCCACAAGATTTTTTTTTTTTTTTGTAAGGCAATGGGAATTATAAACAGACACATATAATCAACCTGTTCATGTCTGCCATTATATTGAAAAATTTAGATGCAGAGAGTAACCCAGGTTTTTAGTAGGGAGACTGTTGGCTGGTTGTGTTGGCATAAAAGTTGAACTCTGGCTACATCATAGGTTACAGAGGGAAGCAAGACCAGAGGCAGTGAGGAGGCTGTTAAAAATCATCCATATTGGGTCAGCAGGTGGTGTGGTGGTTAAGGCACTGATTCTCACATTGCTGACCTCAGTTGGAGTCCTGGACCTAATGACTTTCAAATCACATCAGGCATTTGTGTGCCCAAAATCCCAAGAGGAAAAGAAAGGAGGAAGGATTGTGGTATGTGAAATTTCTCACTTTCCCTCTCTCTGTCTCTGTCTCTCTTGGTGAATGCATGTGCCCTGTGTGTTAGGGGAAATTATCTGTATTTGAGGGGTTAGTAGTTTGGACTAGGGGAACTTTGTGATAGCAGGACCTGTGTAGGCTCAATGACTATTTACAAAGCAGTAGTAATAATGCTTGGGATATGGTAGAGGGCAAATGGAGAAAGGGAATACTACACTCAGTTCTGTAGGTTGCCTTGCTCTCTGGTGGCTGCCCAGGAGATGAGTAGTTACTGACTGAAATCGGTAGTTTTACTGCTCACCTGATCATTTGCTTTGGCATAGCCTGTGTCTGCCAGAAGGAAGGAGAATCTTTTCTAAGTCACACAAAGACAACTTATAGGTTGCTGTTGACTTTGGGGGAAGTCAGCTACCATATCAAGGTATCTTGTTTGGACAATTGAATTGCTGGTAGCATAATTCACATAGGCTGGGAACAGAGGTGGCACTAGGAAATAAAAGTAATGAATGCAGTTTGCATCAAATCCAGCTAAAAACTTTAGGCCATAGTATTAAGCCCACTTTATACAACTATTGAGCTAGAGAACTAAATATTTTTTTCAAGGGCATGTAGTTTATAAATGGTGATGCCAGGATTCAGATCTTGATACTATATATATTTTTCATTCCCCAATTCCTAAAAATAGGAAAGACAAAAATCATATTAACACATTATGGGCCTACTGCATAATGAAAATAGATGTGATTGCATTTGAAAAATATACCTGAATGATTGTTAAATCATTTCTATTATTTAATTTATGAATATTTAGACTTTTTTAATTTTCAGAAATGCCTTTGCCTCTAAGCTTTCTTTTCACTGCTCTTCTCTTCATAGTTGTTGTTTTGTTGACCTAAAGTCTTTCCTCTTCTGTCTTTCAAACTCCAACTGCACTTCTTTCAGAAAATGATTTTGAACATTCAACTTCATAAATAAATTTCCTTTCATGAGCTCCCTGGGCATCTTATGCTTATACTTTTTTCAGCTTAGTTGTCATACTGCCCTGATAATTAGTTTTAGTGTCATATTTCTAGTACCTGACACAGAGTTACTGTTGAATAAACATTGTTATATGGAATATGGTGTGAGTGAAACACTTCTCAAGGCCCATCTCTTCTAATAAGTCTTCATATATTTACCCTATTTACTACCAGACATGGATGAATATATAAATGAAGTGAGGATTTTTTAAAAATTATTAATTTCCAGGCTTTACTTCAGATCTACTGCATCTGGGACAAGGCCAATGTATCTGGACTTAGAAAATGTTTCCCATATAACTGTACAGTCAGCACAACTGTTTAAGAACTACTGTATGATAGACCCTTTCTACCAATGTGTACTTATAGTCATTATGTTATATCGTATTTATATATATATATATATATATATATATATATGTTATACTTTCTTTTAATATTTTTAATTTTATTTACTCATTTACTTACTTTATTTTGACCAGACACACACACACACACACACACACACACAGAGAGAGAGAGAGAGAGAGAAAGTGAGAAAGCAAACCACCAGGTCCAGAACTTGAACCATGGTTGACCATATGGGAATGTCCAGCGTCTTAACCACCACACCACCTGCTGGTCTGCTGTTATACTTTCATTAAAGAACATTTTTAAGGTTTTTGCCATAGGGCATGTGCACTCACCAGAGAGAAACAGAGAGGGAAAGTGAGAAGTCACCCTCCAGAGGATGGCTATGCTGCAGTCCCTTCTTCTCCATTCTCCTCTTGGGATTTTGGGCAAGCAAGCATACACACACACACACACACACACACACACACCTGACACCAAGTCTGTAGGTCTAGGACTTAAACCGTGGTTGGCATGTGGGAGTCCAGCACCTTAAACACCATATTACCTGCTGGCCCCTCTTCTTTAAAGAATTTTTTTTCTCTCTTTTTTCAAAGAGATTTTTCTGCTATAGGGCACGTACGCTTGCCAGAAAGACAGAGAGAGACAGAGAGACAGAAAGCGAGAAATCTCCCCCCCCCCCCCCCCCCCCACCGAGGGGGGGATGGCCACGCCACAATCCCTTCTCCTCCATTCTCCTCTCGGGATCTTGGGCACACATGCACACGTGCCCGGCGTGAGTTTAAGTCACCAGGTCCAGGACTCGAACTGTGGTCAACTACATGAGAGTCCAGCAACATAGCCATTACGCAAACTGCTGGTCCCATTCTTTAAAGAATTTTGAGGTCATTATCTGTCTCTAAACTTTTCAGTATAATGGCAGACATCAATAGGCTGATTATATATGCTTGTCCATGGTCACTAGAAAGTGTTTTTCTAGGTCTCACATCTCGAATTTGTAAAATTACTTAGAGATCTTTCATTTTAAGAGTGCTACATGTCGCACTTGGGCTTCTAAGTGAAATCTGTATAAACACACACATGAAGCAGGCATTTTGTTCTACTTGTTGGTTCTACAGTATGTATTTTTATGTGATCATACTGGTATTTTTAAAAATATAAAAAACATTTTTATCTTGCCATCTGTTAGGCACTTTATCAATCTGGCCAACACAGAATCCATCTGGGCTAAAGCCAACAGAGCAGTTTCACTCCTGCCTTGTTTGTATATTAACAACATAGCTAATGTCAACATGGTTTTATTTGCTTTTACTCCAAAAAAGCTGACCAGAACCCACATAAATACCTTATAAATCATCTGTACTTTCTTCTGCACCATTAAGAAAGCATTGATATTTTAACAATGAAGGTGTTTTTCAGACTACAGTAATTCTGCCCTCAAGCATCAAAATCGTATTTAAGCTGACATTATACATCTTTTAAAAATGTTGTTTGCTAGATCTCCATTTCTTTTTCAACCAGCATTGTCAAATGCTAGATTGGAAACTTGGCTCTACTTAACCTAGTAAACTTCAGTGTCTTGATATTTCGCTATGGAAGTGTATTATCATTTATAGGACATGCTTTATTTCTTTGTTTCTATTTCCTCTGTTAGTAATCTGGATACTTAGCATTTCTTGATGCAATAATTGCCTCTGTGTCAATAACATAATCATAGTTTTCTGATGATTCCTCAACACTTGAGCTCATGTGATGTCATTCTAGATGATCTTACTAAGTCCTTTTTCTTCTTGCTGTACTTTCAGATCTAAGATTTATCACTTTGTCCTTCTTTCTTTAAGTGTGTTGCTTCCTAGAGCTGAAATCTCTGAAGCAGTTCATGATAATTTCAACATCTCAAGATTTTTTATGCCTTCTTTGTGGAGAAGCACATTTCAAGAGTGACATCTTCCAAATAACCTCAAAGGAGCCCTATAAAATGTAAGCACACTTCTGGAACAAGTTGCTTCTTTCTTATCCATTTTTTTTAAGTTGATTTATTTCTTCAATGAGACAGGGAAAAGAGAAAAATAGTGAGGCACTCCTTAACAGGGAGTATGCCACAAACATACCCACAGCCTTAACTAACTAGGATCACAGGCATGCGTGTGCACCAAGTACGCACAGGAAAGCCTTAGGACAGGAACCAGAGACCGTCACATAGGCCTCAGAATTGCAAGTGTTGCACTACTGCTATACTGCCATGGCTGGTCCTCTAACCCATTTTCAAAGTAGTATTTTTGGGGTGGGGTGAGTCAGTGCACTGTCCCTTCTGTACTCTCCTCCTGTTGTGTCACTATTCTGTCATCCAGTTGTCTATAGCATATCCATGTTCTTCCTTCCACTTGTCCTAATTCTACTTCATTCTCTTTACAAATGCCATGATAATTCCTTTAAGTACCATGGCTAGGTCATTCTCTTGATAACTACAGAAATGTCTTCTATCATGTTAAATGAAATCTGAATTCCTCTGTCTCTCCTTCAGAGCCCTCTATCAATAGGCTGCATCAGGCCTGCTACACCATGTGTGGTTTATCAGCAGGAGCTCTTGGTTCCTAGGTGGTCCATCTTCCTTTACATTTCTGAACTTGTTCCCACTTTCCCCTCCCTCATCACTGTTCAGTGCATTCCATTTTAATTACCTCCTTGTTTTGTGCTCCCTCAATAATTATACTTAACATGAGCTATGAGTGAGTTGAACTTCTGGAAGTATTTGTAGAACTCTAAAATTAGCAAGGCTAATAGCATTGTGAATTCACTAGAGGGAGCTCAATATTTAAAATTACCTTCCTAGAAGTGAATCTATTTAAGAAATTAAAGAGATCCTTTTAAAGAGTGAAAAATTATCTAGTGCTTGTTGGTTCTTTTCTTTCTGTTAATATAGAAGCTTGTTTTTTTGTGTTTTCCTGTGAATAAAGATCATAAAATACTAGAAAGTTAATCTTAGGAAATCACATCATTTTAAATACTCATTTTAAGGCAGGGAAATTGAATCATTGTAATTAGTATTTTAGTATATCTTACTTCTCTGTTGCCTTGCGCTGTTTGTGTACTCTCAAAATTCGTACGTTGAAACCTAATCATCAGTGTGATGGTACTAGGAAGTGAGACCTTTGAGGACTGATTTGAATATGTGTGCAGAGCCTCAGAGAGTGCCTTACCCCTTCTACCATGGAAGATCACAATGAGAAGGTGCTGTGAGAAAGTAGGCTTTCATGGGACCAGCAGTTAGCATAGTGGCTATGTCGCTAGACTCCCATGTAGTTGACTGCGGTTCAAATCCTGGACCCGGTGGCTTGGACTCATGCCGAGTGCGTGTGCATGTGTGCCCAAGATCCTAAGAGGAGAATGGAAGAGAAGGGATTGCGGTGTGGCCATGCCCGCTGGGAGATGATTTCTCACTTTCTTTATCTCTGTCTCTTTGTGTCTTTCTGGCGAGCGCACATGCTCTATAGCAAAAAACCTCTCAAAAAAAAAAAAAAAAGAAAGAAAGAAAGAAAGAAAGAAAGTAGGCCTTCATCAGGCAACAAACATTGATCTTGATCTTGGGCTTCCCAGCCTCCAGAACTGTGAGAAATAAATTGCTGTTGTTTATAAGCTACTCAGTTAAGGATATTTTGTTATAACAACCTGAATGGACTGAAATACCATGTAATTGATTTCTTATTTCCCCGTTTGCTCACTCTGTATTTTTTTTTTCTTAATGACACTATCATCCATTCAATAATCCAAGCTAGGAAACGAGAAGTCATCAAGACCTTACGCCTTTGCTTACCTCAGCACTATATTATGTTCCATTAGGTATAACCCTCTTCAGAACAGAGATAGTGCTTGTTTACCATCCTACCTCTACTCTCTACACAGAACTTGGATTATAGGAGGTAGTATAAACATTTCAATTAATCAATGAGAATGACGCTTCTCTCCTTCCTATACTAATCCATTACTGATTTTACTCTCTAATAGTTATTTAATCTGTTCTTTCTTCTCACCTCCATTCTGTTCAGGCCCTTATTATCTCTTAACTAGACTATTGAAAAATCTTATTTTACTATCTACTGTTTTCCCAAATGATTCATCTTGAATTGAAATAAGTCAGTGCCACTATTTGTTAAATCCCTTCGATAGTTTTACAGGAACCACAGATAATCTTCAAGCCCATTAGCATTGGATCAAGGACCTTTACAGCCTGGCCTCCTCCTATCTCTCCACGTTTGTTTTGCCAATCTCTTGCTATTTTCAAATAATAGCAAACTGATTTTTGTGCCTCATATGGCATGAGGTATATTTATGTAGCAGAAGAACTCTCAGCCCAGCCCAGAGAAGGAAAACACTTTGAAAAGTTGTTTTAAAAGATGTAGAGCCTCAGACAAAAGTATAACCTCTTCTTGTTCATATTTGACTCTTGTTATAATTATTCAAACCTAGCAAATTTATCAACTAAAGTATAGGCAAAATGTTACATATAGTCTCTTTAGAGTTAAGTCATGTGGCTGGCTACATCACCCTTTATTCATTTACTCATCCAGGAATTATTCAGTGGGCTCCTTTTATGTGCCAAGCACTGCACTACAAACAAAGTACAGAGGTGAGCAAATGAACTATGCACTCTGACCACATTGAAAAAGACACAGATATGACTCAGTTACCCTTCAAAGCCTAAGACCTAAAGACTTAATCAGACCACAAGAGAAGACATTAGAATTCCAAAGATGTCTCTGTAGCAGCTTATTTACTTCATTGTTGGGCTAATTGAGTAAAGAATGAATAGTGGTTCATCGTCTTGGTAGATATGGTGAGAATAACTGATATTTTTAACTGTTTGCCAGTGATACTATCATATAGATGAATCATAAAAGATGAATTTGATTCAGAATCATTGTAATAATAGTTAATGGACACTTTTGCCTTTAAGCATGGAATTAGACTTAGAGAAATCTTAAAAAGCTTTTAAATTTATGTCAGTATCATCATAGGAGTTCTTTTTTAGGTGGTATTGATATTTATCATGTTCTTACAGCAATAATACAGCACTGTAAGAGGCTTAACACATCTTTAACAACCTCTCTTACTATCTTAGAAGCTCTGCTGGATACATGTATTCATGATGATGTAAGTTTCAGTGCTGACAGGTTCTTTAAGGTAGAATGAGACACAAAACTAGCACTGCAGATCTCTGGTTTTGATTTATCAAAGAGCTTTTGGGTAACTTAGATGTCATTCAAATAAACACGATATGTAGTTTAAAGTGCTTCTGTGTGGCTAGTTATGTCCTGTAGATTTCAGCCAGACACTAGTTGATTTATGGTTGCCAAGAACATATCCAAGTGATACAATTGCTGCTCTTCTGAGACTATTTTATTTAATATTTAATCAATTTGTTTTGTTGTTCAATTGCATATTTATAACATCCAAAATACTCATTTCTTTTTGATCTTTAATTATTGAAGGGAGTGTGTTTCAGAGAGACAGAAAGCACCTCTCAATGAGACATTGTCCTGCCGGGATCCTTTTTTCCTCCATTAGTTCAACCTATCAGGCTTTGTGGCATGCACCCCCACACATACCAAGTGCGTTTTTCAAGCCTCTGGGACTGGGATTTGAACTGCAAGAGGCCATGTAGGATCTGGCTCCTAATGCACTGTGATTAACCGTTATGCTCTGGGACTGGCCAGAAGAATTCTTTTTTTTTTTTTGGAGAGGTTTTCGCTATGCCCTATAGCGTGCACTCACCAGACAAAGAGAGATATAGAGACAGAAAGCGAGAAATCACCCCCCAGGGGGGATGGTCACGCCGCAATCCCTTCTCCTCCATTCTCCTCTCGGGATCTTGGGCACGCACACACACACACGCCCAGCATGAGTTTTAAGCCACCAGGTCCGGGACGCGAACCGCGGTCGACTGCGTGGGAGTCCAGCGACATAGCCATTAGGCTAACTGCTGGTTCTCTGGCCAGAAGAATTCTTGACTGAAGTCTTTCAGTATTCAATTCCTATTGAGTACTCCCTGGATTATCTTTTATGTAAATAGTTTTATGCTTTTAATCTATGCATCTGTAAAATAAACTAAATGTTTTAACACTTTGTGTCCATTTTCTTCATTGGAAATTAAGCATATATAGCCACACCACATAACAAACAAAATGTATAGAGAAACCAGCAATAAGGCTGAGCTATGAAGATGTAAAGGTGGGGGTGGGGAGTGAAATGGAACCTATACATGTTCTTGTAGGCCTCAGAAGCTAAGCATAAAGAGGCAGAGTAATTGTTTATTAAATGCAGAAAATGATGAGCCAAACCCAGAGACAGGTGTGTAGCTATTGTTACTAAGGTCACTGTTATCTTAACCAATTAAAAGGAAGGCATTGGGAATCTAGTCACAATTCAGGTTAAATGATATTAAAAAAATCAATAAAAAATGATTGCAACAGATTGGAATATTTTAGAATCATGGGTCAGAAAATGAGTGATAACTGAGATCAGAGGGAAATCAGTATCCTATCATTGACAACACTACTGCTACTATCTCTCCCACTTCAACCTTTTCAAGATGTCTGTTCACTGGAATAGACACAGTGGGATGACTAGGTTTTGATGAAAGTATTTAGTTTACCTGTTTTACATGTCAAAAGTACTCATTAAAAAAAAAGTACTCATTAGACCCAGATTCCTGCCACTCTAAACTAGTGAAGCTGTCTCAATATTTTCTTTGCATTCAGAATCCTTTGATTTAGTATATTTCTTATTATTTTACAATTACTTAGAATGAAGTAAATTCCAGAAAAGTTTCAACATATGGACACTGACTTAGAAGGGAGAGTGGCAAGACACGAGAGAATGTCTATATTTAAAACCATGAGTAAGAGAGAGCACAGTGAAGGAGAAAAAGAAGAAATGATCAAAGAGTAGGAGAGAACTTAAAGAGCATACTCTTACAGAAACCAAGAGAAGAGCTGGTAAAAGGAGTAGCAGTATGTGGAGGCAAGAAGTTTTTATTGTATCAAATACCAAAAGAGAAAGAAGAAGGGTGAATTGGGTAATTAACACAGACAGTGGTACAACGGTAAAACACAATTCTCTGTAAGGCAGACCCATACGGAAGGGTTGCCGGTTCATAATCAAAGACCATCTTGAGTACACCAGGCACAGCCTCATAATCTGGGCTGGCAGAGGCTAGGAGTAGACTGAGGCATCAGGACCCTAGTAGGGGTGCTGTATCTCTGTCTCTTACACTCATGGAATAATCAAACTTAAAAAAAAAAGAAGAAGACAATGACATTGAACACCCAGCTACTGTGGTAAAGTTGTGAAATGCATTGCCCTGCATGTTCCATTTGCACGGTTGGATACCTGGGCTTTCCTGTATACACGACACCCAGTATACTAAGGCTGGAAAAGGGAGATAATGGTGTGATGAGACCTGGCCAAGGATGCTTTCTCTCTCTTTCTCTTTCTCTCACATGCTTCTCTTTCTCTCTTGTACATGTGCTCTATATTGTTTAAAACACACACACACACACACACACACGGAACTTTGAGAAAAGCCAAGGTAATAATAATTAACATCTGTTTTTTTTTTTTTTCTTTTCTTTTTTTGGAGAGGTTTTTACTATAGGGCGCGTGCGCTCGCCAGACAGACAGAGAGAGACAGAGAGATAGAAAGCGAGAAATCACCCCCCAGGGGGGATGGCCATGCCGCAATCCCTTCTCCTCCATTCTTCTCTTGGGATCTTGGGCACGCACGCACACGCGCCCGGCGTGAGTTTAAGCCGCCGGGTCCGGGACTCGAACCGCGGTCGACTACGTGGGTCTTTAGAATCTTTAGTTCATTCCCACATTTTCTCAAGGACTTTAGCACCTAATTCATATAAACCACCACTAAAATCTAGGTTCTAGAGTTAGAATGTAAAGATTAAATCACGGATTCCCCATTAATGTCATACACTTGAGTAATAACCCAATCTTTGTGCTTTAGTTATTTCACATATAAAATGAGAGTAATACTAGCAACCCCCTCCTAAATTTGTTAAGGTTGTTATGGGTATTAGGTTAGATGTTATGGATTTAGTTCTTAAAATATCAACCCTGATGTAAAACTCAACAGATGTTGGGACCAGCAGTTAGCGTAATGGCTATGTCGCTGGACTCCCACGTAGTAGACCACGGTTCGAGTCTCGGACCCGGTGGCTTAAACTCACGCCTGGTGCATGTGTGTGCATGCCCAAGATCCTGAGAGAAGAATGAAGAAGGGATTGTGGCATGACCATCCTCCTGGGGGGTGTTTTCTCGCGTTCTGTCTCTCTGTCTCTCTCTCTCTGTCTGGTGAGTGCATGCGCCCTATAGCAAAAACCTCTCCAAAAAAAGAAGATGAAATGATTTAGTTAAAGTGAAGCCAAAAAGATAATTAAAGATAAAAAAGAATTTATTTTGGAGACCACAATGATTAGGCTTGCTAAAATACCCGCAGGAAAAGTAAGACTAAAAGAAGGAGAGAGCTATACTAGAGGGAAAGTATCAAATAGACATGAGAAAGGGTAGGAAGTAATTATATGCTTCAGGAGAGAAAGAACTACAGGATGGGGATATTCTGGAGTATCTTAGATGTATTAAAGGACTGCTGAACAGACAGACAGAAGAATACTTGGTTTCCAAGTACCATATATAAGTCATGATGGTCAAAGTATTCCCAAAACTCTGACTCTAATTAGGACCTAAAAAAACTTTAAAAATAGTACTGCCAGCCTTGGGAGGTTCATATAAAAATTAATCTATAAAATATTGAGAGAATTTAAAATATTATCTGAGTGAAGTCCTTTATAACTATGACAAAAACTTGAAATTCTTAAAAGATTTTGAAAATCAAAACATTTAATAATAGGGAACAGGACATGGCATGGTGATTAAGGCACTAGACTCCCACATGACTCACCACAGTTCAAGTCCTGGAACTAGAGGCTTGATAATGTTGGTGGGCACATGTACATATGTGCCCAAAATCCCAGGAGGAGAGGAGAGGAGAGGAGAGGAGAGGAGAGGAGAGGAGATTGTGGCATGACCATCCCTCCTGGGGAGGGGGGTGATTTCTCACTTTTCTGCTCATTCTCCTTTTCATATATGCCCTGTGGGGAAAAAAATTAAAAAATACTTTTAAAAAATAACAAAAAAAAAATACTGTTAGCAAAGTCAAAAGATAAACACGGCAAATATTGCCCATTAAAAATTATAAACAGGAATAATTTTTCTGAAATGTTGACTTACTCAATGAAAGACCATTAGATTAACCGAACAGTGGCCAAAGGATGCACAGTCACATTGACTGAAAACAAAATAGAAATAACTTTTAAATATAAGAAATATGTTTAATTTTATATATGAGAAGTCATAAGTGCAATTATAACCAGATAAAAATTTTTCTTGTCAACTTAACAAGGAAAACTTGCTATATTGGCAAAGATATGTAAAAACCATTTACAAAGATATATAAAAACCAGTTTTATCTGTTATTGGTGAAAATCTAAATTGTGACGATCTGTGGCACTCTATTAAAATGAGTAATGCACCACATCTTTTGACCTAGTAACTTGACTTCTGGGAATTTATTCCACGGGTATAATTGCACATATGCAAAATGACATAGCAAAAGTTATTCATTGAAATGTAATTATGAAATATTGTAAACAATCTAAATCTTGACAATGCATGTTTGGGATTGGGGAAATAAATTATGGTACAATGTAGTGTTGTTTAATCATTAAGAGGAAAAAAATGTGAGAGAAAACTGTGAGTCACTACTAAGTACCAATAAGTATCAAACCCCGAGGGAAAAAGCAAGAGGCATATAGTACATTACTATCTGTGTAATTATAGAAGTTGAAACAGGAATATTGTGTTCATTATTTTTACATAGGATTATATGGGTTAAAAGAATGTACATGTGCACATGCACTCACACACTCACACACGCACACACCATGACAAACTGCCGTTTTCCTAGTTGCCTCAAAGAGTTTAGGTGGCATAGAGGATGTTTGTTTAGCCATTGTGTACTTTTCTGTGCTTTTTGGGTGTTTATATGAATTGTCTTGTAGTGGGATTTCCTGGTTCAGGATAGGGATGGGGATAAATCATTGTTAATTTTCAAAAACAGAAGTCCTGGCACAGAACTTAAATGAAGTGTACATGGTGGCTTGCTAGTAGCTTTATAAAAGCCTTAAATTCCAAATTACGGTATTTTGTTTTGTAGAAAATGAGGACCCAGTGAAATGCTTTGGGCAAGAGAATGATATATGCAGGACATTATTTTGGAAGACTGATTGTATAAGTAAATTGGAGAACACTTTTTTTTCTTCCAGAAAATGTTGAAAATGCTAATACCTTAGCTTCTAAGGTCTAGATTTAGATTACTCTTTTCTCCCATGTTGGTTGGCATCATTTATGTGTGTGTGTGTGTGTGTGTGTGTATAATTTTTTTTTTTAGAGAGAGAGATTTTTTCCATAGGGAGTGTGCACTTGCCAGAGAGAAACAGAGAGCGAGAAATCACCCCTGGGGGGATGACCACACCACAGTCCCTTCTCCTCCATTCTCCTCTTGGCATTTTGGACATGCACACACATGCACCTAGCATGAGTTTTTTTTTTTTTTTTTTTAAAGGAGTGAATGTTTTATTCTTTAGTGTTTAATAGAATACATAACAAGTACATAATCAATGATTCATTACTTCACACGCAGGGAGGAAAACAGTATCAGATATTTCGTTATACAACTGGTTGTGCACAGGGAGATCAAAAATCTCTAGATGGTTGAAGAAATTTTCAACATTTAAGCATATCTGGAAAGACTTTATCAGCAGCTTTTATTAAATATAGATGGGTCTTTTTTCTTGGATTTCTATTTTTGAAAAATCTGATAATCTTATAATAATAATTTTCCTTCCTCTTATATTTTGAGAAAATGGCTCATTGATTTGTATCACTTAACATATAACATTTTCAACATTTCATAATCCCATATAGCTCTGTGGGAATCTTACATTGTTTAACAGATAAGAGGTTTTTCAGTTCTCTCCAAATTTTAAATGATAATATCATTTACATCTTCAAGATTAACATCCATAATGGATATTTTGACTCTTTGTCATTAAAATGTTACTAATGCTGTTTGAGTGGTTATAAATGAATTGTCATCATTTGTATTCAACAGTGATAGCAAAATTTACCGGCCTATAAAGTCACAAAGACAGTTGTATAATAGTTTACATTACAATTAATGTCCACACATTTCAAACACATTTAGAATTTAAAAATTGGTTAGGAAAAAAACAATCACAAAATGTGTAAGTGACAAGAATTCTTGGTCAACTAGTCCATCCTTCTACCACACAAGATTATATTCTAAGGTAGATATTCTGGTTGAATTTATTCCATCTTTGTTTCAAGGGCTTCCATAGAGAATCTAAATCTTCAAGTGTTAATACTTGTAGATTTTTATTGTCCAAAACTGTGACAAAAAGAAATTTACTTTAACATAACTTGTTTCTGGCTATAAGAAAGTAGATTTTTATTGTCCAAAACTGTGACAAAAAGAAATTTACTTTAACATAACTTGTTTCTGGCTATAAGAAAACCTATTTCAGGAACTACAGAAATTAGAAATAAGAATATTTTCATTGCTCAAGAGACAGACTTAGGTCATCTAAGAAAATTAATTGTTTTTACATGATTTAGAGTAAAGAAATATGGGAAAAAAATTCCAAACAAAGGACTATGGTAAGCTTGCAACACCAACAAATAAAAGAATTCAGCTTACTACTATAAAAACTTAGTGAATTGAAAAAATATCTGCACCTAGCATGAGTTTTAAGCTGCCAAGTCTGGGACTTGAACTACTGTTGACTACATAGGAATTCAGCGATGTAACCATTACGCCATCTGCTGGCCCCAGCATCGTTGATATTTTAACACCCACCTTACATAAAAAAAATAAAAAAGGCAGTTGGAAAGATAAACTAATATTGTCTTTGGAAAATATAATTTGTGTTCATTTAACTGTTTTACCATATCTTTTTATTTGATCTAATTGTGACTTTACAGGGCCATTCATCATATACTTTAGTTTAATTGTTTGCGATTAAGATTTTTAGACTGTGAGTCAGAACTTGAACAGGAAAAGGATCTAATTTCTTTAAATGAAATTTAGAATTTCCCATCACATGAGTTAGTGAAGACCTGGATTAGGAATGTGGCAATGAAAATGGAGAGGAAGTGATACAATTAAAAGGAAGGTCTGAATATCCATGTGTACTAAGTGGATTTTATAAAACACAGAAAAGCAATAATTACTTTACAACTTGTAGGATTAGGAGAATGATGTTGAACCTGTAAAAGAAGGAGAGGTTAGAGGAGAGACAAATATTTAATAGAAGTACTATTTTTGTTTCTGACACATGGAATTTGGTTTGGCAATGGCCATCATAATTGAATTATTCATGCAGTAGACCTTGAGTTCATGGAGGAGATTAACATTGGCCATGTAGGTTACATAATCATTTCTATAGAAGCAGGTGAAATTTCTAAGCGCCTTACTATTTCAAAATCTTTAGCAAAATTATTGAGCTGGTGTTTGAATTGGCAAGCAGACTCATTCTGATAATGATGGAATTTGTATTGTTTTTCATGCGAAAGTGGACACTGAGATAAGCTGTTGGATGCACTACGCATCTTAGCAGTTTTACTGACACATAAAAACCAGGATTTGGAAACAATAAATGAAATTATTCAGTGTGTGTTGTATGCACCCATGGTTGTTTTTATTTTACAAATGAGGTCAGTGTAAGTGTAACTAGATTAACTTACTCCACTGTACTTATCTCACTGTAACACAAAATATAGATTCAGAAAAATCAACTACTCTTAGTCATTAAACATCAACTCCAGTTGTGTAATTTTTGTAGTTATGCCTCAAAATAATGGGAAAAACAGCAGACAGTATCATTTGTTAATATACAAATAACAGATAACATAAATTCCCCTGATTTACTGAACTGATTTCCAAATTACCTTACTGTACATGTTTTGTATTTCATTATAACTTAACAAATAATATGATATCTATTATTTCTCAAAATATAAGTCATTTGAACTCTATGATTACTCATTAAAGTCTAATTTTTCAAAAGCAAATTTTAATAATGTTACTCATCATGTATTTATTTAAATAATTTGAGATATGAGAACTTTAATGTGAGGTTGTATTATGAAATGAAATTAGGGCTTAGTTACATTTAAGAGGAAAATTTGGAAGTTTTCCCATGAGAACTTTTTTTTTAATGTACCTGGTTTACATATGCTATAGAAGAAAATATTTGTAATTTATTATTAGCTGTGAATCATTACCCAGTCACAGCTAAGTATTACTGAAAAAAATATTACATTACCAATATGTATAGCTTAGAAAATCAGACTCAGTAGATAAGGACCTACTTCATTAATATTTAAGAAAACCAGATACCATATCATTAAAAATGAACACTAATACAACCTTTAACAGTACTATATAGTTTTTTGGTGTTCTATCTTGTACCAGAGAAGTCTTCTTTTCTAACCTTGATTTAACTGTACTCTATGCATAAGCAATAACCTCATTTGGGTCATGAATGTGAATCAATAGAGTAAAAAAAATCACATTTGACCTTGTCGTAAGGGCAAAACTTCAGATATTCGATATTGTATTCCTTATTGAATGTGCTAATTTCATCTGGAGATAACATAACTATCTTTGAATTTAAAAACATAAGTGAATAATGAATTATACCAAAAACAAGCATTTGAATCATCTTTTAAATTTTAATGGTCTTAGGATTGAATTAAATAGAGACAATGTAAGTAAATTACAGTGACATAAAGAGTAAATTTATGGTGCAGATTTAACTACATTCTGTTACAGATTGTGCCTGGAGAGTTTTATAGTTTTGTTTTCAAGGAGATAGAATTAATAGGAATTGCATCAGAAATACCAAACATTATGAGGTTGAGGAATCTCGAATTACTGTTATGACTCTCTGCTACCTAGCACTGATAAAGTTAAAATCCTATTAAGTAAGAACTAAGAACTGTAGTTAATGGAACTTAACAGAAACCAACAATATGAAGGGGTCTCTCAAAATACTAATGTCTTTTTGATTTCATAAAAAGAAAACTAAAGAAATAGGGTTTTTGAAAAAAGTTTTATCCAAGTTTATCCATTTATTATTGTTTTTCCACTAGAGAGACAGACAGACAGACAGACAGAGAGAACCCCAACAGAGTCCTAGTGTCACAATCCACCTCCAACATCAGTCCTGGATCATGATCACATACGTGCCCAGCGTACTTAGGGAGATCTCTGGATGCAAACTGGGAACCTTCTTAAGTGGGTTAGCCTTGTGGGTTGTCAGGATTTAATGCTGCACCACCATCCAAGCCTCTGAATAGGTTCGAAAAAAGAAAAGGGATAATTTTCTTGAAGTGTGGTATAGTCTTATTTATATCTCTATTATGTTCAGTCCTGGGAGTTAGAGCAGAACTGATGAGCTTGACCTACTCTTCTGGAAGGCAAGTAGGAAGGTAATGCATCAAAAATGACTTCAGATATCATGCAAAAGGAGGAAAATGATGAGCACCAATAGAAAAGCCATCAGAAAGCATATTGGGTCATCAGGAAAGTCACGATGCATTTTGCATAAAAAATAGAAAAATACATCATGACTTTCCCAACAACCTAATAACTTAAAGTTTTATTTCATAAAATTTAGATAACCAAGCCTCTCTAATATACTTACCATGTCTTAGAAAGTTATCCTGAGTTGTTTCTGATCCTCCTAACAGTCTTATAAATTATATACTATTCTGTTTTATAGATGAGCTCCTTAGAAATAATGATGAAGTTCTCATAGGTACCAAGTAACAAACATGGAATTTGAAGTTCATCTGTTTCACTATAAAGGCTATTTCCCTTTCCAGTTTAATGCTGTCTTTCCCTTAAGGTATGTATGTTAGAGTTGTGAAACAGATTCCTTTCCTCTTCAAGTTTTTGGCATTAAAGAATTGTGACTCTGCTTAACAACATATCTAATTGTATAGTACATAGAAGAGTTAACAATTACAAATGTAAAGAACTTTAGAGTCTTGTTATGACATAGAATTGTAATTCATCGTTTGACCTTATACTTACATACACTGAAGATTCAAGAAATTTCCTGGGTTGAAGTGTTTTGACTGTGGTTAGGTAGCACCCTAGATTACCATACCAAAATTATTCTGCCACTTCTAGCCATAAAATTTTTCTGATCTTACTCCACACTTCATATTGATAACTATATTGTTGCATCAAAAAAGGCATAGTGAATTTGGTTTTATCATCATAAAAGTATGTATGTGTATATGTATATATATTTGTATTCATGTATATGTGTGTATATATAAGTATGTATGTGTATATTGATGTGTATATGCATGCATGTGTATGGATGTATGTGTATTTGTGTGTGTGGCTATATGTATGTGTGGATATGTGAATGTATTACTGTGTGTGTATATGTGTGTGTGTATCTATGTACACACAAAATGAGCCAGGAATCTACAGAACTGTCCTCAAGGCAGTTTTTTTATCTCTGAAGCACCATTGTCAGATTTAAAAAAATAGGCTTCTACTTCTGAAAAGAATAATTTACTTGATCTTTAAGGTGAAAGGGCATTTAGTGAGCACTGCTAGCTCTACCTCAATGTGAAAATCATCTTAAAATTTTCTGATTCCCTCTCCTTTGAAAAAAAATCAAAGGGAAAGGGCGATCTAGTACTTTGCTGTTGTCTCAGCTCTGTTGTAATGGCAGGAGTTGGAAGAAGGAGCATTAGAAAGTAATAACTGAAAACAGGGCTCTTTTATTTTTTATTTTTTTTGAGAGGTTTTTGCTATAGGGTGCGTGCACTCGCCAACCAGCCAGAGACAGAGAGACAGAAAGCAAGAAATCACCCCCCAGGGGTGATGGCCACACCGCAATCCCTTCTCCTCCATTCCCCTCTTGGGATCTTGGGCACGCACGCACACGCGCCCAGCGTGAGTTTTAAGCCACCGGGTCCGGGACGCAAACTGCAGTCGACTACATGGGAGTCCAGCAATACAGCCATTACACTAACTGCTGGTCCCAAACAGGGCTCCTTTTGTCCCCAACCATGCACCAGAATCCATATTTACAACTGAGAACATCTGTGTTTCTGGGCTGTGTATGTTCTTGGGACAGAAAGAAAGAAACCCTTTCTTGCTGTGTGAAATGTACCAAATTTTTATCTCACCATGATCATATATCAGTTGCACATTTAATTAGCTCATTTTGAAATTGTATAAAAGTAATTATATTACCTAATTAATTAGGTAATATAAATAATTAATATAACATTAATTATATTACCTAAAATTAATTATATAACCTAAACATAAGGCATACACTACTACAGGGCTATAAATGTATCATTTCCTTTTATTAGAATGCCAATTTCCAAATAATATGTCTGTCTATTTGTATGGAACAAGCATTTTTAAAGAACTGTCTTTCAAGGTAATATCAAGCTGAATAGTTTCTTTTGCCTAATGATATGTGTGTGTGTGAGTAGAGAGAGAGAAAGAAAGAAATAGATGATGAGATGTATATGTTTAAATATGTGTGTGTGTGTGTGTGTGTGTCCGTATAGTGCACAAAAAACTCCATGTTATATAAACATATTACATGCTATATAAACATGTATATATGCATATATATACACATACATGTGTGCGTATAGCTTTCTGATGGAGAGATATAAACAGTTTTTTTCTTTTTTTGGAGAGGTTTTTGCTATAGGGCACGTGTGCTTACCAGAAAGATAGAAAGAGACAGAGAGACAGAAAGCGAGAAATTACCCCCTGGGGGGATGGCCACGCCACAGTCTCTTCTCCTCCATTCTCCTCTTGGGATCTTGGGCACGCACATACATACGCCCAGTGTGAGTTTAAGCCACTGGGTCCGGGACTCTAACTGCGGTCAACTGCATGAGAGTCCAGCAAGATAGCCATTGCACTAACTGCTGGTCCCGAGATATAAACATTTTGAAACAGCCCAGATTGTAAACCTAGGTTTTATATTCATCAATACTACCTATTGGAAGATTTTTTGAAGACGAGCAAAAACGAAAGTACTTACAAAATATAGTTCATTTTAAAGTCATAAAACATGTTTTATATGTATACTCTAGTAAATTTATTCTCCTACTCTCTTCCCATGTAGTCTCTGATATCTACACTATCTGCACGTGTCCTCCCTACTATTTTATCTTTGGGTTTTTCAATTTCTGCCATATAATATAGATATTCAATATATACTGAGTGGAGATAATCAATGTCTATCTTTCATAGTCTGGCTTATTTTGCTTACCATTAAGTCTTCTGTATTCATCTGCTGTATCAAAACTCAATTTTCTATATACAACAGCAAATATTTTTTTGCTGAATTCCATATTCACTCTTTTTTGGGGGGAGGGGGAGTTTTTGCTACAGGGCACATGCACTCACCAGAAAGACAGAGAGAGACAGAGAGACAGAAAGTGAGAAATCACCCCCCAGGGGGGATGGCCATGCCACCGCAGTTCCTTCTCCTCCATTCTCCTCTCGGGATTTTGGGCACGCACACACACGTGCCCAGCCCAGAGTGAGTTTAAGCCACCAGGTCTGGGACTCAAACTGCTGTCAACTACATGGGAGTCCAACGACGTAGCCATTACACCAGCTGCTGGTCCCTCAGTGTTCACTCTTTTGAGACTACTAGATAGATAACATCCATAATAAAAATGTTTAGAGCTTACTTTAAAATGTGCTTCTAAAAATATTTTCAGCCTATAATTGCTTATATATCAGTTTATAGTCTCTTGCATTTAGTATTAAAATTAATTGCTGTGTGATTACAGTTTAATTTATAAAAAGGTATTGAGCAACTATTATTAGTCAATAGCTCTGCTGAAATCCAAGCATATTATCATGTGTTGTAATATTGTTATTGTATACTAGAAAAGACCTTGAAATTCCCTCAAGTAATGAATATTTTCTGATAGAATCTGTACTTTTCATATATTTAATAAATGTGTTAATAACTTAAAAACTTGTATATTAAAAAAACACCTGTTCCATCTCTTTTGTTCAACCAATTAATTCACACTTCTCCAGATGAAATATTTTGGTAATAAAATCTCTCCTCCTTTCCTCTCCTTTTGCCTGAAGTCTCACAATTCTTTTTAGTGTTGAAGATTATACTTTATTCATAACTCTATTTCTTTTTCCTCTCTGTCATTGAGTCTATTCCACCTCTTCCTTGTACACTTTCATATTTAATTTTCCACTTTGTTCTGTTTTGTTTCCATACCAAGACAGACCTTTCATAAGACCTATTTAGCCAATTAATCTACTTTCTCCCTTTGATACTACATTATTTTCCTTAAAATTAAATATATATATATATATATAAATTAATCAGTTTCTTTTTCTTGGCTGAAATCATCCAAGACCAGATATTTCCATTTCAAATTTGTCTCTCTCTCTCTCTATTTCTAAGGTTAACACACAAACTTTTATATCTCACAACACTTGGGCTTTCCTATCCCCCACTCTCTTTCCCACTAAACTAAGGCCCAATTTGATGTTCTTACTCATCCTGCTGACTCTTCTTTTATATGTCCTACATCCTTTTTAAGATATAGTCCAAAGACCGTATTCATCAAGAAGTTTTGACTAAATCTACCTTTCTTCAAAGCTGACAGTATGAAATTTGGTCTACATTTTGCATTCTGTATACTTTTTTAACCTAGCAAGTATACATTTTTGAGAACCAAAGAATCTTCTTGCATTCTCTTACTATCCCAATATACCAACTTACCTCTTCTGCATGGAACTTGATTTCCTTCTCCATCTAAGGTTGATCTACATATGCTTCTGGATTTTGAGGTGATTTTAAGATAAGTCTGTAGGGACAGCAGTTGGTGTAATGGCTATGTCGCTGGATTCCCATGTAGTTGACCACGGTTCGAGTCCCAGACCCAGTGGCTTAGAACTCACGCTGGGCGCATGTGCGTGCGTGCCCAAGATCCCGAGAGGAGAATAAAGGAGAAGGGATTGCGGTGTGGGCATCCCCCCCTGGGGAGTAATTTCTTGCTTTCTATCTCTCTGTCTCTGTCTGTCTTTCTAGTGAGCGCATGCACCCTATTGCAAAAATCTCTCCCCCCAGAAAAAATATTAAGTCTGCAAATATTTTGACTTTTCCGCCACAAAATCTGAAGTCTGATTCCCTCCCCTCAAAATTTGGGCCAGTCCTAGTCACTTACTTCTAATGTATTAGGTGAGAGAGCATGATGTTTCTCATAAAGCTAGGTTAAAAAAGGCAATTCTGCTTCTGCCCATTTGAGATACACATCCTGTGAGGCTGAAGTTGACATATGAGAGGTTCAGTCACTGAAAGCTTCATGCTGTACAGACTATATGAAGAGGCCACATAGACCTGGAGATACCCAAGGAACTCTGACTCTGAAGACCCCAATAGTCTGTCTTTCCTGTGTCAATCACCAGACATGGGAGTGAACCAAAGCTTTGGATAATTTCAGCTCACAGCTCTCAAGCTTCCCCAGGAGACCGAGTGGGTCAAAAATTGGATGTTCCTACTGAGTACTGCCCAAATTGCAGATTGTAAGTCAGTAATATTCCTTGTAAATTCTAGATTCTTCAGTGACCATGAACTTCGGCTCTCCCTTCTGAGATTACTTTGTCTTGTTTGGCTTGACCTCTCAGTGCCTCCACAGAGAATGTCCAGGATAATATGAAACTCTAGTGTGCCTCCCCTTTCTCACAAATAACAATTCTGTACTTTGTTGTTATTTGTGGAGGAAGATCAGTTCACTGCTGCTTATTCCATTAAACCAGTAGTGGAGCTTTTATTAATGCAAATCCATACAGTGTTCATTTACTTGTATGAAGATAAACTTCAAAGGTGAAGTCCTCTGCTAGGTAGAAAAATAATTATACCTCAGAGTCTTTAATTATTATAAGAGATTTCCAAAATAATCGGGTTTTTCCCCCTAAGATTTTTGCCATAGAACATGTGTGTTTACCGAAGAAAGACAGAGACAGTGAAAGGGAAAGTGAGAAATTACCACCCAGGGTAGATGACCATACTGCATTCTCCTCCATTCTCCTCTTGGGATTTTGGACATGTATCTATACTTGTTCTGCATAAGTTTCAAGCTGCCAAATCCAGGACTCGAACTGCGATCAGACATGTGGGTGTTCAGTTCCTCAACTGCCACACCACCTGCTGGCACCAATGAAATAATTCTTAGTTATTTCAGTCACACCTTTAAAATTTTTGTTTTACCTATGAAAAAAAGCAATAAATAAGATGTAAAAATTATTTTTTTCTTTAAGAGATAAAAAACTATATATTGATAGACCACTAACATAATCACTTTGCTTTTTGTGTTCTACTTAAACATTTTACGATACTTTCACATAAAATTTTAATATACATTTTTTATTTCTATAGCTAAAGAGTAATAAAACAAGAAAATCATATGTACTATGTCGCTTTTATATGCGATGTTAGAAACATTATGTTTTGAAGCCTTGCAATTTTATATATGACTGAGTTAAAGTTATTGCTTGGCTTTCTTTGGAATAGCTCTTTGAATTTAATTGCCACTAAACTAATTTTGCTTTTCAAAAACTGTTTAACTATAATTATAACTTATTATTCATGTGATAAACAACCAAGGTGGCATACAGCTACTCTAAATTTTGTACAGTAATTATACCAGTTGGAAACTGTAGCTCAGGAAAGAAGTACTGTTAAATGAAAATTTAGTAGCTACTAAACCTGAGTCAAAAACTAATCTTCTACAAGGTATAAATTAAATCTCCAGATTGACAAAACCAAGCAGAGTTTAAAATGTATTTTAATTTCTCAGAGTGAAAGCTCAGTTTTGGGATGGTGTATCTTTAATAATTATTACCCTCAAAATTAAACATAAAACAAAATAAAAAAGAAATAGTCACAATCACATGAAAATGTTTATAAAATAATTTTTAATAAAAATATAATTCCAAACAATGCAAAGAATAAAATCTGGAAAGTTAACATAATGATGAATCTTTGGTTCCTGCTTAAATGTATGGGAGGCTGCTGCCCCTGTTAGATTATGTACACTAGGAAGGCAGTTGCTTCTGGTGGGAGTTAGGAGGCACATATTACCCCTGTTCCTGAATATCTCTAGTATGAGGGGTTGAAATTCTAATCTTTAAATTTTTGCTCTTTGGAATAAGGTAAATTCTGAAGTCCCTTCTGCTGCAAATCAACTAGATCCTAAATAAAACATCATTATCTAATGCATTGTTGGGCTCAAAGCAGTTAAGAAAAATTTCCAACAATTGCCTCCTAATGTATGTATATATGAAAATTTATTTATGAGCTCAGGCTGGAGTGGGAACAGTGAGCAGTAAATGGTGAACAAACTGGAAAAGCGAGGTTGCCTCAAAAGAAAGTACTAACTTTAGTGAACTAAGACACTAAGTTATCTGTCAGTTGCATGATGAGAAACCTGAGATTAGCATATTAGGACTAATGACTGAAATGTGCCAGGTTTAATTTAATTGATTTTGAATTTAAGTAAATTATTATGGTTGTCTGTGTGGCCTGTAATCTGAAGCCAGTAAGAAAGGGGAGAGTTCCATTGAAAGCCTCATTTGGAGCCCAACTTTGTGTGGGCTGAGAAGTGAAATGAGTGCCTTGGTCCCTGAAGTGGTTTAGATGGTTTTGTTCATTCTCAAGATCATGCTGAAATTTAATCCTCAGTGCGGTAGTATTAACCAGTATTTCCTTTGGCGGGCAAGTCACGAGGCTATATCCCACCCTTATGAATGGGATTAGCACCCTTGTAATAAGACTCAAGGTTGAAGGAGGTGTTCTCTTGCTCTTCTGCAGTTCTGCCACGTGAGGACACAGTGTCTATCTCCTCTGGCTCTTTCTTCTCTTCCACCTTCTGAGAATACAGTATCCTTTTCCTCTGGAAGATGCGGAGCTTTGAAAATCTTTTGTTTCAGCATGTTTGGTTTCTTCTGAGGCCTCTCTCTTTGGCTCCTTGTGTCCTCACATGGTCAGCCCTTCATCTGTGTGTCATCGTGTCTCAATCTCTTCTTACAAGGACACCAGTAATAATAGATTAGGGTCCACCCACATGACCTCATTTTATTTCAATTACATCTTTAAAGGCCTGTCTCCAGGTGCAGTTATGATCTAAGTACCAGGAGTTTGGACTTCAACACATAGACTCTGGGAAGACATAATTCAGGTTCACAGATGTACTATGCTTTTTTGAAGGTGAATGTAATTGTGGTGAAAGGCTGTTGAAATACTCTGAACAGTAGCCACATCTGTAATACCAAAAATATGTACCTGGTGCTATTTGGATAGAGATAGTAATTTCATTGATATTGAGGATAAATGCCTTCATGAGTAGGACCATGACATTAAGGTTGTGGTAGAACACTCAGAGAATTTTTAAAAATGTATCCAACTTTAAAAAAAAATTATTATTATTTTACTTTGACCATAGAGAGACAGAGAAAGAGGGAAAGTGAGAGAGCAAGCGGCCAAGTCTGGCATTCTAACCAAAGTCAGTTCTGATGTAGGAATCCAGCACCCTAACCACCATACCACCTGCTGGTTCCCATTTTTTCCAGCTTTAAAAACAGGATGAATAGGGGCCAGCAGGTGGCATGGTGGTTAAGATCGCTGAACTCCCACATGGCCAAGCATGGTTTGAGTCTCGGACATGGCAGCTTGCTGCTTTCTCATTTTCCCTGCACCCCCCCCCCCCCCCCGCCCCTGCCTCACACTCTGTTCCTCTCTGGTCAAATTAAAAAAATAAATAAATAAAGTTAAATAGAATAATTCTTTGGGAAAGAAAAAAAGAAAGACCAGACCAAATAGGGCTGTTAAATGGAGAAGCAGTAAAGATAACCACACTTTCTCTAAGTAGAACATATATAATGGGTTTTAATTCTTGACAGCCCTGTCTTCACTTACATTAGTGAGTATCAACTATTTTAACCAGGGAGGGAAGGCCCATAGGGTCCCATTTTGTCAAACCAGTTTGTAATAGCCAAAGCTTTTATTTAGTTTTCACTTCCTATTCATTGGAGTATAGCACCAATGCTTGCTCTATGATTTTTTAAGGCACTGGGTGCTGTAACTATGGGGAATATAGGCAGTGTAATAGTACTGATGATTAAGGTGAGGAATACCTATTTGTCTTCTCTTTTATGTACAGTTACTTTCCTAAGATAATTGGGGGGGTGCCTTGTCAAGTTTAGTGGAATCTGTAGATATACAGTCACGCATCATTTAATGAGACAGGGCTAAATTCTGAGAGACGTGATAGGCGATTTCATCACTATGTGGTTCATGATGGCACCTGTCATTCAGGCCACAATACTGAAGAGAGCTGTGAGGGTTTGCCACGTGGTGCATTTCAGCAAATAGTAAAGTTAATTTAGAACCTCTATTGTAGCCTATGTTTAATTTAGAATCCATACATTAGTTGATGTTGGATTTAAAATTAGGTTAAGTTGTGGACATCAGTTTTAGTTTTTTGTTTGTTCCCTTCTCCTATAGCCAGGTTTCTTTCTTTTCTTTTTTTCCTCCTTTCTGTCCCCCCTTTTCCCTCCCTCACTTTCTTCCTTCTTTTGTTCCCTCTTTCTGGGTGTTTGTGGATTACTTTAGACATTGAAAGGTTCTTTCTACCTTCCTTATGAGTGCCTCCTTAAAGGAAGACTCAAATCAGTGTTGTCAGGGTTGGGTGCCTCTCTTGACAGCTATTCAGTTAGTGCTTGGCTGTACCACAGGGATACCATGATCCTAAAACCTTGAGGATTGGGATGTGTGTGTGTGTGTGTGTGTGTGTGCATGTGCACACATGTGTGTATGTGTGTGACAGAAGTACAGGCAGCAGCGTCAGTGAAGGCATTCGGTAGGATCATATGAGCTATCTACATTTAGGAATGTGACCCAGCGCACCACTTGGTATCTGCTCTTCCACATGAGTGACCATCCAGTGGACCAGCATATTTAACAGGATGGCGGTGTTTCTCCTGAGTGCTCTCAATGGAGTGACACCTGCTTGAGATGTACAATCAGCTGGCCCAGAGTAAAAGTCATTTCCCTGAGCCTCACATCAGACCTGGCTTCTGCTGGAGTAAAGACACAAGATTTAATTCGAGACACACAGAAAGATCTGAGATGAAATGCTTCAGCCAGGGTCACTTTAACAAGGGCCCGTATACCATATATCTAGCCCTAAATGCCAGTTACGAGTCTAGGTTAGCTGTGTGAAATCGGTAATAAATGCTTAGTAGGACTCTGCAAAGACAGCATGAATGACACAGCTCAAAGTGAAAGCTCACCAACAGATAGCAGATCTAGCCAAGAGAGAAAAAAAAAAAGACTCCAGGTGGTAGTAATTGTGGTCTAGACATCCTGCTCACAGTGCCAATTATTGTGGTCCCTCTCCCTGGGTAAAAATACCAAGCTAGTCTCCCTTTCCTAAATTTTTATAACCATTTTCTAACCTATTTGGGACACATCATACTCTCTCCAGGAAGCCTCATTATTTGAGTAATAAGATTTTTTAGGTCTTCACACATTTGTGTGTGTATGTTGTGTATGTGTAGATTGAACTTGACCTCCCAACCACATTTTGAATGGAGCTTATCCTTCTTCACCAGGAAGGTTACAACAGTTGTCTAGTAGATGTTGGATTTACAATTAGGTCAAATGGTGGACATCGGTTTTCATTTTTTTGTTTGTTCCCTTCTCCTATACCCAGGTTTCTTTCTTAACCTGCCATTGTGCATTTCAGATAATCTCTCGGAGGAAGCCAGGGATGATGGGTATAAGCCACATGCTGGGTAGTAAGATTCTAGCAAAGAATCTTGTTATTGTTTGAAGGCTTAAGACACTGAATAATTTTAGCATTTTAAAAGGTTAATATGAGTCACATAATTGGGGGGGGGGGGGTAACCACAAGAGAGAAAGTAGGTAAAAGCCAAAACCATTCAATGAAAATGAAATGGAGGAGTAAAAGAAGCATATAAAAGAACCAAGATAAATAGAAACAAAAGAGTAGGATGTAGCAAACATATCCAAGTATAACTAACCCAAATATATCAATGATTACAGTAAAATGGACTAAACTTGACAGGCAAAAATAGAAGTTTTTTGTATTTGTTTTTAATTGTCAGAGGACCTATGCACACACTAGAGAGAAGAGAAGGAGAAAACATCCTGCAGTGGGGTGTGATCATGCTATAGTCCTTTCTGTATTTATCCACTGTGTAGGGATTTGGGGTATACATGCATATGTGCCTAGAGTGTTTGTTTGTTTGTTTGTTTTTTTCTCAAGCTGCCAGGGACAGAATTCAAATTGCCATTGACCATAGGGGATCCAGCTCCCTTAACCACAAGCTACTATGTTATTTTTGAAGACGTAGATAACTACAAACAAAAATCTTGAAAGTGAAAGATTATAAAAAAAGAAACGAAAGCACTAGGATAGCTATATTAATATCAGAAAAATGCAAGGCCCAGCAGATGGCATAGCAGGATGTCACTGGAATCCTGCACAGTCGACTGCAGTTCAAGTCCTGGACCCAGTGGCTTGAAACTCAGGCTGGGAAACCAGCAGATGGCATAATGGTTATGTTGCTAGACTCCCACATAGATTACTGCAGTTTGAGTCCTGGATCCAATGACTTAAACTCATGCTGGGCGCATGTGTGTGTATGCCTAAGATCCCGAGAAGTGAATGGAGGAGAAGAGATTGTGGCATTGCCATTTCCCCTTGGGGGATGATTTATCACTTTCTGTCTATCTCTCTCTGTCTCTCCAGTGAGCACATACACCCTATAGCAAAACTATCTCTTTAAAAAACAAACAAACAAACAAAAAAACCTCACATTGGGCACATGTGTGCGTGTGCCCAAGATCCTAGGAAGAGAATGGAGGAGAAGAGATTGCGCCGTGGCCATCCCCCCCAGGGGGTGATTTCTTACTGTCCCTCTCACTGTCTCGGCCTCTCTCTCCAGTGAGTGCACATGGTCTAAGGCAAAAACCTGTACCCCCTCCAACAAAAATTCAGAAAAGTGTATCTTTGGTAAAAATAATTCTTTGGTATAGAGAGAATGAATATATAATGATAATGGGATTAATTCCCTTGGATTTGATAACAATTCTAAACTTGTATTCATCCAATAAAGAAACTTCAACTGTTATGGTAAGGAGGACTAATAACAATTATGCATAAATGTTACATATTTATATATTATATATACATATATGTTTATATCACATATATAATATGTGGGAATTTAAATTGGTACAATCTGCTTTATGTTTGAAACTTAGCAGTCCATATAATTTATATCTTTCCCAGTAATATATACTAAAGAAATTATTGTATATATGTAAGACTACTCACAGTATCATTGTTTGTAATAGCAAAGAAAAAAAAATAAAAGTACCTTAAATGTTCATCAGCAGGAAAACAGATAAATGGTGGTATAGTCATGCAATGGAATATTATGTAGCAGCAAAAAAGAATGAATTTCAGCTACATATCATGCCTTTATCTTATAAAATATTATTTAGGGAAAAACTCAAGTCATAGAAGATACATGAAATCTAATTTTACTTTTATATATTGAAAAATAAGCAAAAGTATACATATTATTTATGGAAATATACATATTTGAAAAACTCAGAATTTGATAAGAGAAAATACATCCTAAAATTAGTACAGTAGTCACCTATAGTAGCAGGAGGATTGTCAAGGAGAGAAACAAATAATAAATATATTATGCTAAAGTTTTTATTATGTTATGATTAATTTTTATGGTGGATTATTTAAATTAATTATTTTATCAAATTATTTTAATTAAATTTATTGTATGCTTAATGTGCATATATTACATAATCTCTCATATGAATAACATATTTTATTACAAAAAAATTTTTATTTAAAAATGTGTTGGGAGCCATCTCTTTGTAGTGATAAAGGCAACTGAATCCCACATGGCTAACCTCACAGTTCAAGTATCAGACTTGGAAGCTTGAGAAATACACGGTGTACGTGGACATCCATACTCACAATCCTGAAAGCGGGGAGTGATGGAGACGGGATGGCAGTATGACCATTCCTATGGGAAGCGCTTTCTTCTGTCTTCCTCTCTTTGTCTCTCTGTCTCTTTCTGGCAAGCACACGTAAACCTCACAGACACACACAAAATATGGAACATATTCCATGCTTAGCAAACAAACAAAAAAAGTTTAGCTTTAGCTATTGTTATAAATAAAGAAAAAAGTCTCAGGACCAGCAGTTGGCGCAATGGTTACATCGCTGGACTTGCATGTAGTTAACCGCAGTTCAGGTCCCAGACATGGCAGCTTGAAACTCACGCCTGGTTCGTGTGTGTGTGTGTGTGTGTGTGTGTGTACATGCCGAAGATCCTGAGAGGAGAATGGAGGAGAAGGGATTGTGGAGTGGCCATCACCCCGGGGTGTGATTTCTTACTTTCTGTCTCTTTCTTTCTCTGTCTCTCTGGCGAGTGCATGTGCACTGTAGCAAAAATCTCTCTAAAAACAAGTCGCAAGGGAGTTAAATTTAATAATTGCCTTTATTTGGAGGAAAATTAGCCTTTTTGTGGAGTGACCTAGAGTAGCATGGGGCATGCGAGGTTGTAGAAGAAATGAAAGTTAGGGATGGTAGGGGTGTTGGCTAAAGGATAGTGAAAGGGAAACACTGGAGGATCTTGAATGCAAAGAACTCAGAATTTCCCTGCCACGTCTGGCTTATAACACTACTGTCCATAAGATGTTCAATCAATTTTGGGAAATACTATATATCACATTTTGCATTGACTTTTCACACATTTCCCAAGTCATAACAAACATTACCATTTTATGAACAATGTACATTAACACCCGTAAGAAATCCTACCAGTTAGCAAACAAAAACTCATTTAGATTTATTTAACTGAACATTGCCTAGTTTGACCATGAGGCTCTTTACCTCATATGTATTAATTGATGTCTATGGAATTGATTTTCTTTTAAGCTCTTCCTGAGAATGGCTGGCCTACTTAATTTTATCTAAAGCCAATAGAGATGTAGAGCCTTGTGTCAGCAGAGATCTGACAGAAGGTGAGACAGACTGGCCACATGTGGGAAAGATTGCTAAGAATTTAAAATGTGAAGGTTAAATCAATCTTTGGTATAGTTTCCAAAAGTTGGTTTACATGTTAAATTTCTTATTTATACTTGTCTTTTTGATAGTATGAATGTACTCTGTGCTTCTTGTGTGTGTGTGTGTGTGTGTGTGTGTGTGTGTAGCTGGTGTGTGCATGTGAGCATTTATTTCTGGTAATTTTTTTCTTATTACATAAACTAATAGCAATATGTAGCCAGACATATCCTTTCTCATTCTGAACTTGGAAGTTTCAATTATTCAGGGATGTGATTGCCTGGAACACGCAATTCAGTTGGTCAAGGATTTAGAGGAATAACACTGAAGCAAAACCAGTACATGACATACTTCCCGTGATGTGTAGTAGATAGAACATTTTAGCGACTAATTTAAACCCCTTGTGTTTGGTGAACAAAATATTCCACTAAAGATCATTCACGACTACTTCTCACATACTTTCCAGTCTTCAGGTTGTCTGTGTTATTTACTTATAAGAAGTAAGATTGGGGGAACAGCATCTTCAGCCAAACAGACTGGTGATTTTCTTAAAACAGAAATTGCCTGAAGTATTTCTGTCTTTTGATGCCCTGGGTCACGGTGTCCTATTGAGTGAGCTCAGGCACGTCACAGGCAACTTCCAAATTGTTGTCTTTTCCCTTTTTTTAGATTTAGAGTCCAGTAGAAACATTTTTCAGTTTCCGGTCAGTTGCATTCAGCCTATGTTTAAAGCTTAGCGCTAAAGCTTTGTCTTCCCTTAAGGAACCTGGGAATTTTGGTAAAATCTATGATCTGCAATAACAGAGGAATAAAAAGGTGTGAATTAATGAGCCTAATTACTATTCCTTGTCGTGTTTCGGTTTTTTTCCTCACATTGATTTAAAGACCTTACAGATGTGCTGGCATGAAATTCTTTCCCCAACTATATTCTGAAACTATGCACTGATTAGCTGGTATGCCTCTTCTGGCATACCATATATATTACTGCTGTAGATAGTGAGCATTTAGTTCAGAGAACCACATATATAAAAATAATAGGGGAGACTTGAATTTCATGCAAAGGGAAAAAAATATATTGAGAAGGATTGTACCAAAGCTAGCAAGACCATTGCTAGACAATTAAAAGGCAAATAGTATATAACAAATAGTCCCAACATTAATTTCAAGTCCCAGTCCATCACCCAGGGCAAGCTATGCCTAATCAAAGTACTGGTATTTATTTAAACAAAAAAGGTAGACAGATCTAGTCCAGTTTATGTTTTCATTTTGCTCTTGTTATCCTGGCTATGTCAGTCATTTTCTATGTATTTCGGGCTGGTCTCTGCCACAACTCATGGGCATTTTTCTCATTATTATGCAGAATCATCAGAAAAGGCGTGATGCAGTTTGCATAGAAAAATATGTCATGAGTTTTCCAACAACCCAATAGTTACTAGTTGCAGCTAAGTAAACCCAAGCTGAATAACTACATATGCTGGGATAGTCGTGTTTTGTTATCAAACTTACTGAGTGACTCTAGTTTTTAGGCTTTATTTTTCTTTACAGTTCATTTTAGAAATTTTATTCATTTTATTAGTAGGAAAAAAATTCCTTTCTTTACCCATTTGCATAAGTATCTAACATTAATTACTCCGAAATTGCTTCTTTCTGCTTGTTCCACATAGAACTCTCTGACCTTAGTGCTCTCTGTAGTCCACTGGACTGGCATTTTTATTCTACATTCTTCCAGGGAATTTACTTTTTTGGTAGGAAAAGTAACTTTGTTGTTGAAGTCTGAGCTGAAAATAGATTGACCCTAATCTGGAAAGAGTCTGAATACCAGAATACTTCTTGGATAATAATATTAAATAAATACCTCTCATTGGCTATTTCTTAGCCATTTTACATCATATAAGTATGGTGTAAGCTACCTTTTCACATTTATTAATTTAATCCTTATATAATATAAAATGAGGTCAAGATTAATACTATTTCAAAACACTAAAAAAGAAAGATGTTAGTTGTTTAAGTGCTCACAAGTAATAAATGTCAGACCTCAGATTCTAATTCTATAAATTGACCCAAAGCTCTCTTTTCTCTACCGTAGCATTTTGAACTTGTCATTTTCCTTCCTTCCTTCTTTCTTTCCTTCCTTCCTTCCTTCCTTCCTTCCTTCCTTCCTTCCTTCCTTCCTTCCTTCCTTCTTCCCTCCCCTCCCCTCCCCTCCCCTCCCCTCCCCTTCCCTTCCCTTCCCTTCCCTTCCCTTCCCTTCCCTTCCCTTCCCTTTTTCAGGACACATATTTGCTATAGGCAGGTGTCTCTCCAGAAAGAGAAAGTGAGAAATCACTCCCCAGCAGGGATAGCCATACACTGCAGTCCCTTCTCCTCCATTCTCCTCTCAGGATTCGAGGCATGCACGTGCATGCCTGGTGTCAGTTTCAAGCCACTGGTTTCAGAGCACAAACCTTGGTGGGGCATGTGGGAGTCCAGTGCCTTAACCACCACGCCACCTTCTGGCCCCACGATTATACTTTCTATTGTACATTATGTAGGTACCTGTACACTCACAATGTTTATGTATTTATTTCTATGACATTATATTTCCTTTTTAGCAAAATACATGGTATCATGATAAACATCATTGATCTGGGCACTTTAGGCTTTTAAATTTTAGAGCAACTTTTCTCTCCCTCAGAACATTTTTTGTTAAGTAATAACAGCAAGCTGATGTGACACACACTTTAAAAGATAATTGTGTATTACAATACACAATTCTGGATTCGAAGGATGAGTGAAATGTCAGATGAAGAGAGAAATGATGAAATACCAAGTTAGAGTAATGATGTAAAGGTAATGGTATATAGAAGCACCTTATGTGCCCAGAGATTCAAAAAGTATCCAAATATGTAAAACTTTTCAAAGCATTCATAGATTCTGACTGATAATTTGATAAACTATTTTATTAATTTAATTTTTTTGAGAAATTTTTGCTATAGGGTGAGTGTGTTTTCTGGAGAGAGAAAGTGAGAAATCATCCCCCAACAAGGGATGGCCACACCGCAATCCCTTCTTCATTCTCCTCTCAGGAGTCTGGGCACACACACATGGCATGAGTTTGAAGCCACTGGGTCCAGGACTTGAGCCACAGACAGCAATATGCGAGCCCAACACCTTAGCCACCATGCCACCAGCTGCCCACCTACTTTTTTTTTTTTTTTTTTTTTTTGAGAGGTTTTCGCTATAGGGCGTGTGCGCTCGCCAGACAAAGAGAGACTTAGAGACAGAAAGCGAGAAATCACCCCCCCAGGGGGGATGGTCATGCCGCAATCCCTTCTCCTCCATTCTCCTCTTGGGATCTTGGGCACGCACGCACACACGCCCGGTGTGAGTTTTAAGCCACCAGGTCCGGGACACAAACCGCAGTCGACTACGTGGGAATCCAGTGACACAGCCATTACGCTAACTGCTGGTTCCTCTGCCCACCTACTTTTTTTTTAAAAAAGATCTCCACAATTTGCCTTTGTGTACTGTTTCATGTTAATCACTTACATGATCAATAAATTCTTTTTTAATACTAATTAGATTCAGCATCTTCCTAGAAGGGTCCCATTAGCATCCACAACAATTGTCTCTATGTTAGAATCTGTGCTTCTTTCTCTGGGGGTACAGAACTCTGGCATGAAGGAAGGAGCCTGAGTTCTGTTTTAGCTTCTATCCCTTTACCTACCTGCACAGGGAAGAACTTGCCAAGCAATCTTACCTGGGGAGCTCATTAAAATACAGATTACAGGGCTGTACTTGAGAACTATTAATTCAGAATTGCCAATGATTAGAATCTTTAATTTACTTGTCCAGTAATTCTTTTGGAGTCAGCATGACCCTTACCCAGAGCCTGAGGTTTATGAACCACTGCTCTTTATAGAAACATAACATCAGTGGCTGCCTGCCTGCCTGCCTGCCTTCAGAAAACAACCATGGAGGGGCCCCATGTGTCAGAAGTTGGGGAAATGAGTAAGACACAATCCCCACTATGTGTTTCAATATATTTAAAAATAAACTCCTTAGGCAGATAAGTGTTCCGGTGGAAAGAAGGACAAAATTCTGTGGGAAACCTAAATTGAAAAGAATTTAAGAAAGCTTCACAGTGAAGAAGATATCTGTTCTGTAATTTGAAAGAAGAGTAAAAGTTTGCCAGGCCAAGAAAAGGCAGAGCCATCCAGAAAAAGGGACTAGCAATGAGTGGTGGAAGTTCTGACAGGAAATCAGCTGAGCTCCTTAATGCATGGTTTAATATGAATATTTTGCTTTTAGGATGATAAATCTCCCAGTAGTATGGAAGGGGATTCAAAAGTAAGAAACTATGTAGGAGAAAGCCAGCTCATCCTTCTTCCTCTTTCTTTTCTTCTTTTTCCTTTTCACTTCTTCCTTCTATCTTTTCTTTCATCTCTCACTCTTTCCCTTTTTTCTTTTCCTTTCTCTTTTCTTCTCTTCCTTTTAAAAAAAACTTGTTTATTCAGGTTTTACATTTTCCCACAAACTTTTACTTTACATATCTGAAATTTTTTGTTCATACTCCATAGTTCTTGACAGTTAATAAGCAACTTTAAAAATTTCCAAAAAACTAAGTGTTAAAGATAACTTTCAAGCTATTTGTTATAATTTTGTTTGTGACTCTATAACAACAGAGACAGTATGGCTTTAAATATTTTTGAGAAAATATTTACATGTCAACTACTCAAACTGTTGTAAAGCAAACACCCAGCACACAATTCACACATGAACCTTCCCAGCTCAGCCCTGCCTAGCAAATATTCTGTGGTTCACCATCTGCTAGCAAAGATCAGTCTCTTTTTCTTCCTTCAAGGTCTTCTCCCTCCCTCCATTCTCCTTCCTTCTAGCAAGTTATCTCCTGAGTAGCTACCACGTGCTGGACTCATTACTAGACTTTGAGTATACAAAAATTAGTAAAAGATGGCTCCTGCACTAAAGAGCCCATGTCTCAGAAGGGGAGGCAGACAACTTAACCCACCACTCTGGTTTAGTAAAAGCTGTAAAGAAGATAGGAAGATGTAATTCAAGTAGGAAAAAATGAAAGCCTACAGTATGGTAATGGAAGTAAGTGAAGAGAGTAAGGTTAGAGCCAGTGGATCATCCATAGACAGAACCCGTAAAAGCCTGAATAAATTACCTATAATAAAGAATAGTTATACAGCACTTAGTAAACAACTCTCTTCAGATTCATGTGAATATGTGTGTGTGCATGTGTGTGTATTTAATCATCTCAAGAACCCTATAGAGTAGTACATTCAATATCCTTTTTCTAAAAAAATTAATTTTACTTAGGGCACATGGGCTTACCAGAAAGAGACAGAAAACAGGAGGGAAAGTGAGAAAGCAACCTGCCAGGTCCCGGATTTGAACTGCAGTTGGCCATTTGAGAGTCTAGCAACTTAACCACCACGTCACCTGCTGGCCTCTCAATATCCATTTTATAGATAGGAAACAGGAACATAAAGAAGTTAAATGATTTTTCTGAGCCTTAGGCTGATTAAGTGCCAAAGCCAAGATTAAATCAAGCTAATAAGCGCTGACTCAAATTATGCTCTAAAACGGATGGAGGAATGGGGAATAGAGAAGAATGCATGCAGACTGTTAGGATTTTTAACTTGAGGACTTGAGTGGTTGCTAATTCTGTTTGTTGAGAGAGTACCTTGCAGGGGAGAGGGAGATAATATGGGAGAAAGAAAATAAACTTAACTTAGTAAATATTAATTTGAAGGTCTATATACTTAAGGAAATAGTCAATAATCTCCTGGAATTATGAATCTGGGGCTCAGGGGAAATATGTAGGCTGAGTAGCAGAAGAGAATAAGATTAAATAAAACTCCAGAACAAATTTTGGGCAACATCTACATTTAAGAAGGCAGGAGGAATTTTCCAGAGTAAATAATCCCAGTTACTCTAACTTGTTCATGTAAATCCAATTTCTTTTCATTTGAGTATTTCTGCATCATTTCACCACTACTAGGTATAATAATTTATTCTATAGCAATAGCATTTATAGTGCTTACACACAGACACACATGCATGCACATATGTGCATACACACACAGTCTCATTTGATTGCCATGAATATATTTGAAGGGAGAAAAAAAATCAGGAAGAACCAAGATCTAGAAAAGTTTTGATTTGCTCAGAATCATGCACATGTCTGAACAGGGACTCAAACCTTATTTAACTTCAGTTTTAGTGTGCTTTTATCAGCATATGGACCTTTTCCTATATTTCAGTGAATACATTCTATTTACTACTTCTCCACAGCGTGTGATTCATTTTGGAAAGTAGATATCTGACTATTTTCAAAGGATCTATATTTAGCTGAAACAAGATTTGCTTTTTTACAATTTAAAGTTTCTTAATTGCCATATTTACAGGCACTACTAAGTTATAATTTAGCATTTAATGGGTTATGTTTGCGCTGTGTGGTCCCATTTAGTTTAGAAAAAATAGAATAGAAGCACAATATTAAGAGTTTTGAACCAGTGCTAAGAATGTATCCTAAGCACTGATGGAAAAAGAATGTCATAGACTGAGTCTCTATATTTAGAGTAAACGCCAACGTTCTTAAAATGATCCACAGTGCCTTATTCCATCTGGTGCCAAAATATTGCTGTAACTTCTGTTGCACTGGTTTCCTCCTTCCCTCCCTGTCTTCCTTCTTTCATGTACAGTCTTATCCCAGTCATTGTACTCTCTGTTTACTTTGTGTTGAACTCAGTTCCCAAGATCTTCAGTCCCTTACCTTCTTTTCCATTCATACTTCTCCCATCTGCAGCCTCCTGATACTTTCTATCAGGAAAGTAAGGTGTTTTTTGTTTTCTTTCCAAAGGCTTTACTACTTTTTAACTTACTACCTTTTTAAACTTTTACACTTATTGGATATATATTTCCCCACACTAAAATGAGTCAGAAATGTCTGTATTGGTCACTGCTCGTTCTACACCCTCGATACCAAGCAAGTTGTAGGGACTCATTAAGTAGTTTCTGAATGAATGAATAATGTCTAAAGGCTGAGTTGTCTAATAGTTTCACCGCTCGTGAGTGGCAAACATGAACCAAACAGAGAAGAACACAATACTCAAGTGAATGTTGTTTGTAAACTATAATTCAGAAGGAAAATTCACATACATGTAGGAGTCCTGAAAGTGAGAATAATTAGTTATGGGCCAGTAGATGTCGTAGTGGTTATGTCACTGGAATGCCACCGTGGTTGACCATGGTTCCAGTCATGGCAGGCTTAAAGCTCATGCTGGGCATGTGTGCGTGTATGCCCAAAATCCCAAGAGGAGAATGGAAGAGATGGGATTACTGCATGGCCATTCCCCCGGGGGGTGATTCTTGCTTTCTGTCTCTCTGTTACTCTCTGTCTCTCCAGTGAGCACACACACCTTATATCAAAAAACATCTCAAAAAAAGAAAAAAGAGAGAGAGTAATCATTTTTCAATTATGTAGAAAAGTTGCAATATTTCCATCAGAAAATGGTAAGTACCAAGATGATAGTGATAAAATGGAGAGAACATAGATACCAGAGGCAGGTTGCCCATGTTTGTTCTCTGTCGTCTGCCCCACAGTAATTTGTAGTTTTGGTCACATCACTTAATAGTACGGACTTTCGTTTTCTAAGAGCATAAAATGAGATAGTCTTCTTACAATCTCATAAGAATATTTTTAGGAAAAATAAAGGAGACAAAAAGAAGTACTTTGTAAATTGAAAGATATTATGAAAATACATCTTAGTACTACTTTCCTAAACTACTTAGCAAAGACTTAAGAGATTGGGTACTGAAAAGCTGTATTATGCCCAGCCCCATCTATTATATTCAACTACATCCCCCAAAATACCATGTAAAGACCAAGATAGAATGGTATCATTATTTTGTTTGAATACTATTCTGGTAAATAATCTTAATTTGGATTTAGTTCTATTTACTAGTATTAGTATATATATATATATATTTTTTTTTTTTTCCCTGTAAGATTTTCTGATTAATTTCACAAATCAGTAAAAACAAGGCTTGAGTTTGAGGTTTACAAAGTTAGTATAGTGTAACCTGGACTTTCAGTTCATAATTAGTCTTTTCCAAGTTGAATTTTTTGTAGTCTTCCAGTTAAAAATCCACTTCTAGTGTGATCTTTGAACTTTTATTAAAATGGTAAGAATCTCTGGAAACCTTGTTAAATTATTTTATACTGAAAATAATTCCCAAGATCTAATACATGTTTCATTTAAAAAGTTTTCTTTTCTTTTTTCCTCTTTTTTTTTTTTAAATTCCTCGTTCCCTAGATAGGTATTTTTAGTAAGATTTTGACTTGCTTTTTAGGCTATGGCATTCTCCTGATAAAACCTTTTTGGTATTTTTGAAGATCTAGTGTATTTATCTTAAACCGAATTGATTGGCTAAAGCAGATTATAAATTTGAAGGGAAAAGGAATAAATCAGAAGGTGCTCAGAGGTATGGTAAGTATGTGGCCAACACTGAAATGATAATAAATAAGAGTAAGGACATTTTCATCTCTCTAGCTGCCTAACTGACATTCTTAGTTTCAGTCTCACACTGGAAAATAATTATTCCCAAATAAGGTGCACTAAGCCTAACCACAATGCTAAGTTTTGCAATGCGAAATACATTTTGTTTTATTTCAGAATATTCATCTTTTAAATCTAGCTATCTAATATATGTCTAAATCTCAACATAGAACTGATTCCATATTTCATAGAGTAACTACCTACATGTATTATATTAGCTTCCACATGTATTTTCTCATCTACTAAAGCATCAATGAAACTATAAAAATTACTGGGCATTTGAAAGGTCCACTGAGAAACTTTATGGTATTTAATATCAATGTCTTGGGTCTAATTTAGTATGTACTTTAATGACAAGAAAAGTTAGTGTAATTTCATCCTTTAAAGAATCTGAGAAATATTCCTGGTAAAATAAAAAATATGGCATTTCTATATTCTTAGGAATCTAAAAATAATCCAGTAAACCAGGAATATCCCATTTTCCTGGATTTTTAAGCAAAGCTATAAAAATGAAAAAAGTGATTCTTTTTAAAACCTTAGCTACAGTAGTAAAAAGATAAAAATCAATGATAATATGTATTGTGGATAAAGATTTTTTTCTCTGTAAAGAGTCATGGGTCATAGATTAAAAAGAATACTCTTTGTTTCTGGGGCGTTGTGCTCTCTAAGCCACAGTAATTAAATTGATCAAGAACATAAATCTTTTACTTTCTTTCACTCTCACCCTCTCTCTTTAGATCTCAGTTGTTCCTTCATAGTTTTATTTTCATTATGAAGGTATATATTTAAGGACCAACTAAAATTTCTTTAATAATGGATTCCTCACCTGTTATCAGCAAAATATATCAATACACTAATACCTGGTGGTGTTGTAGACATCATGTTTTTTGATTTAGGTAATTAAAATGCATAACTGTAAGAAATTTAGGAACCTTTGAAATATCACAAGTGGCAAATATGTGGTATAAGCACCTATCCTATATCCATAGCGGTCATTGATAATTGATCACAGAGCTCTTTCTTGCTAATCCAGGATATCACCTAAGAATCTTTTTCAAAACCTACTTCTGTTTCTTTCCTTAGCAGTCCAAAGATCTAAAATATTGTCTTTAACTATCTTTAATCTTTTAACATAAAATTTTTGTTGGCATTTGGAGAGGTGAATTCCTGTTGTGCAGACACCTCCCCCTCACATTGCTGGACGTTTAGGCTCCCCAGCAACTATCCTGTAATTCCAGTCCTTCTAAATTTCAGTGTCTGTGAAAATCCAAAATCCACTCACTTGCCTTTCTAGGCTATATGCATTATAAAAAGAAGAATATCACTCACTATACTCTTAAAGACATGTACAAAATGCCTCATGCACCAGTCAATATATTTTATCAGGAATACTGAGATAAAGACAAATATCAATTCCAGATATATGGTGCATGCAGCTGGACACACTGTG